>JAGPOW010003685.1:39569017-39598788 GCA_030014935.1 Caiman crocodilus
TGTGGGACTTGAGAATTTTCTCAAAGATCTTTCCCAGAACCAAGGTGAGACTGACAGGCCTGTAGTTCTCCGGGTCCTCCTTCCTCCCCTTCTTAAAGAAATTTCTTCTGCAGAGAAAGAAATTCTCAGGAAAAATTAATTAGCTTATTCACAGAAAAATTAATCATTATCGCAAGATGATTTATCGTCTGGTTCACCTTGGCGTTGGAACCCCATCTCATAAGCCAGGTTCCATTGACCCTCATCGCCTAGCACTCTCAACTGCTGCTTGGTGAGCCTGGAGTACCGCACCAGGAACCTAAACATTTCGCGTTCCTCCAGCATTCTCTGCATCGGTTGGAATCATCGCAGGGTTGACTCGTGCGCTCAATGTGGCTTTACCAAGGCTTGCAGTCACGGTAACTGCCTCAAGAAATCACTTGCAGGCTGTCCGGCTAAGGGATTCAACAAAATTCGGAGGATAACCGCAGCTTTTCCTCCGTATGCCTCGACACAAGGATCGACACTTGTCAGTGTGATTGGAACAGCTCCTGGATCTTGCAGGTAATGGTGAGGCCACAGTTTCTGCTGCTGGGATGGTGACAGTCCCAGTGCGTGTCATCTTGGATTCCACGTACAATATGAAACTCCGATGATCGCTTGCAAAATCTGTTCCACACTGACTCTCGATGGTCCTCCTTCATGCCATGCATAGGGTCTCTGGCTGGCTTGACCTGCAACAAGTGCTGGAAGCAAGTTCAGCCAGTAAACATTATACTTCACCATGCTGATGTCAGCAGCATGTCCTCCACTCCATGAGGCTCGTCTAACTAAAGAGCTCGCTTCATTCTGATCCACCAGATCGGATCTGAACCCCATAACCAGGCGTCTGATCCACACAGCTAAGGTCTCCGCTGTTCTTATTTTAGACCTCTTACACAAGGCCTGTATCTCAGTCCAAGTCCTGGCATGATAAATGCTGGCAGTAGTGCAGGCCGCACTCACCACTTGACTCTCCGTTGCCACAGGGTGTGTAGCTGCTCGAGCCGTCACTGCATCTGATGAAAGAGACAGTTGCAGGATGCTCTCCATTGCCTCCTGGTTATGGCCCAGGAGCGGGCCTGTGGGAATTTCCTGGGGTGGAGTTGCTACTTCCGCTCCGCCGTGGGTAACTCCGCCCTCCTTCTCGACCCTTCCGTTTCGCCACCATCTTGTGATGACAGGGGACTCTGGTTCTCCTCTATAGCTGCAATCTGCTTGACCGCGTGTACGGCGCGCAATCGGGCTTTTAACTTAGTCCTTTCCCACATAAGGGTTCTGACCATGCTGAACATTACTAGCAGCATTTTCTCCTTTCCCAATACTGTGCCAGTCCCTTCAGATATGAAGCGGCTTTCCTCCGCTTCTCCATGGAGCTCCGAAAGCTCCGGCTGTCCCGACTCCAGTAACAGCATGTCTACATCTATTAGTCCTTTGCTCTCCCACACACAGCACATACAGCGAACGAACTCCCAACTGAGAGCCGCATCTTCCTCACTCAACTTCTGTATGCTGAGGACTCGCTGCCCCCTTGGTCCCGGGGTTTAAACTGAACCCGCTCACTCCCCATTACACATCCGAAGGCTCTTGGGTGGAGGCTCGCTTCCCACTCTTTCGCAGGCTCCCCTTCTCACTCGAGCGAAAGGCAACTGCTCACAACTCTTCCACCTGTTCCACCTGCTTGATGGTAAGGTATGTGCACTCCCAACTCCACGGCGTTTAGCACGTGGCATTTTCCACTGCACCAGGGGCAGCCCTCAACCAATTCCAGCTCCATCGCGTCTTCCCAGTGTAATGATTCTGTTCGAGAGAACAGAATCAGGTGGGCTGTGGGGAATCTTTCATTTTAACCATGGATTTGCAGGGAGGGTATCAGCGACTTTGCAATTTTTTTTATCAGAGAATTTGTGATTTTTTTTTTCCAGGAAAACCAGGACCGCTGCTGATAAGCCGTGAAAAGACATTCACTTTTGATTCTGGAAATGCAGCCACATGCCTGTAGTGGCCCAGGCCAAATGCCAGGGGGTGCTAAAGCACACCTCCCTGCTTGACTGGAGCAGACAGTGTGGGCCAAGGTTAGCCCGCCTATGCTGCAAGGCAAGGATTAGGAGGCAGGTGCAAAGTATTGTGGGATACTGTGGAACTATGAGTTAACTTGAATTTGGGCTACAGACAGAAGTTACAAATAAACTGGTTTAAGTGAACAGAAATGGGTTTAAACCTGTAACAGAATAGAAGCTCAGTGCACATAAACCAGTTTCAAAATGGCTGAACCTGGTTTAAAATAAACCTGCTTGAATGTAGTATCAGACTTAACTGGTTTTGGTCAAACCGGTTTATGAAAATTGTGTTACAGCCCCCTTCCTGGTTCAAGTTAAATTACTATCCCCCAGCATTCCAGGATGCTTTGCAGCCCGGGGCTGGTCTATGCTATCTGCTCCAGAGAGGGGAGCTGGCCCTGCCCTTTTTCTCCCTAACTGGAGCAGTGAGGGTTGTGGGATAAGCCTAGCTTGGGATCCATCCCAGTCTATGGGAGGGGAGGATTGGGACTGCTCCCCCCAGGGAAACCCCAACTGGGATCTGGAGCCAGGAAGGTAGGAGTTAAACAACCCTTCCCCCACTCAAACTTACTACTGGCTGCAAATATGGACTACAAATCCCAAAGGGACCTGAAAGTAGGAAAGGAAGTGACGAGCAATCCTGCAGAGTGCTGTTGTAAGTCTGGACTGCAAATCCCAGGGACCTCAGAGGCAGCAGAAAGAGGAAGTGAACACACAACCAGAGAACTGTACTCTAGCGCCCCTTGGCTTCTGGCCTGAGCAAGGCATGTGGCTGCTTGTAGCTGCATTCAGGCATGTGGCTGCATTTTCTGAATCAAAAGTAAATGTCTGCTCACTTCTGTTTCAATTTAACCTGTGCAGCTTAGATTCATAGATCATTGGGGGCTGGAAGGGACCTTGCAGATCATCGAGTCCAGCCCCCCTGCTGTAGGCAGAAAGACAACTGGGGTCAGGTGACCCCAGTAAGATGACCATTCAGTCTCCTCTTGAAAACTTCCACGGTAGGTGACTGCACCACATCTGGAGGGAGTTTATTCCATAGTCTGGACACCATGACTATGAAGGAGTTTTTTTCTGGTATTAAGCATGAAGCAGCCTTCTAGGAGTTTATATCCATTGGTCCTGGTCTTCCCCATGGGTGTGCTAGTGAACAGTTGTTCACTCAGCTCCTGATGCACTTCTCTGACATGATAGTAAGCTGCTATCAAGTCTCCTCTCAACTGTCTCTTTTTTAGGCTAAAAATGCCCGGGTCCCTCTGCCTTTCCTCATATGACTTGCTTTGCAAGTCCCTGATCATACAGGTGGCTCTTTTCTGGACCCTCTCAAGTTTTTCCACATCCTTATTGAAATGTGGCACCCAGAACTGGATGCAGTACTGCCGTCTCACCAGTGCTGAGTACAGCAGGAATATTACTTCCTTAGTTGTAGTGAGATGCATCATTTGATGCATGCCAGCATGTTGTTGGCCCTCCTAGCCACCGCATCTCACTGACGGCTAATGTTCACGTGATGGTCAGTCATTACCCCTAGGTCCTTTTCAGTTGTGGTGCAGGTCAGGCTGTCACCTCTGAGCCTGGATGTATGTTGAGGGTTGCTTGCCCCTTGATGAAGCACCTTACACTTGGAAGTGTTAAACTTCATCTGGTTCTGGTCTGCCCAACTCTCAAGCCTGTCCAGGTCTGCCTGTATCTGCAGCCTGTCTTCTGGAGTGGCCACACTGCCCCATAACTTGGTGTCATCCACAAACTTGGCCAGTGAGCTTTTCACTCTCCAATCTCAATCTTTGATAAAGATATTGAAAAGCACCAGTCCAATCACAGACCCCCAAGGGACACCACTGGTCACTTCTCACCAGGACAACACAGATCCATTCATGAGAACTCTCTGGGTCCTGGCATGCAGCCAGCTGGTTTTCCATCCACTGAACTGTTGAGCAGTTTTCCCACCAGGATATCATGGGATGCTAGATCAAAAGCCTTTTGGAAATCTAGGTATATAACATCTACCTTGTCTTCCATATCCAGGTAGTGAAAGACCTTGTCGTAGAAGGAGTTGAGATTGGTAAGACAAGACCTAACTGCAACAAAGCCATGCCAGCTGTCATTCAGAATCCTACCTTCCACAAGTGAATTGCACATAGATTCTTTAATGAGCTTTTCCAGGATTTTCCATGGGATTGAGGTTAGGCTGATTGGCCTGTAATTGCCTAAGTCCTCCCTCTTCCCCTTCTTAAAGATGGGCACAATTTTGGCCCTCTTCCAATCCTCAGGGGTCTGCCCTGTGTGCCATGAATTCTGAAAGAGCTTTGCTAGGGGTTCCACGATGACTTCAGCCAGCTCCTTCAGCACTCTCGGATGGGGTCCATCCAGTCCCACTGACTTATAAATGTCTAGCTTTTCTAGTTGGTATTGCACCCACTCAGCATCCACAGTGGGGAGGCTGCCAATCCCGGTGTGCCCCCTATGAGCCTTATCTCAGTTGATTTCCCCATGGTCCGGTGAAATACCAAAGCAAAGTGGGCATTCATGAGTTCAGTTTTTTCCTGAACATCAGTTACCAGATGTTCTGAGGTGTTAAGCAGGGGTCCTATGCTTCCATTTCTTTTCCTTCTATTGCCTAAATACCTAAAGCAGGACTTCATATTGTCCTTGACTCCCGTAGCTAACCTAAACTCAGTCACCACCTTGGCTTTCCTGATTATTTCCCTACAGGTGCTGTCCACTAAAGTATAGTCCTCCTTGAAGACCATACCTAGCTTCCACTCTGTGTACACCTCTTTTTTCTTTTTTAAGAGGGTTGCAATATCCCTATTAAACCAGGAGGGCTTCTCAGCCCTCCTGCTACCTTTCTTCTTTGCAGGAACAGTGTCTTTTTGTGTTACAAGGATTGTGTCCTTGAGTAATGACCATTCTTTGTGCATCCCATTTTCCTTCCCTTCCTGGTCCCTCATTGCCTCCCCTACTAATGCTCTGAGCCTATCCAAGTCCAGGACTTCAATCCTGCTGGTAGATTTGTTAACCTTGAGGCGAACAGTAAACCTGATAATTTCATGGTCACTGTCGCCCAGGTTACCCTCAATGTTCAAGACACACACCAGATTATCTCCCTTAGCCAAGACCAGATCCAGAAGAGCATTACCTCTGGTTGGCCCTTGCACTTCCTGGGTCAGAAAGAACTCTTCAATTAACCTGCAAAGACTGAATTAGTTTAGCCTCAGGCTTTTTGATTGTCTGTACCTAGCCCTGGAGGGGATCTGGGACAGAAGTTCAATAAATTGATTTACCCTAAATCAGTGAAGTCTGATACTATATCCATCCAGGTTTATCTTAAATTGTTTTTGGCCATTTTGAAAGTGGTTTATATGCACAGAACTTCTTCTGTTACCAGTTTCCGATCACTTACACCAATTTATGAGTTATTTCTGTCCTTAGCTAGAGAATCCAGCAGCAGCCCTGTGATGCAAGCTCCCTGAAGCCACCCTAGAGCTCCAGTCACTTCTCCCTACTGCAGATATACTACTGGGTGCAGGGCTGCACCTACTAAGAAAAAAACTCCCTGGGGTAGTGGGGAGCGCTGTTTCACTCACCCCTGTCCCCACAGATACATTGTTGGATACAGGGGTGCAGTGGTAAAGACTCCCTGATGAGGAGGATTCTGGTGCCCTTTCATAGTGCCAAGGGCTGCTGCTGCCTTGCTTCCACCACCACCCTTGTTACACTACTCTGTGATGCACGTTGAGTAGGTTGAGCTCTGGAGCGCATGCGAAAGTAACTGAAGATTCCTAGGTGGTTTCAAACAATCATTTTAGGGCCTAGGGTAGCTCTAAGGACATCAGCATTCCAGTCCCGAAGAAGTGAGAACCAAGGTTTATTTTTGTAATATCTTTTATTGGAGCAACTGTATAATTGAAAGAAATGTTAGACAAACTTTCAGGCACAAAATGCCCTGAAATTCCGCAGAGAAAGGAAAGCAGATAAGCCTGTCTGAAATCTCCAAACTATACAATTGTTCCAATAAAAAAATATTACAAACCAAATTTTGCTTCTCACATGTTCCCTTTCGTGTAACCATCATTTTTACAATGATACTCTGACCCTATTACACGCAAGAAAAGAGTCAGAAAAAATATCTGATCCTAGAGGCATGCTGTATAGATCTAGGGCTAAAAACAATGACTAGGCACTATCCAGAAGAGATGAATAGGAAGTGTGTGATCCAACCACAGACTGGTAACTGAAGCAAAGTACCCAATCAAGGTGTAGAAGTACCTCTGAGTAGCAGATATTTTAATTACCTACATAATTTATTTTCAGTCTTTCAGTCTAATTCATTATAACATTTATGATGTTGTTTGTAATATTCCCTTGTCTAAAATAAGTAGAATGTTGTCCAAAAATTTTTCAAAGAAAAGGAAATTTCCTTTAAAATTTCTTCAAAGAAATTTTAAAAAATTAAAAGCAATCCCACAACTGGAAACCAAATCATTTTTTTTTCTTCTAACTGAAAACAAATTTATGGCAGTTTGATTTTTGGATGAACATTTTAAAAAGTAAAGCAAAATTTCAATGATATGAAAAAACGTTATAATCAAGATCATCTCAGTCTTAGAAATAATTTCATAACCCTCTAATCGTTTATAAATGCTGTCTATAAACATATTGGAGGGGTGGCCAAGCCACAGCTCATTGGGTGCATGAAGCTTCCAGTCAAAGACAGCTCCTGAAGAAAGAGAAGTAGTTAAACAAAAACATTTGTTTCCTTTCTTCCTGTTTGTTTGTTTATTCCATTCTTACTTATTTTTTTATTCTGACAAGATATTTAATGGCAGTTTATTATCTGTGCTGGAGCACTGTGCCAAATCATTGATTCCAGGGGGTTCAATCAATTAGATAAAAGCACCAAAAAGCCCCACAGTAGCACCCGATCAATTCAGAGGCAGGGTGAGCTGGATCAAATGAACATGGGCCCTCTTCTGACTATGCATTGCTCTTGGTGCACAGGTGCAACAAACTGAAAGTAAAGCACCATTTTGTTTTGTTTTTTCCACGTCCGTCTGCAGCCATTAAGATTATGGAGAAGGAGGTTGGCTACTTCTGCTGTATTGCTTACTTAATACAATTGTACTAGGTGATATTTATTAAGTATACATTTCTTCTCTATTTCATTGCTAGTATTCACTGATGGACCTCTTATCCAAAATGGTTGTTGGACAGCCTCACTTTGTCCGCTGCATTAAACCTAATGATGATCGAGAAGCACTGAAATTTTCCCATGAAAGAGTTCTAGTGCAGTTACGGTACACTGGAATTCTAGAAACTGTCAAAATACGTCAGAAAGGGTATTCTCACCGCATCCTCTTTGAAGAATTTGTGAAAAGGTAAGACATGTCTTTCTTGTAACAGATCTCCTTTTAAGACTCCATTCAGTCAAGTGTGAGCTCATGCTCTTCATGTCTTGCTGTGAAAGTTATGGCCTGGTTTGGATCTCAAGTACCATAATGAAAATGAAAGGTAGCTCAGGTCAATGAAGTTGTATTTGTGTTAAATCAGTGTAAGACATAATTTTCAATATAAAAAATATCCCCATCCAATGAAGTAGTGATAGGGACATATGTGTAAATACACATCACCATCAGCTAGCACAAGAATCAAGAAGTTAACCACCTTGAATCTCCATGTAAAGACTATACACATGGTGAGATTAGGAACTGATACAAAGCTTTGCACAACTCCCTCATAGGAGAGCATTAAATCTATGCTACCTGAAGAGCATTAACAAGGCAGTGGAAAAACACTAACGATCCATAAAAAGAGCCCTAAGGAAAGGCACTTTGTTCTTGAAAGCTTATCAAACATCTCCCCAGTTATCCATTTGGTCCAATAAAAGATAAGACCAGAAAAACCCTTGTTTTTGCATATTTCCTGGACCATCACAGCTATTACATAACCCCAACTCTGCTAATTAGTCATCACATATTTTTCACCAATATTGATTTCTGCCAAATTACAATATTTCAGTCTGTTTATAGATGTTACGTAGACTCATTGAAATCACAGAATCATAGAAATGTAAGATTGAAAGGGACCTCAGGGGGCATCTAGTCCAATTCCCTATCTAGTCCAATTCCCTACTCAAAGCAGGACCATCCCCAACTATATCATCCCAGACAAGGCTTTGTCTAACTGGGTCTTAAAAACCAGTAAGGACAGAGAGTGTTTTACTACCTTCCTGGTAGGGGTGTGAGAAATGGGCTATATTTAATACAGATTCAGATTCAGCCCAAATTCGGGGACAGTGATTTGATTCGTTGATTCACTTAGGCCAAATCTGAATCTGAAGATTTGATGCTGATTCAGAGAAACAGTGATTCGGCCACAGACACAGCTTGAAATGTTTTTTCTACATACCTGAGTACTAGGCACACCTCATGAATGCTGAGATGCTGGAGTGGATGGGGCATCACACAGGAGCATAGGGGGGCCCCCCCATGTGCTAAGTGGCAAACCCAGAAGTGGACTGGAAGTAGTTCCAGTCCATTTCCATGTCCACCACTGAGTGCACAGGGGTCCACTGCCAAGGGTGCTGGGGAGCCCCCCTGCACTCCTGTGGGATGCTCCAACTGCCCCAGCATCTCAGCATTCGCTGGCTGCCTGGTACCTAGGGGTATGTAGATAAAACTGTGTCTGTCTGAATCATCAAATTTTTCTGAATCTCTCCAAATTGATTCAGAGGGTTCCGATATGATTCAGAGAGATTAAAGGGTTTCCTGATTCAATTTGGATTCAGAGATTCGGCCACTGAATCAGGCTGAATCTCCACCAAGTCAAATCAGGGACTGAAGCTTTGCATAGCCCTTCTTCCTGGTAAAAGAGTTTTTCCTAATGTCTAACCTAAATTTACCTTGCTGTGACTTGAGATCATTGGTCTCATATGGCAAATGAGCGACAAGACGTGAAGTGATTTGCCCACCAGCCTATGGGACTCATCAGGGCTTGTTTTGTGCCATTCCTATGTTCAGTTCACTTTCCTATTCTTCTTAAACAGTGTTTGTCCTTCTCCAGACTTTAAAAATAGCTAAGCTTGAACAACTCATTTGTTGAACAAGCTCCTTTAATTTACAGCCATGACTAGTCAAGTGTTTTTAGGAACTAAGTAGTTGAACACACAAAAAATATTTGAGAAAACAGGTCAAATGCTAAACAGATTGGCACTTCTTTGTTCATAATCAAAAAGCCATTAGGCAAGTATGAACAAGAGTTTCAAAATGTCAGTAAATCTGAGGATATCAAAGATTTTCTAAGCCAGCAAGTTAATTGGTATTTTGATCCTTCTAAGCAACTTAACAAAATGGATGAGCCAGCAGTTTCTCCCCCTTGATGTTATTAAACAAATAGGTGTGCTTCTTATCTTCCTGCTCAATACTGCTGTTTTGTAAACTCTTAGCAGGAAATATGAGGACAAAACAATCAAAGACAGGAGCAGAGCCATTCAGGGTTTATCAGGTGGAGGTAAACAAAAGATAAAGTCTTGTTTAATGTTACTCTTTACTGTCTTCTGTTTTCATGTAGACCAGATTATTTCACAGTGTTGCAAACTGAAAAAAGGTTTATTGGGTTAAAAACAGGTGGGGAAGAAAGGATTTAAGTGTGGCTTATTTGCACACTGATCTACAAGGACCTGTTATAAAAACCCCTTTCCCCCAAGTAGGGAAAAAATAAGTCCTGGGTTCTACATACTACGATAAATGCTGTCACTGTCCCAAACCCTTATGAACAGATATCTTCATTTCTTTCTTTTTTTTTAAAGAAGTTAGGAAGTGAAAATAGGAATCATTTCTTTTCAATGACCTCTTTCCTGGCATCCTCTCTGCTGTTTTAGAATGTTTTGACCCAGAATAGTGATCAGGTGGGTTACTGTTAAATTGTTCTAGTAAACACTGCCTTCTCAGTATCAGACTGGTGGTAAAGGAATTGTAATACACAGGCATCCAGGCTGTAGCTGTATTGGTCTAGATGAAAAAGCAATCAGGGCTTGTGGACAGAAGTGATATCTTTTATTAGAACAAGATTTTTGTTCTTGTTCTAATAAAAAGTCTAATAAAAAAAAAGACTTTAATTGCAAGCTTTCTGGCACAAATGCCCTTCATTGACTCCTCTGTGAAATCCTATGAAATATGAACTTTCATTTCTACCCAGGAGAACTTTTACAATCTTTTCTCTGATGCCTGATGAAGGGTGTTTGTGTTCGAAAGCTTGGATTGAAATAATTTTTTTTTTTGCAAAAATCTTGTTGTTCTAGTAAAAACTATCACTTCTGTGTACAAGCCCTGATTGTAAAACACGGGGGGCTCAAATTAGATCACACCCCCATTGTGCTAGTCACAATACACATGCATGTGAAGGTACAGTCACTGCAGTCTTAGGCTTCTGTCTTATGACTTCATACACCAACATTCATTCACTCATGCACCAGGAGGAAACCACATTAATTTTAATGGGCTTTATATGGCCACTAAGATTCACCTACACACATACTGTTACAGGAATAGTACTAAGGAAAAAAACTTTCAATCCCAGGCAATATCACTGCTTCTAGCATTGCTCGGGCATTAAAAATCCTGCAAAACTGTACTCTTGCATATGCTTTTCTTCTAATCTCTCAGATTATGCAATGGTTAAGTTAATTATATTCAAGAACAGGGAAGCACTGAATTAAATGTAAAAGTAAAACATTCAAAACAGAAAGAAGGAAGCACTGACTTTTAAAGATAGTCTATTTAAATACTTAGTCAGCACTGAACCAAAATCCCAAAATGATGTTTGGAGACATGCTTTTAATGACTGTAATATCCTGGCTCCATTGAAATCAGCAGGAGTTTTGTCATTGAATTCCAGGGGCACAGGATTTCACCCAATCTACCTAGCTAATTTTCTCTGGTAATTTCAATTGAATAAACTCTGTCCTCCACATCTAGTTCTTATACTCTTGGTATTTGTTGTGCACTGTTACACAGCTGCAGGATGCTTTTCATTCCAGTGAGGTTTGTTACTCATAGGTGGACAGAAGTGATTACATATGAAAATATGTATATAGGTAGTCACTTATGAGTTATGCAGGGTGTCCCAAGTGAATCTCAATTAAATCATTATATCACATCACACCATCATGTAGTTTGTAGCATCTTTTACAAAATTAATATCTTTGACACTTTTAGAAAATGTTTTAAAATGGTCTAATTATTTTATTAGTTGTACATGTCTTCCTATTCTCCTTCTCTAAAATGGTAATTCTTCAGTAGCATGAGTTCATTTGTACAAACTTTTAAGCATGAGAAAAAATATTACCAACACAAGTTAGGAATTACTGAAGAGGTTTTTTTATGCACCATTTGAAGGAAAAATATTGTAGGACCTACCAGGGTTAAGAACTAATACTAGGTTCTGTTGCAAAATTAGGAATCTCCTTGGAATGATTGTCCATATACACATGCTAAGGTCTCTTTCGCCTTTGCTATATCTGCAGATCACACTGCTGTTCTGCTCTGCCTTATCCCCTGCACTGAGGGAACAAAGGACTGTGGGCAGTTCCTGGTCTTCGGTTATTCTTAATCATCTGGCTAGACATGGAGCATTCTGGTTGGCAGTAGGGTAAGAAGGCATGGGCAAGCAGGGATGCAGTCCCAGGCACCAATTTAAAGGGGATGCCCATGGCCCATGCTCAGGCCCATGCACTGCCACAGCAGCAGCAGTAGTCAGAGTGGGAGAGGAGGTAAGCACTTGGCACCCCACAAAGTCCTAGTGCTGCCTCTGCTACTTGGCTTATGTTTAGCAACCTACAACCTTATTCAAAACCACCTCATCAAAATGTTTCCCCATTTCATTAAAATAATTTTGCCCTTTCACTATTACTGTTATTGTCCATCTTCACAAAAAGAAAAGCAAAATTGTTTTTTCTGAACAGTTGAATTCTTCTTTTGGTGGGGTTCGTACTCTTTTGGCGCCACTCCCCATGCTTTGCTTTTCTCTGTTCCATGTAACATTGCCACCTGGGGGCCATATTCCCTTTTTGATTATTTCCTGTATCATCTTCCTTTTTAGTAAAACTAGATGCTCTTATTTATTTTTCCTCCTCAAGTGTCCTTATGATGATTCTCCCCATTCTCCACGGTTGAAGTTGGGCCCATCTTGTAATGGCACTATGCCTATATCAGATGGGCATACCAAATGCCTTAACTGTTTGGGTGAATTCCATATTCCTGGGGAAATGGTCCATATGCATATCCTTTATATCCAAGATACAAAAAGGCCACAAACTCAAGATCTAGAAATGCCTTCTTAGGAAATCCATCAGCTTTGCATCTTATCCTGGAAATAAGAGACTCAGATATGTGTTCTCTAGCACTAGTCCCTCATGGAGATCTTCTGTCTTGGCTCCAAGATTTGTTCCTGGGGAAGTCCCCTGTTTGGAGCTACTTGCACTTTCAAATCTGCTGCCTATGTGAGGCTTTGTAGTCCTGTAGGGATACTATTGAAGCTTGCTATGATCCCACAATCAATCCTCCAGGGCCATTTTCCAGTCCTGTCAGTGATCCTCAATCCACCACTAAGACAGCAATCACTAAACAGAGCCTAGATGCTCCTTGCCACTCCATAATGGACTCTCCTTACTGGCTATCCCTGGCTAAGGTACAAATGAACTGTCTGTACAACTTGTTGCTGTTTCTTGGTACCATCATTTTCTCAGGAGCATGTTCAAGGTGCCATCACCTTGGTCTTTTGTACTAACTTTGGAGCCAATTTTTTTGGCCAGCTCCAGTGACATTCCATCTCTGACCTTACCATTGGAGAGACTCCTTGAAAAGACAAACTTGGACTACAAAGATGTTCTTGTGAGCCTTTTAGTCCCTGAGCCAGTGGCTTTTGGATTATTACTCACCTTTTCTGATGTGGACTCTCTGGCCTCAAGGCTTCTAGCTTGTCCCTGAGTGTGGGGATAGGTCTAGCTATTGTTGTCTTGCTGTTCATCATCAACATAACAGATTCCTCTGGGGCAGCACAGCTCTCTTCCCACTTCTCAGACTGAAAGTGGTCTCCAGCTTTATATTTGATGGAGGATGATCTAGAAACTAATTTTTCCCTTCCCTATCCTTAAATGAAATTATTGTTCTGCATTGCCCCCTTTCCCCACTCCCCATAGGACCCTAATGCACCTTGTCCTAACAGGTGAATCAGATCAGATCAAGACCAAGACAGAAGGAGCTGAAAGGCTTAGATTTGGCCATAATAAAATCATGCTCTTTTGTTACCAGAACAGTGATCTATCTGGTGACCTCCTTTTTAGGTATTACTTCCACATGTACAGTCATGGTGCTAACTTGTAGAGTCCCCAGTGTTAGAAATGAGGGAAGATCATCATTCTCCAGTTGACAGTGGACACGTATTCTTTCACCTGAATGTTCTGGCCTGATCAAGGTCTCTCCTCTGGTGAAGAACCTTATCTCATAATGGAACATAACCTTTTTCCTTACATCTCTCCTAGGGCTGCTATTTGATTCCGCAGCAACAAGTTCTCTGCTCAGCCCTTCCATGAAAACAGCTTTCCAAGCGACAGTACGTCAGCAAGGAGAATGAATGAGATCTAAGCCCATGACAGATATTTTCCCATATATAGCATTTTATCTAGACAAGATATTAAGGTGACAGGAACCAACAGATTACTGATATACACTAGCTAAAAAACCTGCTTGCCTGTGTTCTTCCCTAATTTTCTCTCTTCTTGAGCTGAACTATCCTGGGATTTGTTCAGTGTGAAAATCTCTGAGGGTACTCCAAAACCCACTTTCAGGTATGTGGGCACTGCACTAATGTAAGGAATCACATAGAGACCAGCACTAAAAGATGAAAGAGAAGTTACTTTTTAGTAGCTGGAGTTCTTTGAGATCTGTTGTCCACATACACATCTACGTTTCATCTTACTTTCCGTCTTCCTTGGAGCTGCCCTCCATATATGAATCTAAGGAACTGAAGAGCAGAAAGTCCACACTACCCTCTGCTAATATGGGGCATAAGAAGAGCAGGCACACTATGGATCCTATTAAAGTAAAAAGACTTAGATCAAGAGCCTCACAGTGGGTGCCTATCTGGACAATTCATTTTGAAGAGCTCTAGTTACTGGTAATAGCTTCTCTGTCATACATAGGAATCAGCCTAGGAATGGGTTGTGATCTGTTGGACTTCAGCCCTTTCCCTAATGTTGTCCATTTTACACTGTATATTAGTGTATTTAAGGAAAATATTTATTCTTGGGAAGGCAAAAGTTATTTATTATTTAATGGGTTAAATCTTTGAAATTGCAGTTGTATGGCACTGTCTAAAAGCCTGGAGTACAAAACAGGCCCTTCTGAGATAGATGAGTATAATAGTCAAAAAGGCTCAGGAATAAATGCAGTTCATCATATGGCTTCACATTGTTAGGAACACTTCTGATTTTTTTACTGGAACCAGGGGCAAATGCAGGGTGGTGCTGTGGCAATGTGACGCCTCCTTTTGGCCATATTTCACATGCACAGTGAGCTGTCAGAGTACACTGACACTTCAGCACAACTGCTGCTGGGAGCTCTGCATGTGCTGTAAGCTCTGTGAGCTCACTGTTTTCCATACGGGCTCTGCCTGGAGTCCTTTCTTTCAAGCAACTCTGGAATCTATTGCTCTTCACTTTCCTGCTCCCAGCACAAGGGAAGCAGTGGCCACGAATGTGCAGCCCCTGCTTTCACTCAGCTCCAGAGGCTCCATGCGGCATCCTGTCTCTTCTTTTCCCTGCTGCTGAATTCAGCAGAGGGAAAGGGGGCAAAAAGGAGGGGTGGGGGAAGAATGGCAGGCTCTGGAGCTGGTTGAAAGCAAGGGCTCCAGGCAGAACTTGGCTGGGGAGCTCAGAGCTCAAAGTGTATGCAGAGCTCCAGCAAGAACTGTTAAGAACTGGCATCCAGGATCACAGCTGCTGCCCAGGGTATGGATAGGCCCTGTTACACCTCTTTGCCCCCATCTTTTCATCCCACATGCAAAATTGTACAGTGAAACAGCTACATAAAGGGAACATTTCATCTTCTTCCTAATCACCAGACGTGGGCCACTATTGGAACTCAGATTTCAGATTATATGGACTAAGGGCCTTGTTAATTTTGGGCAGCACGTGGAGTGTCTGCACATTAACACCTTTAAGTAGTTTAAAGCACTTGTTGTGTGGCTCAAAGTTATGCCACTCCAGGTTAGGATTATCTCTTGATCTGCGTAACCCAGCTCCTGTTCTATTAAAATGTGGCCACTCCCTACAAATGGGCCACTCAGATTGAAGGTGAGACTGTCAGTCAGCACTGAACCTTTGTGTGGTTCACAGCATAATGTGTAACAAGGCCCTGACTTCATGATCCAATCTCATGTACCAACAAGAGTGAGCCTTAGAAACTTGAGACATATTCATTAGTGCAGTAGTTCTCAACAGAGTGTTGCAGCATCCTGGGGTGCCACAAGCTCCTTTTGAAGGTGCTGTGGGTACAAAGAAATAGGCATGCACTCTTTTCTACTCAGCCCCTATGCAAGGAGGTAAGTGTGGGCCAGTCTCTGGGTGAGCTTAAGCTTGTCCCTTCCAGCCCTCGTGTGAAGAGTTAAGTGCTGCGATATATAAATTCATTATTGAATGGAGTGCCACTGAACTCACAGGAGTTATGGAGGAGTGTCTGAAACGATTAAGAGCCACTGCATTAGTGGTATATCTACAGAACACAGTGCTGTTATAGAGGTACCTGAACTAGCTCTTACTGAATAGCTCATGTATTATTAGAAGCAGGATAGCTGCACAGGGGACACTCGGTCCAAGGTAATACACCATCTTTCTTAATATATGTATGTAGCTCAGGTGGAGCGTTACACTGAGAAATATCTATACCGCTTCTGTGACCCAAGCTCATTCAGCAAGAGCTACACTTCTGTCTTTCAAACTGTGGCTTAGTAATAGAGTCGGGAACCAGATGGATGGAAAGTGGAACACCCATTGAGAGAAAAGGGAAAAAGAGTTTATCCCAAATTGTAACTCAGAAACTTGGATTGATATCTAGACCAAAAAATATATAAATTTTGGAACACACATCTAAAAATCTTCAGACTTAGAGGATATTCAGACTCCAAAACCATTCCCTGAAAGAATTTATGTAGCTCTTATCCAAGAATTTTTAGCAATGAGAATGAGGATTTCTGAGTCCTTTAACTCTTACCTATGAACAAGTCATCAGTCCCTGTTTTAATATTTGATACCATACCAATAAGAACAAAGAGGTTTTATGTGGGAATCCTAACACTACAGCATGTTTAACCAGTGATAGGAGCCCCCATCCAGTGGTTTGACTTTGTAAGAGCAATTGACAAGTGAAGAAAATTACATTTTAAGTTAAAAAAAGTTAATTTATATCAGGGGTGGATCCACCTAGGGGTACAGTGGGGTGGTCACACCCTCCCTTTAACTGTGTAACACACATGCAGTGAACTCTTCACTGGTGGTCTCCACCAGTAGTTGCATCTTCCACACCTGTGAGCTCTCTGCCACATCCCCCTTTCTCAAAATCCTAGATCCACTCCTGACTCCTTTTAAGAAGCTGAGATAATTAAGATATCGCATGACTAACTATGCCTAGAAACTCAAATTACTTATTTTTCTTAAGCCAAGAAAACCCCAGGAACCCTAAGTTAACAAATTGACCTTTTAAAAAAACAAATAGGTTTTAAAATATCATTTAAAATAACAGCTAGGAATAGCATTTGGTAAGGAAATGTGGCTTCACATTTATTTGTTATAAACACTTATTGATCCATTTCAATTGGAGCAGAAAGTAAACCTTAAATAGTTAACGTTATGTAAGAATGCAGAGGGAACTATATATACATGGTAATAGGGTTTTTAATATAACTAAAGTACATGGTCAAGAATATAAACTAAGTACCTTAAAAACCCTTTATAGCCAGGAATTGCCATCAAAAACATATTCATTGTGGCCCATTGTATATAGTTTGTGTATAATTAAATCAGTTGTGTCAAATTATATTTAATGTTCATAAGACTTACTGGATTACTTAGTTGAGTTGGATATTGTACTTTTATTAGAAGGGTTATTTAAGGGATTCTTGATATCAGTTTCCCAATGGTTCATGTATTCTTTAATGTATGGAATAGTTTGAGACATTTAGAAGTACAGAAAAAAATCTAATAATTACCCTTTGTCGCAAGTCATATGAAATGTTCTTGCAACATCTAATATCACTATTACAGTCAGCATCCTAGTTTTTAGTGAAAAATTCCTGGCTATAAAGTGTTTTTTAGGTACTATACTATAACCTTTAAATATATGTTGAAACTTTACATTACAGATTATTTGGCAAATCTCTGCATGTGTCCATGCACACACATACACACAGACAAAATATCTATCCCATTATATATAGGAAAACATTTTCTTGCACATGCATTCTCTTTCTCTGCATCACAACTCAAGATACTGTCCATCTTTCTGAAAGCTGATAATATTAACCTTAGTGCAAAACTAAATTCTATCTTTAATTTCTTTTGAAGGCAGCATGGTTCTCCATAGGTGCTAAACGACATGACCCTCAAGTATCCTGCAGAAATAGTTGACTCAGTATACCGTGAGATACTGTTGTTATGAAGAAATTTGTTCAATTAAAAATAGTAACATAAACATATATATTCTGCTGTCTGGGCACTTCTAATTAGAGTTGACCATGTCTTCAGTCATGTATCTAGTCCGGAACTGACAACAATGCCTTTCACTTTAGACATCATTTTGTTTCCCTTTCACCTTTATTAACTAATCTAGTAATTCTTTTTTTTCTTTTCTGTGACAGCTGGAACTGCAGATTAACTGAAGCTAATAATTGGAGATTACTTTCCCTTGGGAAAAAAATGAGCTGTCATTACCCCATTCTCTGTAATAATGTCTCCATGTTTTGTTTAATATGGGCTACTTAGTGTACCTGTTCTTTCACAACTACCCAGGGACATATTTTTGAGGTTTATTTGCCAGCTTCTGTTACCTGGATATTAAAGGTTGGCTGGTGGCTGTTCACCATGTTATACCTCAGAGAAACAGCTTATTGGGTCTAGCTCCTTTCCTTGCCACTAAACAATTGAGTTAATACATAGGGATAATTTAACAAAGAACTAGCAAATAAGTTCTGCGGTGGCACAGTAGGAGATGCTGTTACACAGAGCCACCCGCCTCACTGTGCCAGGCCCAAAAACTTCACTTTGGGAGTTTCCCATGGGGAGCCTACCACCGGTTGTTCCACTTCCTGGAGAACACCAGCAAGCCTGGAGCATTGATCTCTATTGGGGCTCTATGCAGCCCAGGGCACACAGACCCTGCAAGCCTTGGGGGTGATTTGCCCACTGGGGAGAAAACAAGAAAGTTAAAATACACTTTAAGCAAACATAATCAATCAGAGTCTTGCACAGTCTTGGATGTAATCATGGGTGACTGGTGCCTCCTGAGTCTGGGGGTGCCCAACATCCAATCACTGACTGTGGGGGGTCCCCCAGTGGCTGATCGCTGACGGGGGGTGGTCCTGGAAGCCCTCACAGCAAAACCAGAAGTTCCACCGGCACTTCTTTTGGTACCCCCACTCCCCATCTGGTGCCAATCTCAGGGGGGGCACTGGCCAGCACTTCTCTCAGTACCTCCACTCCCCAACCAGCAAGGGCCAATCTCAGGGGAGGAACATGCCTCCCATGCCTCTCCTATGCATCATCTATGGGCATAATAGTCCTTTTAGAACACATCTACCTAGACATAACCCAAGGGATGGCAGAGAGAGTGGGGATTTCTTCACAGTACCTTATGTATAGTAAAGGCAACTGTTCTGGAGTCCTCAAATCTTAAAGATACACATTTTGTAAAGTTAAATTAATTTGCAATATACAGTATCATGTCAGTTAATGATCTACAACAGTTAATGATTTGTCACTAGAGCTATTTCTGTACTGCAAAAGCTGCATCCACAGTGTGAAGAGCTATTCACTTAAAATATTTCCTCGTATCTCTCTCATTGATATTTGCATAAATGAGTATTATTTCACATAACTATTTAGAGCTCTTCTTTTTTACATGAATATCATTAATATCTTGCATGTGAAGAGAACATCTGGGCCTGAGCCAAAGCCCACTAACATCAATAGTAATTCTTCCAGTTCATTCAGGGAGTAGAAAAAACCCCTATCATAGGCCAAATACTTGAACTGAACATTGTTTCTTTAAAGTGTTTGATTTCAAACAGTCAGTGCCTTTTGAAATCTAGAAATACGCTTGCAAATATTTTTGAACAGAGGAAATGGTTAGATTCTTATGTTGAGTAATTAAACATACTCACCTGGCTCTATTTATATTAGTTACCAACTCCCTCCAGCCATCACTACTACTGCCAATAAAGCCCCTACCAATAAGATAGGCAGGACTGATTGTTTTTAATTTTGCATGAACTTGTTCTTTGGCTAGAGCTATGAATCACAAGTGGTCTCAGATAACCTGAGCTTCCAATTTTCTATAAGTGAAGATTGATGTGGGAGTCATTTTTATTGTAAACTCATCTTTTTTCTTGACATACAACAGTGGCCAACTCTTGAACTCAATTATCAGTCAGTGTCATTGATACAGACAGTGAGTGTTAAACACTACCACTAGCCCTGCTAATGTTGACGTTTGTCTCCAGTGGCTCAGAATCTATAGTCTCATTGTAAAATAGATGGGTAACTGGAAGTTCCTTCAAAGCTCCATTCAGCATTCATAATTAGAGTGACCTTGTTATGAACCCAGAGTCATGGTCTTGTGTGGGTCTACACTTCCCAGTGAATTCTGAGGCTGCGCCTGTGAGAAAATGGTCAAATGGCAAACACACAGAATGACAGTGAGGATGAATTAATCCTTTCTGTTACTCCTGATACAAGAAAATAAACATCTCATTAGATAATGGATAATTTAGATTCAGTGTACTTCTACTTCTCTGGTGCTAGTATTTGACTTTTCTTTCTGCTGGAGATTGATAGAATGAATGTTAATAGAATACCTGGCATTAGCTAACTGTTCAATTGAACTTGAAAACTTTGCATTTATATATAAAAATGAGGGGTAATATAGAGTTTTGTAAAGTACATGTTTAATTTACAGGTTATTACTTTAGAATATTTACTTTATTCATTTCTCTCCACTGTTTGGGTTTATATTTCCTCCTAACCTCTCATTTAAAACATTTAAATGGAAAATTTTAAAGCAGTCTCTAGCCTGTTCTGAATTGTTTTGGTTTGTAGATGCCCCTTATGAGCTATTATAAGCTGTTACCCCAAGTCATCTCTACTATGAAAAGCTGGTGGGGTTGGTTAGAGCACAGTACTCTCCAGCCACAGCTCCTTCTTGAGTCATCCTTTATGCTCTTATGCTATATGTGTATAAACATTTATACCTAATCGAAGGTCAGTCGGGATAGAGGAGCTAGCATGGCAGGGTGGAGGGGAGGCTTAGGAGGGATTGGAGGAGAGGCCATGCTCCAGGGGTTATTGTGGGGGACAGGCAGTGTCCACAGGGAGTCCATGAGGAGAGGCAGGTGGAGTCCACAAGGAGATTGGAAGGGTCTAGGAGGCATGGGTGACTAGTGCCCCCTGAGACTGGGAGGCACAGTTTGTGGGCAGCGGCATCGGTGGTGGGCTGGTGAGCAGCAACCACCTGCAGAAGCTGGTGGCGGCAGCTGGGTGGTGAGGGGCAACTGCTCGCAGAAGGCAGCAATGGTGGGGGGAGCGGGAGAGCGGCAACCTCCTGCAGAAGCTGGCAGTGGTGGCATGGGCCCCCCTGCTAATATATGCCTAGGCTGGGAGGTTTGTGGGATCCATAAGGGCCATGGAGGGCTCTCTTCCCTATATCCTGGGGCTAGGGGCTATCTTTAGCCACTTGGCCCCCAGCAAACCAATCCCCCCATCTCACCTGCCCACTCCCCTACTCTGACTTACTTGCTCAGCTCCCAGCACTGGCAAATGCCAGTAAAACTGTCACTGGAAGCCGCTTGTGGGATAGGGGGTTTGGTGGACTAAAAGGAGGGCTGGCTGGTTTGCATGGGGGTTGTCCATCTTGGGGTGGGGAGAGGAGTTGGGGGTGGGGGGTAAAAGTAGCCTGGTGCTAGGGAGTGGTAGGAAAAGCTCAGCCCTGGGGCTGGGGCCAGTGATCGGGCTTTTTCAGCCCTTAGGCTGCTGTGTGATCTGTACAGAAGTTCAGAACAGTTAAATCAGTCTAAAAGTGGCCAATCTGATCTAGATTAACTCTACCTCTGAGGTAGTCTAATTTAGGTTGGCCATTTTTAAACCAATCTAACTGTCCTGAACTTCTGTACAGCTCACACTTAGATCAACCTAATTAGTGTAATGTCTGCACCTGGGCAAACTAAGATTGGGTGGCCATTTTTAACACAATCTAACCTCCCCCTCTAACCTCTCCAAATGTCTGTATGCGCCCTGGTGGAAGTAGAAAATGACTAGGTTAGTTCTACAACAGCCAAATATTCCCCTATACTAAGTATATCCTCAGCTCCCCTTCTAGGATAGATTTACCCCTTTCCTTACCTTATTAGTGAGGCTGAGAATTAGTAAAACTGAGAATTTTGTCCGTAATCTTTGGAGTATAATAATTCTTTGTTGCAACCAAAGTGTAACTTAACCTAGTCTTTCTGTTGTCTTTGCTTTGTAGGTATTACTACCTTGCTTTCAAGGTGTATGAGACCCCTCTGGGTAGCAAAGAGAACTGCATTACTATTTTGGAGAAATCAAAACTTGACAACTGGATCCTTGGGAAAACAAAGGTAGAGCATGTTTCTGTTTGTCTCAAGGGCATCGTCTATACAGTGATACATGCTTGAGTGGTTTGCTAAATCTGGGTCCTTCCCTGAACAGAGTTGGCACATTGTACCCTCTTCCAGATATGCTGCAATGCTTGCACTCCCCCAATTGTTCCTGAAGGCAACTAGGGCACAATGCATCCAGCAGCTCCTTTTTTAGGAGTAGTGTTCTACAGTCCTTCCTCCTGGCACTAGTATTGAGCCCTCTCTATGCATCTCAGCCTGTGGGCCAGTTTGACACAATATCTGTTTGAAGTGTTCTTCTTTTCATGTGAGATACTTTGAGTTATTTCAAGCAGTAACTTTTGTTCACCATTTAAGTGGTGTTACTGAATTCTGTGACATATTGGGTCAGCTCCTGATTTTCCTACTTTTTTCTTAGGAAAAACACAGTAGGAGTTTTCCTGAGTAAACAGGAATGAAATGTAAGAACAGTTAGAATTTGGCCCCAACTTACAGTCCTTTTTACAGTGTTCTGTTTATAAATTCACTCCAAGACCTTGCTCCTGTTTGTTTTAATCAGGAGGAGCACTTTAAGTTGGGTCTAAGAACTTCTACATGATCACCACAATGAGAAATACTAGTACTAATGAGAGACATCAGTATTTAAAATGTTCCTCCAAATCAACTCTAGCATGAAAATCTGTTTAAAAAATGTTGATATCTAAAGCATCTCTTTGCCCAGTTTAATTTGCAATGGGGGAAACTGTATGATTTACATTGCAGCAAGGGCATTATAAACTGTATACAGTGAAATTTCACAAGGAAACTGAAAACGTGGTCAATGAACTCTCAGCTATGGGATTTAATGGGGTTCTTCTAATGGTTGCATTGTAATGTAGACTACAATATGACTAATGAAAAGGCAGTGTAAAATAGTTTATCCTATTGCAGATATCTAATACTGAAGCTTTTGTTCCATTTCAGGTTTTTCTAAAGTATTATCACATAGAGCAGTTGAATTTGTTTCTGCGAGAAGTCATAGGCAGGGTGGTGGTCATGCAAGCCTATATCAAGGGGTGGCTTGGAGCTAGAAGATATAAGAAGGTCAAAGAAAAACGAGAAAATAGTGCTCTTGCCATTCAGTCAGGTAAATGTTCACATCCCCTGTTTCATACACTATCTTGGTATTGTTCAATTGCATGTAGATCGTCTCTCTACATCCTAACTGTTTGCTGTGAAATAAAAATGTGTGTGATGATTTTTCTTCACCTTAGGTAACAGACACAAGCATTACTGATTCATTTCTAAGTTATCAGCTTTGTAATCTGTAATTTTTAAAAAATGCTTTAGCATTAGAGATGCTACACCTGTAAACAAAGGGAAGATGTCATTAAGCATCTGTACACAAATGTGCATCACACAGCTCCTCCTTCTCTCTCTCTTTCTGTCTCCTATACATGTGCACGCTTGGACATGTGCATTCCAAACAACAGACATACTAGGGTGGGCTGGAGAGGTTCATTATTCGTAGCATAGCATTTTTCACTCTACTGAATATGAGGCAGTGTGGAAGAGGTAATTGTTTGATTGATTTTTTTATGTCCAATGATACTGAACCTCCATCTGTGCTTGACTTTGTGACATCACACAACACATGTTGACAATTAAAATTTGGAAGACTCAAAATGTGTTTGAAATTGTGGGGATGCTTATACTTCAGTTGTGAACCCAGAGTTCAACATGTGGGTGAGTAAGGAAGAGTTGGGAGGGGGGAGGTGGTTATGGCAAGAGGGATGAAAGATTCAGCACATCTCTGACTCTGTAGCACTTCCTTAAATGATGGTAATTTCCAACACATGGTTTTGTATTTTTAGCCTGGAGAGGATATGAAGCTCGCAGGAAGTACAAGGAAATAAGGAACAGAAGAACTGATGCTGCTATACATATTCAAGCAGGTAATTAAAACATTATTTCCATTGCTAACACCTATTTTTGCTGTGGGTAATTACATGTGTCAGTGTTTATATCTGAGAGAAAAGCCTACAAACCAAACAAAAGCTAAACAAAAACTGTCTGACCATTTGTTTCTTAATATCCAACATCACAGTGATAGCACTCAAGTACTTTGAAGCTTTTATGATGAGTACTTCTCAAAAGCAAAATGTATTGATGAACAGTCATCAAATTTAATTCTTTGGGATTTGTCAGAGAGTGGATAGAACTGGTATGGAATACTAGGTTCATTTGACTTAAAGCGTGAATGGTAGGCATTGGATATGCCATTCTCTCAATTTGCGCTTAGCCCTAATCTTGGCAGGTATCCAGGTTTTAGTCTCAACTGCTGCTGAGTTTACCAGCCTGGGCCAATCCTCTGACTCTCTGCCAGGCTCCTATGCAGCCATATCAATATGAATTTGAATAAACTTTAAAGAGATTATTGAAGAAACAGGCCCAAAGGGCTATGTAGGTCTCTAGTAGAGAGCAGGAGACCATATGGCACTGAAAATAGAAGAGTCAGTCCCGTGAACTCATTCACAGTGAAGTTGTAATGAGGCTGTACATGCTGCCAACATGAGCCAAACTGAGAATGATGTATTACACCTGTGCATGCCATCGCTCTCTCTAAAAAGTGAAAGAGTTCTGCAGAACAATCTAAAACAATCTATTGATGCTGTATCTATAGATAACCTTGGATACCACATTTCAGTTCATCCATTGCCTATCCTATACTTATGTGATTTCTGTTATTCCTGAGCTGTGTCACTTAGCCTGTCATTAAAATGCAAGGAAAGGTTCTGTTCTGAATATTCTGTCACTGAACACAAAATCAAAACATTATTGTCAAGCCATTTCAATTATAAGTCCAACAACTTCCTTCCTTTCCCACTCTTTTCCCCTGAGAGTTAACATTGCTATGACTTTCAGCAGGAACATAAAATAATACAGTTCTAGTTATGGGATAAAAAGAGAGTAAGCAGCATTGGGGAAAAATAATGATTTATGGCTTTATGCATATGCTATTTTGTATATCCTTAATACGACAGGAGCATAGTTGTAAGGTCAATTGCTATATGTTCTATGTTTCTATATATTCTCTGAATCTTGGATCTATTGTGGGGATAAATATTTTTGCTAGTTATACCAGGCACCGAGTTCCTGCATAATCATATTATTCACTTCCTCCTCTCTTCTGTGCTGTTATATATTGTTTTTACTTTTAACAGAGAGTATCAGTTCTTCAGTTGAAGAATCCATTCTTACTTATATTGTAAAACACCAGGCACATCTTTGGCACTTGAAGGTACAGCTATTTTCTGGGATAGTTATGACATTTACTTTTGGATACCTGACCCTCAGTTTCCTGGCCATCTCAACAACCTGTGCAATACATGAGGAAATAGAAATAGATGGCCCTTCCCTTCCCACTACTCCCAGTTCTTAAAGGGCTCACTGGAAATTAAATTGCCCAAGCTGTGCAAAACCACAAGGCAGTGTGCAGCAGCACCACCCCAAAGAGCTCCCTAGGAACAAATCTACCTCAGCATGCCACCCAGAGGTCCTGAACCTGCAGAAGGCAGATGCCCATTACCAAACCTCTTTAGGGTACTGTGTACATGTCCTACTGCTTTCCCCCTAAGTAGTGTAAGGGTCAGAGAAATGCAAAACTATTCTCCTCCTTGTTATATATGGGGCACATGCACTAGAGCACTCCCAGAGACTTAACTCATACAAGTCAACATCATCCTGGCATTCCTCTTCCTGGCACACCTGCTGTACACCATGCAATGGCCAGGCAGAACATGCCATTTGATTATAGTGTAGATCAGATTGGCTGATGTACATTAGAACTGCAGAGTGAAGAGTGACGCACTGCACTTTTATTGTGTTAATCCTGCCTCTGGCTACTCCAATCTTTGGCACAACATTCCTATTTTTAGAGAATAATTCTTCTTCTCAGAAGATCAACCCTCTTCTTGTTTTATTTTCTGCTTTAGGAAATCTGTATCTGCGACTCTCTTTGAAACTTCTCTCCAAGCATGTTTGTTTATTTCTCTACACAAGCCTTTTGTGTTTTAAGACAGCAAATAAGTGCAAAGTAACCATTTTCCAGCTTTATAGTACACTGCCTGCTACTACTGTTGTTTACATTGCACTGTAAAAGTGTCTGGTGACAAACAGATAAATGCAAGAGAAGAGCTTAAAATCTGAGTACAGTAAAAGGACAGCATTTCAATAAAACATTTATTTTAAATAATGAGTAATTTACATCAGTGAAGATTTGTTATCCAGACATTTATAGAACTATATAATTAAAATATATGTACCCAAAAAAAGCAGTCCTTGAAATTTAAGAAGCATTTGGCTTACATGTTTCTCTAGAACAGCACATATTGGAATTTGTTTTCCTTTCATCTCTTTCCCAATAAAAGCAGCCATGCGGCTTATCCCTTTAGCTTCCTCAGAACTTCCTTTCAGAATTCCCGATCTATTACAGCACATTCACATACCAGAAACAAGATGCCTTTTCATGCTGTCAACCTTTTTCATCTGAAATGTAAATTAATTCTTGCTGGTACGCTTTGACAGAGATCAAAGTAGGGGTATTAACCTTATTGGGCCTTCTCTTCATCAGAATCAGTTCCAAAGACTGTGAGGGTGGTGTTAGGAGGCCAGTCTTCACTGTTATCTATGGCCCTCCTCCAGGCAGTCCTCTGTCTACAAGTCAACATTTCAAAGGCGCTGATTTCTTTTGTAAATGACCTTATCATTACTTTAAACTGTGTGAAAAATGATTTGCCTGAATAATTCTTGCAGGATTATCCTGCTCATTTTAATTGTGGGGAAACTTCATTCAGATTCCAGGATATTGTTTAAGTGGTTTTGACAGCAAGTGATCATAGCCTGATAGAAAGGAGGAACACAGCTCCTGATTGGAAACCTCTTGACTTGTTCAGATTGTTCATTTCTTGCAAGTCAGTCTTTGAGGTAGGCTACATTTGCATTTTAAAAATAAACAGTTGCCTTTCAAATACATGAGCTGGTGGTCTGGAGATCTCAGTGGGCCCAAGCAGTTCACTATCCATTGACGAAATGTTGACAGAAAAAACAAACTTACAAAAAAACCCCATAGTACACATGAGGATACATTTCCTAAGTGTATAATATTACACCAAAAATAAGTCATTATTAGAGGTGGAGAACAAACCCTTCCTAGTAGATAAAATGTTTATGAATTTAAAGCAGTTGGAGGGAAAAAACTATACCATGCTTGTGGTTCTCACAAAGTAAATACATCTGTATAGTAGGACTATTAACTAAAGATCCCAGTGTCAGCCAGTATTTACCCATGCCTGTGTGTCTCAGTTTCTTAATCTGTACAGTATAGAAAATAATAATCCTTTATATTACACGAGTATTTGAAGAATAATTTAAGTTGCTCAGGCAAGAGTGCAAAATATAGTATTTCTTTCAATTTAAGATATATGTTGTTTTGATTAGCATCCACAAAAAAGGGATAGATTTTTTTAAAACTTTTTAAAATGAAATTGAATCAGGTTCACAGCTGATGCAAATCAGTGCATCTTTATAGAATCATGTGATTTCAATACAGAGACACTGATTTTTCTCCATTGCAGGTCTGGCATAGTGTTTATTTATATTAACACACTTTATTCATTATAAATAAGAAAACAGGTAAGTACAATTGCAATATGTCATTTCTGCTTCCTATCATCATAGTGTACATTTCCATTCGGAGTGGCTGCTTTCTCCAAAGACTTAAAAGAGGATTTTAATCTCTGTCTATTTTACTGAAACTGCCAAAATGCCAAATGAGTGGTGTGTGCGTTCAGTTAGATATGAGGTGACATCACTGAACTCATTTTAATTAGGGCCACCTTAGCCATCTGGAATATGCTGTGCAACTCTGGTCAGGACTGAGTTTAAACTCTGCTTCCAGAGGTGAAAGGCAAATCACTAATCCAGTAAGCCACCACCCCCCTTCTCTGACGCACATTTGCTTCACACACTCACCATATGCCATGTTGTACTGTGAAAATTTGTATTGAGAACTCAGGATTTGGCTTCTTTTGTAACAAAAAATGAGGGAGGAAATATAGCTGAGACATTCCTCTATGATGTGCTTCCATTTTGTAATTTTTTTCCCAGGCACTGTTGTTCACTAACTATTTATATAACCTATGCTCCAAGATGAAGAGCAGAAAGAAGAAGAAAAAAAGGTGCTAACAAGAACATAATTGTATATATGTAATAACTGAACGTACATATTGTCAGCAGAATTTCCAGTAGTCATTTTTAATAATGACAGTTTACAATGAGAGCTGAATAAGTAGTGGAAAATATTTGTGTTAGATATCTATCTCATGATATTTATATATAGGTATAAATAATGTTGTTATGAATGTGTGTGCACATATATATTCATAATCCTAGAAATCATATTGGTTAAATTCCTCAAAACATTTCAAAAGTGCATGCAAAAAGGGAAAATCCAGCATTCTACTTCGAATTTCATAAAGTATGATTCCACCTTGGGTGTAGAGTTCAGTTTCAGTCTTTTCACAGCACTTACTTTGTTCCTTATAAACGAAATGTTAGGTATAAGAACTACTGTAGTCATGGGCATAGCTGTATAAATAGTAACTTAAACTGATTTGCAACTCTAGCGACAGTTGAAACTCAGGTCATACCAAATCTTTTTGTGAGACCTGCAAAACTTTAGTTAACTTTGCTCCTCCGTGTCATACACTAGTTAAGTGCATGCTTTCTCTCTAGCATTTGTCTCTAGCAACTGTTAAGAGCCTGTTACTTATTAGCAGTTCCCACTTGAGGCCAAGTGGCAGGGATTTGTGGTTTTGAAGCTTAGGTCCTGCCTTCTTATCTGTATCTACATGCTCTGTCTCTGTGAATGCATCTGCATTTTTTCCTGGTTTGGGCTGGAAGAAGAAATTACTGAAAGGCCCCAAGAAAAGCCACTTTACTGTATTTCATGGCTATGTAGAATCAGGAAGAAACAAGATATCCTTGGAGAACCTATTTCTATCTGATCCAGCCTGACTTCTAGATGAAAGAGGTTCAGATTTATCTATGCTTTTGATTGCTCCCCTGAACAGAACTTCCCAGCCAGAAATTCTGCTACAGAGGTTTACATTTTATTATCATTATTATTTTTATTATTATTACCATTATTACTATTATTACATATAGTAATTAAAACACTATGTACAAAAAGTGCAAGCACCAGCAGAAACACATGAACTCTGAGTTCAACCTTGGGAAAGGACGTATCTCTTTCTTACTTCCAGGTACCCGCACTTTCGTGAGAACTGCTGGAAAAAGAAACTCAATTTTCTGTTCACTCTTCTCCTGAGTGCTTATGACAGGGATTGTGAACCAGGGGCATGCGTACCTTGGAAGTACTTGAGAAGGCCTTAGGGGGTAAGCCCAGGTGGTCAGGGACGAAGCATTGCCATGCACCATCCTGCACTGCCGCCCACCCAACCAGACGTGGGGAATTTCTCGTAAGGCAGCTGCCTCTGCTCCGCTTCCAGTCCCATGCCACCCCCTCCCCACAGCTCCATATCTGGTTGTGCGCGCCAGCACCCCTGCTCTGTGTTTAGCCGCCAGGGTTATGTTCATAGTTTTGTAGTGCCTAGGGTCAGAAGGGGCCTAGCGCAGGCCATCTAGTCTGACCCCCCGCCAATGGCAGGAACGAGTGCCAGGGTCACAGGACTCCAGCCAAGTACCTATCTAATCTACTCTTGAAGATGCCCAAGGTAGGAGCAAGAACCACTT
>JAGPOW010003685.1:39598888-39608998 GCA_030014935.1 Caiman crocodilus
GCTTTGCCCTCAGGGTCCCCTGAATATCCCTATTAAGCCACGGGGGCTTCCGGGCACCTTTGCCTATCTTGCATCGGGTGGGAACGGTCGCTCCTTGGGCCCGGAGGATCTTCTCCTTAAGGAGCGCCCACCCTTCGTGAACACCCATGTCCTCAACCCTATTCCATCCCTTTGGATGTGAATCCAAAAAGGTTGAAAACCCCTGGCTTATGGTATAATGGGAGTGCTTGGGCTGCAAAACATACAGATCACCTTAGGATCACAGAAGATAAAGGCTATCCCAGGAAACCTCAAGGAAGAGCATAATTCTCCTGTCCCTTGCACCTTTGAGTAGAATTAATTTGATATGAATCCAGTGTATCAGAGTGGAGGATCTGATTTCTAGTCTCCAAATCCTTTCAGTTTTTAGCAGTTAGTGCTTATCTGGATAGGCCAATAAGAGTTAGGTATCCTGGATAAGAACTAAGGTTTGGAAACTGGAACTAAATATTACCAGGGTGGCAGGATCCCTTCCCAGATGATAACCTTGCATTTCTAAGGGCAGAAATTCCTGTTTTATTACTTTGACTGGAATTATGAAAAGTGTATGTGTTTCTGTAGGAATGTGTTGCAGTTTTACTTGATCATTTATGCTTGGAAATGAAGAGAAAAATGTTTTTTTTTAAGAAGTATGAATCTCCCTCTAACTCCTTTAAAATGTTTCCACACCTCCTGCCTCTGTATTTTTTACATAGATCTGTCCTGACTGCTCTCTGTGTTGTGCTCAACAGTACACTATAGCCATATAATATTTCCTATGAGAATCAGAAGAGAAATGGCTGGACCTTTTCCAACCCAAAACTGAGCAACATCATCTACTACATATATGTCTTATTACATTTTCTGTAAATAAATGTCTTTAATGCCAAAATATCAAACCTTAAAATCCAGAAGGTAAAAAATATTCTTAATATATTACCTGCTAATGCTGAGGGAAAACTCATTTTATGCAAGCAGCAGGTGCTATAAAATATAAAATCCATGGGTGGCATATACAACATTTAACACTGCATGACTAATAATATAAGTGCTAAAGTATAGTTCACATCCCTTTCTGCTCCAGTTCAAATCCTGTTATCTTTAGCTATGTAAGGGTCAGGATTTGGATATACTGTTGCTGTGAAGTTCAGGGTATAGAATGCATAAGGTGAAAATAAGGTGGCAGCTGGTAATCATTCTTCTTCAATGTTGTGGTGATTGTTCATGGAAGACTAGCAACATGAGTCTTCTAATTTCACACTCTTTGAGCCAAGCACTTAGTGTCAAAACCAGCAATAGTCAGTAATGCAAATTGCTGTGATGAACCAGCTTCCTGACCTCTCAGGCTTCCTCAGTAGAATATTATGTGTGTGTATGTCTTTTGGAATATTGTGGAATAATAAATATGGAATATTACTGGAATAATAAATGCTGAAGTGAAATACTTCTGCTAATGCTGGATGAAGGCTTTAAGAGATGTGTTTGTTTCATAATGAGCTTATCCTGTTAGTCAAAGGAGAAGCAGAAAGAGAAATATGGCCATTTACCTGTCAGCACCAAAGTATCCTAGAAAAAGATTAAAAACCTGCATTTGGTAAAGTTTAGTCAGAGAAGAGCTGATTTCTAAAACATTTATGAAACTTAAAGAATGCAGTGAAATCTACTACAGTGAAATCAGATTCTACAATGCCTAATTTAGTGATTGTGAAGAAAAACAAAAATTGTTCAATTGCATAGGAAATATTTGAGTAGATGTGCAATGTATTCACATTACTAAAAATGTAGCCTTAAGAAAGGTGAAGCTTAATTTTGTAATATAGCAATAATGAGAAAAAAATCTGAGTGTTTAAAGATGAGAAATGATAAAAAGCAAACACGTTGATATTATTATTTCATTATTATTTAATTTATATTGATTCTCCTTTATATTTAAACTGTTCACAGACCAATCGCTATTTGGCAAGTTTCAACTGCAGAGAGATGGCTGTTGGCCAGATGTCTTTGCAGCCAACATCAGAGCAGGTTTCTTGTCTAGTCAGTAGGGGATAGTTAAGGATTGGAAGGCTGATCACATGAAGCAACTGAATGTTTGCTTCATTTCTGCCAAATAGGCAGACTTTCCCAGCCTATTATTAAGGGTAGAAAGTTCTTCAGCCTCATGATACCTAAATACTATATTTAGTACCAACACTTCAGCAGGCCCAACTTCTGTCTTGCCTTCTGCAAAAGAGTGGTTATTTATTTCAGTGACCCCTCATTAAAAAGCATTTTTGTTGCTGCTTAAACTGGAAACCTCAGTGGCATTGAAATGTTTAGATTTTTATGGTGCAGTGCATACTATTGCTTTGGCAATTCAGATGTCTTTCATTTTCTTTTATTGCACAGATAATGTGACAGCATAGATTTTCTTCAGAAGTACTAGTTGAAAAGAAAGGCAGTTAACACTTTTCTGGGATTAAAATAGACAAGAAGGGATAGTTTACAACACTTCCTAAGGGAACTTTCTTGAAAACAGATTAGGTTAACAAAATTCCTGTTTCCCTTAGCACAAGAATATATCACTGTGGGGCTGCTTTCAAAAGAGTACTTAAGTGTTCAGAGATGAGAATCCATCAGTAATCCCAAATTTGGTGATTCGAGGTCATAAACTTCACAAGCATAGACACTGCCTTCCTTTTTTGGGGATACTGGCTAGTCCTTTTGGGATGGTTTATTTAAAATACCATGGGGAAGATCTCTTTTATCCACACTTATCTTTGTTTTTTTTTAAGTTTTACACTTTAGAGAGATTGAAAAGACCTGTAAATCTTCTGGTCAATCCACCTTACCTTTCTCCATTCCACTGTATATCCCCTTATTGGTGCAGGATTTACCCTTACAGCATACTTTTGAATGAATTCTTGCTCCTGATTCTGCATTGTGACCTACTGCAGACTTCTGTGAGGTCAGATTTCTCCTAAGGTCACAGTAGCATCAGACCCTAGATTTCAAGAACTCCAGGGACTTCTTCCTCTTCCCTTGGGCAAGATCCACAGAAAGAGCCCATGCTTGGGCTTGTATTTAAGTCTGTCAGATTCAGGAAAACAATTAAGCACATTCTTAAACACTTTTCTTGGATAGAGATGCTTTTGTGATTTTTTTTCTATAAAGCTGACACTAGGAGACGTGCCCTAATATTTACCCACATTCTTCTTTGCCTAATATCCCATGTTGGTTCCCTTATTGGTGTTTTCATGGTTGCCCCAGCAAAGGTTATCACCACTTCATTCTCATGCATTTAAACTGAGATATACTGAGTTTATGTTCTCTTTCTGTGTAAGTCAGCCACTCCTATCCTTTGGTTAAAATAAAACAGCCTTAAGTACCACCAGCAAATTTTCCAGTTCAACCTTTAGTACCACCGGCAAACTTTTGTCATATAAAATAATTATAATAAATCTGTTAACGCTTATGACTGACGGGTTGTCTGTGTACCACTGGTGGTACTAGTACCACAGGTTAGGAATTGTTGGCTTAACTCATTTATCCTTCAAAAGATGAATGTTTGATACAATGATAAAAGCAAGTAAAGAAAAATAAAGTCTTGATTGTATTGTAGTGGGTGGCATTACAATTTCTTTTAATGAAATCCTTACATGCATCACAGTATTTACAAGTCATGATCTTACTTGTGCTTTATGTAGGAGTCATTCCTTCTTGCTAATGCTACTAAGAATGCAGCCCAAACTCCTATTGGGTAAAATTTTCAAAAACCCTGGACTTCAATGACTTTCAGTGGGATTTAGGTATTTAGGGGCTTTGGAAGCTTTTACCAATTGACTTTTATGTCATTGGCTTGCACTGCAAACTTCCTACTGCAATGTATTATATTTTACTACTATTTAATTGCCACATCTTTTTGTTGACGGTATAATTATTAAACAGTGCTTCATATGTGTAGATATCTTTTAAATAATCAACATGATTAAATCTAATGTTCTTTTTAAAAACTCTATTAAGATTGCAGGTGGTTGAAAACAAGGAGAATAAAAATAGTCAATTTTTAATGTTTTTGTTAATATTTGGGGAAAATAATTTTTAAAATATAAAAATGCTGACCAACTCTAATCATGTTAGTTGTGGGTAAAATGAATTATTGGAATTTTAAGTACTGTTTAAATTAATAAACTGATTCCTGCTTAAACCAAGTGCATTTAATCTCACATCAAGGCCTTTTTGTACTTCCAAAGCCATATCAAATATCTGTAGCATAAATGAGAATCAAGCTTTATATATCTTCCCAGTTTTTCCAACATTTGATCCACTTCTGTGAGGTATATACTGCCCTGAAACTCAACTGTTTTCATCTAGCTCCAGGCAGGAGGATGCCCATTCTGTGTCAGAGACTCTGGTAGTTCTGTTCCAGACTGATGATGGAACTTTGCATTTATTCATTACTATGTCTGTCTAGCTTTCAGGGGATACATTGTCCGTAAAAATTATACAAGATTGAAAAGCAGCATTGGCTACGCAGCTGACCTAGAGCCTGTGAGCAGCTGCTCTGCTCCAAATTTTGGCTGTGAAGATCATTGGTGAGTTGAATCCTTTGGTGTTCATTATTTTAATAAAAACACATTCCATAAAACATGATCTGACAGGAATGGGTGCTGAAAACAAATAGTTTTTCCCATTCTCACAAGTCTGTTTTTTCAAAGGGAAGCACTTAGTCAACATAAGTTCCTGAAGCTGATATAGTAAACACCTTTTAGTAAGAACAGTACAAAATCATGCAGTCAATGTGGTAGGCAATAGCATACATGAAGTTCAGCAAGAACGTTACCTATCAGCAAGGACATATACGGCCAAGTCTGCTATGTTCACAGACACCTCAGCTTTTCCATGATACTGGCCCTGCTGTATAACTACTTCCTAGCTCTGTATGTAACCACTTATGCATGCATTTGTCTTCTGTCATACTCATGGTGGTCTTCTGCTCAGCAACATTAACTTTAGCAACACTTTAGTTGGATAACTACTCACAGTTAGCATAACCAGTAACTCAATACCCCTTTTGAGTGTGCTGGTAATTTTCATTTGTAGATCTCCAAAGACACCTCCCTTTGCTGCTACAGGAGTATCAAATGTTGGATGCTCACCCTGTAGCACTGTCATTCAGCTATCTGCTTGAAAGCCTGTTATATTAAGTGTATGAAGTCTTAGGGCACATGGGCTTTCCCTCCATTATCTTAGTTATCTCAGTTTCCCCCCTCTAATTAGAAGTCCCTGCATTATCTGCCAATGCTGAATTATGGGCCTATTCCTATTAGTTTCTCAGTAGCACCCCTGTTACCCATTGACTTCAGTGACAGCTGAAGGAGTCAGCATTTCACAGGGCTGGTCTGTGTTCCTTTTATCCAATTTACTAGATTGAAAACTCCTTGAGGTAGGGACCTTGTCTCCTTCCCTTTCAGCTAAATTCCATGTAGACCTGTACCTCTGTAGCCAGTAGCAGTAAAATGTAGGTGCGTCAGCAAGTTGCCGTCAGGGAGCCTTAGAATGCAGCAAACCTCAACACTAGTCCCTACCTCTTTGTATAGAAATAAGGCTTTCAATCTTCCTTTCCTCCCAGCTCTACAAATTGATTCACTCCAGCCAGCTATCCTCATGCACCTCTCCTTCAGCTGAGCAGGGATGACTGGTGCCTCCTGAGTCTGGGGAGGGTACAATTTGTGGGTGGGCCCAGGGGTGGGCCAAAAGCCCCATAACAAGTCCTATACTTCAGTGCCGTGGCTTAGTGCACCCCCACAACACACCACCAGCCCACACGGCAAAAAAACTGTCCTGTCCTGAGTGGTGGCAAGTCAGGGGCCAATCTCAGAGGGGGCACATGTCCCCACCTACCAGTCCCCCATAGCTGAATGGAGTGGTAGGAGCTATTATTTCTGCTATTGCCTGTGTGTTGTCCCATTGACTTTTTGTGGCAGTATGTGGTTGGGTTTGATACTTTCTTTCATATATCTTTGTCCTAATGGCCTATGGAATAATAGTCCTGGGGCCTTTCTGGAACTTCTGCTTCCCATACAGCAGAGCAGCAAGCACCATCAGTTTTTCTTAGAGCGCTCTATTAAGAGGTGGTGTGCTGGTGGGCTCTGAGGAAATTGGATCAGCCCCCTAGGAGCTCAAGCAGCACATGGCCTGCTGTAGCCCACCTGGCTGGCCTCAGAGGGTACTGCCACTGCAGAGGGAAGGACCAGGCCTGGTGTCAGCTCACCTCCACCCCCAGTTGCAGGGGAGGCAGGTAGACTCTGTCAAAAGCAGGATCAGGCCTCATTACTTCTACCTTCAGCAGGCTCCTGCAGCTCTTGCCTTGCCTGACACACCTAGATTTCCCACTTGCCCCTGCCTGGCACTCCGTGCTGCCCATGGGGCAAGCCAGCCTATTCCTGGGTGGCATCAAGCATCCTGTGGCCTACAGGAGCCTGCTGAAGATAGAAGTGCTGAGGTTCACGATCCTGTTTTGGCAGAGCTACCCTCCTCCCCCTCATTACTGGGGGGTGAGCTGCTGCCAGGCTGGGCAGCTCCTGAGCTGAAGGGGAGCTTGATCCTCTTTTCCATGGCAGTGGCACCTGCCAGGGCTCACCAGGTGGGCTGCCAACAGCCTGTGTGCTGCCCAAGCTCCCAGGGGCCCAATCCAGCTTCCCCAAAGCCCACCAGCACACTGCCTCTCCCATGAGCCAACCCAAGCTTCTAGCACCTTGTACACCATCCCCACTGCCTTCTTCCACCATCAGTTCATCCAGCCACCTTCCTGCCATGGTGAAGCAGAGTCGACTTATACATTGGAGCTACAAAAATCCTAAAATTTTCGTACAGAAATATGGGGTTGACTTATACACAGTGCCAATTTATACACCATAAAATATAGTAAGTATTAAGGGGGGAAAAAACTCTCACCAGGAGGGCAGTGAAGCACTGAAACAGGCCACCCAGGAGAGTTGTGCAATCTCCATCTTGCAGGTTTTTAAGACCCAGCTAGACAAACCCTTGGCTGGGATGATAAAGTTGGTGATGGTCCCGCTTTGAACAGTGGGTTCAACTAAATTACCTCCTGAGGTCCCTTTCAACACTAATACTCTATGAGTCTGTGTGTTTATTCCAGAATAGCATGGCCTCATCAATGCCAACAATCAGCTTATTGTCGCTGTGCCTGGAGATGTCCCTGGGTGTTGAACCAGACCCAAGTAAACCAAGCATGTTCCCTACACTGATCTGAGCATGGGGATTGTGCAGGGGCCAGTTTAGGGGTCCAGAACAGAGTTACCCCTTGCCTGATCCACAGGATTGGGTTGGGAGCAGCTCTACAGTGGCTTGACTGGAATCTGAGGAATTGTATTTTCCATCCCAAACACTACAGCTCTTGCCATACACATCTGGCATGGCAGGATGGCAATTTTTAGGACAGGGCATAACATTACTTAGATCTCAATTACATAATCATTTTAATATCTACCAGAGACCTTAGTAATTAGTTTGGAATTAATTATTTGAATGAATGAAAAATGAATATTAAATAGTCCATTAAATTGTTAAAGGGTTCTGTCTAGATACAACTGCCTATATGCACCTGGACCATGTGATATCACAAATATTCAGGAGCAACATGGGTTTTAGTGGAAGGGAAAGGTTTAATTTAGGGAATAAGGGGAAAAAAAAATAGGCAGTGAAAGTAGAAATGAACTTACTACAACTTACCCCTGTAACTCTGTCAGTATGCTGCTTCTCACTATGTTTACTGCTGCTAAAGGCAGCTCTCTATAGCATCTGCATAGGAACCTCTTGTGACCTCTGTGGTGATCTGCTCATCAATTTGCTGCTGCTGTTGAAAATCAGTTGCTATCATGTGCCTATTACATTTCCCTTTTCTGAATCTAATGATACTTAGTTGCAAGGTGAGCAGACTTTTTGACCTCTTTACTTCTTTAGCTTTTATCCAGAGAATAACTACTCCAGGGGCACAGGTTTTGTTTCCTTTTTTTTTTTTTTTTTTTTTTTTAAACAAACAAAAAAATGTTCCTTTTTCTGATGTGCTTAGCCAAGGATGGGTTCCTTTCCTCTCCCTGCATCAAGCTATTTTTGGAATTACTTGCTGTTTTCCACATAGATGGGTTTTCTTGGATTAGAAAGCAGCTTGCACAGCTGCACAGCCTCTGAGACCCATGAAGCTTTCATGGACCAGCAGCTATTGAGGCTAATTTGGGCTGGATAATTTGGGTTAGGCCTTTTTTTAGGTATATAACTTCCATTGAAATTAATGGGAGTTAGGTGGTTAAATGCCTATTTTAAAACTACTAATGAAAATACATTGTTCTGTTAGCTTGTACTCAGGAGCTTACTTCATATACACAATAAGGTGTATAATAAAATCCAATGCATTCTCTTCCAGCAGCTGCATTTGGTTAAAAAGCCATCACTGCTTGTGATACCCAGTTTTAACCCTGATAAATACAGAAGATTATGTGCTAGATCCTGTACATTTTTTAGCAATACCCCCAATTCCCATTGACCTCCCCCAGGAGTTGCAGGTGCACAGCAGCATGGAGCACTGGGTATTATAAACTGCTTCTCATAAATCAAGTCTCACTTGTATGTGTGGCTGTTACTGGATTGGGGTTTTTTTAAGCATATAGCTGTTCAGTCATATAGGAAACTTGTAGGAAGCAGGAAGGGTGTGCAGATGTTTAACACAGTAGCTTGTAATATGTCCCTAGAGGAGGCAGCTTCAATGTGGAGTCACATACCTTTGAAATCAAGTGTAAAATAATAAACTTATCTTTAGTAGGTTTTTTTAAGTTAGTATTTTTTTGAAAATGAAAAAAGAGCTGCAAAGTATTCTATGGGTCAAGAAGGCAAAATCATATTTGGGATACAATTCTGGTTTGTATTATACAAAGGAATGCAGCTCTATACATTGACATGGATCATAACCCGAAGACTATTTTCTAAAGCAAATTAGAAGTTCAGCATAACCAAATGGAGAGTCCATAGTCTAATTTTTGAGAATGGGATCTCAAAAAACTTCTATCAAGTGAATTTAGGTAATACGTTTGCTTGTGTTAATCAGTCTGTAGAGCAAATATGGGATGTTAACTAGCATGAAATAGCACAAGCCATATGAGATTGTTATTTCTGAAAGTATTCTACATTTACCTCCTTTATTCGAAAATAAGCACTAATTGTACCCAAGTGCAAAAAAACTTGGAATGCAGGGTATGTTTTTGCATTCAGCTCTGTAGAACTGAAAAGAAGTTTCTGAACCTTTCTGATTGCAAAGCATTGTAGGGCTGATCTGGTATCAGTGGAAGTGATGCTGGCTGACCTTTGGCCTGAATTTCACAGCAACCAAACCTGTATATGCCAGTTTTGCCAGGCCTCTTTCTGATATTACTAGCCTATCCTGAGAATTCTTACCTGGAGCACTGCAGATAGAATCAAGCTTTTTCTCAGGGGCTGACCTCTACAAAGGGGCCAAATCACATTCAGAAATACCTAGTTCAAACCAAAGAATGAAAAAGTTATCTTGAGGATACTTCAAGGAAAGTGAAAAATCCTGACAGCTCTCTTGAAAATCCTACATCTCACAATGTATCACTCCAAAGTCAAAAGTACCACAGCTTACAATGAGTCTTTTTGTGTTTGTCATGTCATAGAATGATCTGTTCTGGAATATCTTCAGCTGATCCGGAATTTATAGAACTGACAAGTCATGGGCAAATTTCTGTAGGTGAGGTTATATTATTTCTATCTTGACTGTCCCTTGGAGGCTCAATGAGGCAGTAATGCACTGAAATCCAGGTTTACATTGAATTACAGTTTAGCTTTACAATTCAAGTTTTAAAGGCTAAGTATAGACATTCAAAAAGCCTGAGCCTGAATTGATTCAATCTTTGCAGGTTAGTCTAACCTAAACAGATCGAACCGATTTGCAAGTGAATAGACATTCACTTTTAATTCTGGGTATGTGGCAGAAATGCCACCATGGGTGCCCCTCTCCAGAAACCTCTCCCTGTGCCAGCCTGAGAGGCTGCTGGTGAATCCCTCAGGGCAGGGATCTCA
>JAGPOW010003685.1:39630273-39693702 GCA_030014935.1 Caiman crocodilus
TATAAGTGTGCTGCTGGTTACTACTGCCCAAGTGCAGCACCCTGCACTTGTCAGTATTGAAACGCATCCTGTTTTTGTTAGCCCACCCTTGCAACCTATCTAAGTCTTGCTGGAGTCTTTCCCTCCCTACTAGTGTGTCCACCTCACCCCAAATTTTGGTATCATCAGCAAATTTAAACAGGTTGCTTTTCACCCCGTCGTCCACATCGCTGATAAAGAAATTGAACAGTGCGGGCCTAAGGACCAAGCCCTGGGAGACTCCGCTGCCCACTTCCCCCCAGGTCGAATATGCCCCGTCCACCACCACCCTCTGAGTAAGACTCTTAAGCCAATTTGCAATCCATATAAGCTACTGGTATCTGGTTTTACAGTTTAGTAATATTACATACAGGACCTGCTAGCACAGAAAAGCAAGGTCTAAGTATACCCACACACAGCTATCCAAGTCCATGAGCTCTTTTAAGATATCTCCCCAATCCCATCCACAAATCAGAAGGCTTGGCCCACAGCAGGTTAATGACAAAGATTTTAACAACAACTGTCTTCATTACTCTGCCTATCTCAACTGGGACCTCTGGGCAGGTCACCGGTTTTGTTGACAAGTCGTAGAATCGGAGGACTTATTTATCCTCTATTAGCTTGTACCCATTGGTCCTCATCCTCCTTTGAGGTGCCTAACTGAACAGTTGCTCCCTTAGATCTTGATGTTTATCCCTGACATATTTGTAGGCAGTTATCAAGTCACCTCTCAGCCTTCTCTTATTCAGACTGAACAGGCCCTGTTCCTGTTGTCTTTCTTCATAAGGCCTATCCTCCATGCCCCTAATCATACAGGTGGCCCTTGTTTGTACCCTCTCAAGCTGATCCACATCCTTCTTGAAGTGTGGTGCCCAGACCTGGACACAGTACTCCAGGTGTGGCCTCACCAACAGCAGATGGAGAGGGAGGAGCACCTCCTCCCTGGATCTGTTGGTAATGCATCAGCTAATGCATGCCAGATTTCCATTTGCTCTTCTGGCAACCTCATCACACTGTTGATTAATGTTCATCTTCTGGTTGATTGTGACCCTCCAAGTCCTGTTCAGATGCCGTGCCAGCCAGTGAACCACAACCCATCATGTAGTTATGGTGAAGGTTCTTCCTACCCAGATGAAGAACCCCTGTTAAACCTCATCTGATTCTGTTCCACCCATAAAACCAGTCTGTCAAGGTCATCCTGGATTTTTACTCTATCTTCTGATATGCCTGTGTTTCTCCACAGCTTAGTATCATCTGAAAAATTTAATCACTGAGCTTTCCAGTCCCTCATCTAAGTCATTAATAAGTATGTTAAAGAATACAGATCCAAGCACAGATCCCTGGAAGACACCACTGGAGATGGCCCTCCAGGATCAGGCCATCCCATCGATTTACAACTGTCTGGGATTGGCCTCTGAGCCAGTTGTCCACCCACCTCACTGTAGACTGATCCGATCCACTACCCTCTGTGGTGGACCATTAGGCGGCACTTCTGTGCTGAGCCATACACCTCACTGCATCCAACCACCTACCAAGCTCAAGTGCCTCCACAGTGGTGCTTCATGTCTAGTGCCTCAAGCCTAGGGTAACTGCTGCCACCACTCAGGGGTCTGGTCTGTATTTGGGCCCTGTGTCCCCTGGGGTGCACAGGCCTTATAGACCTTGAGGGTGCTTGACCCACTACAAGAATGTGGGCTGGTTCCTTTAGTCTGAAGCACAAAGAGTAGCCTGCGTTAGTCAAATGAACATAGAGAGCTTAACGGCATGCCCCAATCCTTCTCCCAGCAAGTCCACCATGCTTGTTATAGTGTAGAACTTTATTGGTTAAAGAGGGTAGGCTTGGGAAAGGGTACAAGATAAAGAAGTATCAAAGAATAATGGAGAGCAAACAGTGTCAGCTTAGTAGTTGATTAACACATTACAGTAAGCTGTATATCTAGATAAATTCCACGTAGTTTACTCACTTCAGCATCCTCATCATCCTGAGAGAAAACCAGTGAGTTGCAGATATTACAGTAGCTGTATGTGACTTAACATGGCTGCTGCCCCACCTCCCAGAGGATCTCAGCTTATATAGCCCTTTTGACATCACCTTTGAGACCTGATTAAGACCAGGTGTTGTTTGATGCAGACTGATCAATTTAAAAAGCATCACTGGTCACCTAAAAGAGTGACCTGTGCTCCAGCCTCTGACCCCATGCCATAAGGTCAGGGCTAACACAATAGAGAGGTGGAGTTCCCACCCTCTACCTGAAGTTTCTCACATCTGCGATAACCTGGGGCAACCAAACTGACAGACAGGGAGAAAAAAAATGGCAAGGCAAAGGTCTAATAGTAGTGACTGGGAAGAAACCGGGAAGGAATTCTTCCACACCCTCCGATTTGGTTGAGAGAATCCCATGGGAAACAGAATCAAAGGCTTTATTGAAGTCTAAGTAAATGATATCAACCTCATGTTCCCAATCCAGTTAGTTAGTTACCTAGTCATAAAAGGACATCAGGTTGGTCAGGCATGATCTACCGTCAATAAAGCCATGCTGGTTGTTTCTTAACACCCCATCAGTAACCAGCTTGTAATTGATGGCCTCCTTAACAAATTTTTCAAAACATTTTCCCAGGACCAATGTCAGACTGACCAGTCTGTAACTTACAGGGTCATCCCTCTGCCCTTTCTTAAAAAAGGATTGTGTTGGCCCTCTTCCAGTCATCTGGGACCACTCCGGAGTTCCATGACTCTTCAAATAATTTTGCCAGTGATGCTGCTATAATCTCAGCCAGTTCTTTCAGGGCTCTCGGATGCAGGTCATCTGGCCTAGCAGACCTGAAAATGTCCAAATGTTCTAGGAGATCCTTCACCTGTTCAGGACTGATTTCATGTAGTCTGTTGTCTTCCCTACATTTCCTGGGCCTCTGGTCAGGTGAACAGCTCCATTTGATTTCAGGAATACCAATGTGAAGTATGTACAAAAAGGCAGAAGTCCTAAATAGGGATTGACCGTGGGTTGCCCCTCAATATTCAGTAGGGGTCCCGCAGAGGGAGCAAAAAAAAAATTGGGCTCCAATGTTTCTGTAGAAGGACTTTTTGTTGTCCTTTATTTTGGTTGCCAGCTTGATCTCCATGCTTCATATTTGCAGACCCTGACAATAGAGGTGTATTCCTCTTTGGTTGCTGAACCATTCTTCCATTGCTTGAATGCTTCTTTCTTTTTTTTCAATAGTTCCCTATTATCCCTTTTGAGCCAAGCAGGTCTCTTAGCTCCTTTTCCACTTTTTGTCTGTGTGGGGATGACCTGTTTTTGAGCAATGAGAATTTCCTCCATAAGGAAGCACCACCATTCCTGAACTCCCAAGTCATCCAGTCACTGGTCGCAGAGAGCCTCTCCAACTAGCCTTCTGAGTTTCCCAAAGTTTGGCTTCCTGAAACCTAGAACTTCTGTTCTGCTGACTTGTTACTCAGTCTTACAGTGGAGGGTAAACCTAATCAGGTAGTGATAACTGTTGCCCAAGGTACCTCCAATCCTCAGGTCTCCTATCATGTCCTCCCCTTTGGTCAGCACTAAATCCAGAGTGGCCTTACCCCTAGTAGGTAAGGAAGGTCCCTTCCACAACCTGTGTCAGGAACAGATGATCTATTGTTGCCAAGAAGTTGGCTGACCTACTGGAGCTGACAGATATCAGGGTAGCTGAATTCACCCATGACAATCATGTCTCTAGTGCTAGCTACCTCAGTCAGTTCCACAGAGAATGCCCAGTCACTCTCCTCTTCTTGGGAGGAAGGTCTATAGTACACTCCCACTATTAGGTCTCCCTCTGCTGATTCCCCTTGCATCCTAACCCAGAGGGTCTCAAGGGACTCTTCCCTGCTGTCAAATGTGACCTGCAGGGAGGGGTACCACTCTTTCACATAGAAGGCCACACCTCCTCCCTTCTTTCCTATCCGATCCTTCCTATAAAGCCTATAGCCCTTAATATTTACTGCCCAATGATGTGCATTGTCCCACCAGGTTTCCATCAACCCAATCAGATCAAATTCCTCATGTACCAGGAGAAGTGCCAGTTCCTCCTGTTTATTTCCCATGCTTCTGGCATTCCCATAAAGATACCTGAGTTCTCCCCTAGTTGTCTTAGGTTTTGTGTCACACTGCCAGTGAGTCAGGATGTCAAAACTTATCTGGACATTCTTTGCTTGAATGCCCTTCCCTGTGCCATCATGGTTAGAGCATTTGTGCACAGCAGTGGAACCTTCTCCCCCACCCCGGGCGTACCTGCTTTAAAGCCCTCCTCAACAAGTTGGTGAATCTCATAGTGAAGAGCTTCTTTCCTCTGCTTGTGGGGTGAATACCATCCCTTGCATGTAGACCACCGTCACTGAACTGGGTACCAAGGTCGAGGTATTCAAAGCCTACACAGTGACTTAGAAGATAGTGATCTTCTAAGTCTTTGGTTAACCTTGATGCACTCCTCTCTCTGACAGCCACAGCCTCTGACTGGGAGAATTGAGGAGAAGACTATTTATTACTCATGTTACTGCTAAAGTTCTTTAGGAAGTGTGTGGTCAAGTGGTAGGACTGAGAGTCAAGAGATCTGGGCCGTGGCATTATGGCTGACCCATGCTCAGTGCAGTGAGGACTGCATAAGGAGAGAGGGAGAAAGTGCCCTTTTGCCATTACTGTGCTCTCTCTTTCCATGGTGCGGTTGAGGATCAACTTGGGCAGTAATAGAATTTACAGTAAATCCAGAGCTATGTCCAGATGAGCACAGCTGTGCAGTATGTGGTGCCACAGACCCAGTACACCACCAAAAACACTGAGCCTGGCCAGTTGGAGCCCAGATAAGGGCTGCTGGGGACCCCAAGTAAGGCACTTGGGGCCAGCACAGTTGCTGGCTCCAGTCTCCTCTACCCCACCTGGGGTAACCTGCTGCACTCCAGAGCACATGTGGCACATGGCACAGACATTCCCCAGGCACAAGTAGCAGTGGCACAAGATATGCCACTGCTTCTTGTCCATGGGGAAACAAATGTCCACAGTCTTGTGGAACTGGGCTAGGTGTGCTGTAACTTCCTGTACCTTCAGGCCAAGTACAGACATTATACTTTTACCAGTATAAGTGTTTGGAAACTGGTCTATACCCTAAACAGAACAGAAGTTTGGTGCACACAGACTGGGTTCCGGCATTTTTAAAACAGCCTAAGATTTGCACTCCTCCTCCCTCCCCCGGCAAAGGATGAATGTGTGTTCTGTTCACTACTGATCTAAACAGTGCCATTTACAGAAAACTGTGCAACTTAGATCAAGTCTACCTCAGGATTTTTGAATATCTGTATCTAGCCTTAAGGGCTTCTGAGGAGCTCTTTCACAAGGTGGAAACTGCCAGAGCACAGCCTACTTCAGCCCTGCCTTTGCCCATTCTTGACACAAATCCTATAATCCCCCATGTCCTTACTTCTCTAAGCCTGCAATATGTTTTGGAGCAGGGGTCAGCAGCACCCAGTACACATGCCAGAGTATGGCACATAAAGCCATTTTGCTCAGCATGCCATAGCCAGCTTGGGTCCCTGCTACTAGCCACAGAGTCCAGGCTGGTTGCAACAGCCCAGCCAGTGAGGCAACTGCAAAGGATGCTATGTGCAGCCCAGGCTCCATGGCCAGAAGCAGGGACCTGTCCAGAGCCCAGGATGCTTGCAGCAGGCAGCCACAAGGCTGCAAAAGGCTGCATCAGGCTCTGGAGCCCTGGCCCAGCTCCTTGCCACCAGCAGCTGCACACATGCCTCAGGACAGACAGCAAAGAAAGAGCTGGAACCAGCATAGCCTTAGTCCCTTCCCTGCCTTGCGTCATGAGATGCACATGCAGCCACCAGCAGCAGTGAGCCAGGCCAGGGCTCTGGACCCTGTGCAGCCACTTGCAGCCTCGCAGCTGCCTACTACAAGTAGCTCAGGTTCTGGGCAGGCCCCTGCCACCTACCATGGAGCCTGGGCTGCTTGCAGTGAACCCTGCTGCAAACAACCCAGGCTCTGTGGCAGGCAACAGGAACATGCCCAGAGCCTGGGCTACTCACAGCACAAGCAGCCCAGGTTCTACAGCAGGTGGAAGAAACCTGCCCAGAGCCTGAGCTGCTTGCAGCAGGTGGCAGGGAGGCTGCAAGCCACTGCACCGGGTTCTGGACAGCAGCTACATGCACACCTTGGGGAACATGGCAGGGAAAGGGCCGGGGCTGCACTGCCACAAGAAGGCTCAAGCCTCTTGTGGCTCCCTTGCCATGCCTCCTGGCATGCTGACATCTTCCAAGTTGAGGTTGTGGGGGGTTTTGGGCACTCAGCAAAAAACATTGCTGACTCCTGTTCTGGAGCTTCTGGGAATCCCAGAACTCCTGACGCCCTTGAAGACACTGGGTACATCTACATGTGCCCCCTATGAAGTACTAAAGTAAATACTAAAGCAAGCACTGAAGCAAGTACTAAATGACCGTGCAGTAACAGCCTTTACTGTACCATCCTGGCAGCACACAGGTCATTTCTGACCCTACTGTACAGTAGCGTCAGCATCACGGTTTGTGCCCACTTATGCTATGTCACTATAGCAATAAACTAGTTGCCATAGCTTGTCAATAAGGCAATGTAGCATCTTATGTAGACATGCACACTGAGTTTTGCCATTCACTTCGGTGTGGGATTTCAACAAGTGTCTGTGAAGCAACCAGCACAGTTTGGCACTTCAGGTTTTTCATATCTGAGTGTAACTTAAAGATTCAGACCCTTTGTAATTAAATCATGACTAGACTGTCACTGACTGGCTTCAACACAGGCATATATATGTTCTAGGCATTTGCTATAATCTTTTAAGATTTTTTTACTTCTCCATTGATACTAGCAGGGAATGGCGACAATAATGATAGACCTATGCTAGGGCTGACAAAATACCTCAACAAATTTGTCCTTTAGGATTTGCTAAGTTATGGGGGGGGTGGAGAGGAAGCAAATTTTTTTCCTTGGGTTCCCATCCCCTTTGTATTTGGTGAATGTTCTAGCAAGCATATTCACTAGCAGGATATTCATTCATTAACCAAATGCTAAAGAATATTTGAAGGTAGCAAAATTTCAACTTGTGAACAGAGCAGTTTACACTGAAGCCAGGTATTAAACATTATGCCCATCTAAGCAGGAAGTAGACCTGGACTGTCTAAGCAGCATGTCCAGTCAATATTCCAGTCACTGTTTCACAGCACAGCTTATTGGCAACAATACTGCAGTAGCATGGGTACACTGCATCTGGTTTGGGAGCTTGATATAGACTATGACATGTCAGACATGCCATTCCAGTCTAGCCCTAAAAAAAATAAAAAACACCTGTGAAAGAGCTTTTTTTAAGGATTCACCTAGCTGTGTAGAGGAGGGAGGAAAACACCCTGGCCCCAATCCAGTCATGCTGTGAAAGGGGGCTTGGGCCAGCCCCAACCTGGCTCTGCAGGGAGGAGGAGCTGTAACATGACCCCAATCCAGCCCTCTGTGTTGGGAAGGGAAGCGGCCTGGTCCCATGAGAGGAAGGAGGTATGGCCCAGCCCCAACCTGGCCAGGCAGAGGGATGGAGGCATGGCCCAGCACTGTGGGCAGGAGGAGCATGGCCTGGCCCCCAGTCAACCACACAGGTGAAGGGGGCATGGCCCAGCCCTGTGATGAGAAAGAGACGCAGCACGGTCCTAACTTGGCAGGTTGGAAGGAAAAGGTGTGGCCTGGCTCCAATCTGGCCATGGAGGGGGGGAGGGTCATGGCCCTGCTCAGACCCACCCTGCGGCACTTGGGATTTTGGTAGCAGAGAGAGTGACAGTACTGCCACTGCTCCCACCACAAAATTTCCCAACCAGTGGGGAGTTCTGTGAGCTGCATTTGGCCCACGAACAGGGGTTGTGCACTGCTGGGCTAAAGTATTTTTGTACAGAACCCTAAAATGTAACAGTAGTAAACGTGGAGACAGTGCAAAGAAATCCAAAGGTACGTTAATGAATACTGCTTCATACCTGTCATGCATAAGTGCAATGCTATTCTCCTGTTCTTTCGGTTCCAGTCAATCACAATCTAGCTACAGATTTGTGTCATGAAAATGCAAGAAAACAAACAAAAAAGTCAAGCTAAGGAAGTGGGTATTTCATTGTTTGACTCTTTGTTAACTCCAGAGTTTGCAAATAACAAAATTGTCCCACAGCTAAGCAGCATAATTGTCTTTGTACATTCTTTTAATGCTGTTCTTCACGACATATCCTTAGTTAAGATTAAGAGCATGACTATCAGACAAATATGAGCTTTGAAGGGCTGTTTACCAAGAAAACAAACTCTTTGCTGTAGCTCTACAAAAGACAGTGTGATCTAGTATGTGTTCCAGCATTTATAGATATAGTTTTTAAAACACATAGAGATAACTGGTAGCTATAATTTCAAGCAGGTAAACAGAGCAAATGAATGTGAGTTATTTGATCATTTTTAGAGATCGGGCTCAGACATGAAGGCAAGATCCAAATCCAAATTCTCCATGAAGAAGTCCAGTGGGAATTTATATATAGGATTCCAGTCTGGGCTCATTCCTAATTTTTCTGTTCTCCGACATATAGAGAATTAGCATTCTGTTCTGGATTTAGTTTTTGCTGTGTGTGTTCTAGTAATTAATTCCTGGATGATTAAAAACTGATAACCTGGTGGCAATATAGTGCTCTTAAGAAGATGTAACCATTAGATTTTTACCTCTAGTAAAGGCAATCAAAATGCCAGGTAAGAGTTCTGCAAGAAGATGAACAGTATTGATCGTACTATTCTCTGCCACAGACTTTTCTTTAGCTTCAGCGCCAGAAATGGTATGTTACTCCTTCTGATCCTTGGTTAAAGGCCAATCAGGAATAAATGCCTCTCTCTGGGACCTAAGGAAGCTTCACTACCAGTTCCAGCACACTGTAAATCAAGAGGCAAGATTTCAGCTTTAAGCATTTGACTTCAAAGTTTGCCTGCATAGTTTCACCCTACAGTACAACACAACCCAAAGTAATTCTAGCACAGGTGCAGAAAATCAGTCTTTGTTCATAAATGTTCCTTCCCTCTTCCCACCCACAGAGCAATAAGCATCAGTCACTTTGCAAAAGAGATTCTTTAACTTGATCACGAACCCCTGACAGTCTGTAGAATATTTTGTGGCTTCCAGGGAGCTGCAGGTCACATGGTTCTGGCTCCTCTGCCTTGTTTCCAGCTGCTTATTTCAAAGGATGCCATATGTAAGAGAAGGTGAAGAAGAAAGACTATTTGCTCAGGACCAGAGCCACCAGTTGGACTGAGGCTGCCACTGGGAGAGGAGACAGGAGCCATCAGTAGAACAGAAGGCAATGTCTATAGGAGATGGAAAACCAGCAGACAGTTGGCATGTGCAGGGAAGGTGAGAGGAACAAGCCAGCATGGTAGAAGAGGCAAAAAAGTGGAGAATGGACCAGCAAGGAATGAAACATGTGCAAACAAACCAAAGAAGAGAAAATAAAGAAGGGATGGGAGGGTAGAGGGAGATGAAGAACAAGAGATGAGGATGTCACTAATTTTTTTCAATTACAAACATTTCATAGCACTAGCAGTGAAATGCAGAAGTGCTTTCCTATAATGACTGTGGGCATGCAGTAATGGCTATTGTACAAGGATGTTTCATGACTGCAGGTGGGGTCGTGACTGGGGCAGGCCTCACAAGGCAGCCTGTCTATTAAAATGTGGTCCTGCTCTACAATCATTGAAAGGCATGCAGCAACTCCTTGGAGTGCCATGTTACATGCCCAAGACAAAAAGATAGCATAGACAACAGCTTATATACATTGTTGAAGGGCAATTAATACTTACAATATCATTACTTTGACATTTTTACCAATATTAGTGGAATCCTAGATTATTTGCAGCACAATTACCCATCATGCTTAGAAAGTGGAGAAAAAGAAGGGCATATGTTCACTAGTCCAAAATCTTTGAAGCCAGAGAACAGACCAGATAAAAAAAGTCATGGCTTCCCTTGCGGAAGATGAAGTCTTTTCTTTACTAATCCTTTATTTCTTATTTATGAATTTTGGATAGTATCCAAAATCCAAAAATAACCAGTAATAGAATATCAATACATAATATCAGATCATCAGAGAAGGTAAAGTGAAACATAGGACACAAAACAATTTTGTCAATTAAATGATTCACTCAGTTCTAGAACCCGGTTCTGAAAGTTAATCAAGGCACAGGAAATTAGCATTGCACATTGTCTCTACCATATATGTCCTTTTATTTTACTAGTCCCCATAACCTAGTCCTGATACTCCCAAGCACAACAGGCATTTTCCCACAAATGTTGTTAATATCAGCAAGATCCAAACAAATCTCCTTTAAATTCTTAAACCAAACTGAGCCAAATTCTGATACAATTTATTTCATGGGTTTCATGAAAGATAATTGAGAATTGAAGTTGATTCTGTTGGTTTTCCAAGGGCCACTCTTAAATTATTTAATTCTGTGAAAATCTCTCCAATATCTGGATTACTTTCTGTAGCTTTATTTCCTAACATAATTATATTTTCTCAATTTGCAATCACATTCTTATTAGTAATGAGAACTAAAAAGAAGTTTCAAGTCTGTACACTCTGTAATTTAGGAATGTTCAAATTCAGGTTTGAATTCTTTAGCTCAAACCTGTCTGTGCTTCTTATCAATCTTTCCAGGGATAAGTACAGACAGTCAAAAAGTCTGAGGCTGAATCGATTTAGTCTTCGGGGAGTTAGTCTAAGATGCACAGATTAAATTGAAACACAACTGAACAGGCATGTACTTTTGATTCAGGAAATGCAGCCACATACCTGCAGTTGCTCAAGCCAGAACCTAGGGGTAGTGGTGCTAAAGCATAGCTCTCTGGCTGTGTCTTCATTTCCTCTTCCTGCTGCCCCCAAGATCTCTGGGATTTGCAGTCCAGAATTATAGCAGCAGCACTCTGCAGGGTTGCTCATCACTTTCTCTTCCTGTTTCCAGGTATCTCTGGGATTTGTAGTCCACATTTGCAGTCAGTAGTATGTTTGAGCTGGGGACGGGTTGTTTAACCCTCCTCCCTGGCCCCAGACCCCAGCTGGGGTTTGCAGGCAGGGCAGTTCCCCTACCCTCCTTAGACTGAGTTGCATCCCCAGCTGGGCTTGTTCCCCCACCCCCTTGTTGGCCAGCCCTTACTGCTCTGGCCAACAGAGGGGCAAGGCCAGCCCTGCTTTCTGGAGCAGGCAGTACAGCCCAGACCAGGGTTGGAAAGCATGCTGGGATGCTGGGGGATTGTGATTTAACTTGACCCAGGAAGGGGTCTGGGACAGAAGTTTCATAAATCAGTTTGACTCAAATCAGTTAAGTCTGTTACTATATTCAACCAGGTTTGTCTTCGTTTTTTGAAACTGGTTTATGTGCATTGAGCTTCTGTTCTGTTACAGGTTTAAACCAGTTTCTGATCACTTAAACTGGTTTATGTGTAACTTCTGTGCCCAAATGCGTTGTATTTTTCTATTTTGATTTCTAGGTTTTGTTGGATAAAAGAGGACTTCACTGTTGTCAATATTATCCTGATGAGAAAAAGGCTTTTTCAGAGAGGAAGGTTCAGGGTCCATTCATGACATTTGTAAACAAGATATTACCTTAAGCTTTGATGTAGCTTCTCAGCAATCTATCTACCCCTTCAGCTTTCTTTCTGTTACTGTTTTTTTTTCTTTTAATCTGGCCAAAGAACAGCTGAAAATGAACCAGTTAAACACAGGAAAAAACACCTTGCCTGATATTGCTAAATAACACAAACCATTATATAAATAAAGTCTAGTGGTTCTCAAACTCATTAGACTCAAGGGACCCCTTGTTAGGCTCAAGCACCTTCAGCAAATGCTCTCTCTTAGTTTTCACATTACTACAAAAAATAATAGATCAATTCTTTTATTGCAAAGAACACAGGAAAGACCACAGTAGGGCAGAATGTTTTGACTCTAAGATTTCTATTTGAAATTTCTGGATTTATGAGGTGGATGAGGCTTTCTTCGAACAGCTAGCACAGTTTTCCCAATCATGGGCCCTGCTTCCCATGGTCAACTTAAATCACCCTGATCTCAGTCCCCAGAAAAATCATGGAACCAAGTCCTCAAGGAATCAATTTCTAAGTAGCTGGAGGGGAAGAATGTGATTAGGAAAAGTAAGCATTGATTCATCAAAGGTAAATCATGCCTGACCAACTTGATTGCCTTCTATGATGAGATGAATGGCTTTGTAGATGCAGGAGGAGTGGTGGATGATATACCTTGACTTTTGCAAGGCTTTTGATACAGTCTTCCACAATATTCTTGCAAGCAAGCTAAAGAAATATAAGTTGGATGAATGGACTGTAAGATGGATAGAAAGCTGGCTGGATCATGAGGCTCAGGGGTTAGTTGGCAATGTCTAGTTGGCAGCTGGTATCAAGTGGAGTGGACCAACTCCCAGGGTCGGTCTTAGGGCCAGTTTTGTTCAACATCTTCATCAACAACCTGGAAGATGGGAGGGAGTACACGCTCAGCAAGTTTGCAGATGACACCAAGCTGGGTGGGAAAGTGGGAAAGTAGTGGATACACTGGGAGGTAGGGCTAGGATTCAGAAAGACCTTGACAAATTGGAAGATTGGGTCAAAAGAAATCTCATGAAGTTCAATAAGGAGAAGTGCAAAGTCCTGCACTTGGGACAGAACAATCCCATGCACCGGTACAGGATGGGGACCAACAAGTTAAGCAGCAGCTCTGCAGAAAAGGACCTGTGGATTCAAGTGGACAATAAGCTGAATATGAGCTAACAGTGTGCTGTTGTTGCAATGAAGGCTAACGGTATACTGGGCTTCATTAGTAGGAGCATTGCCAGCAGATCAAGGCAAGTGGTTATTCTCTATTCAGCACTGATGAGGCCACAGCTGGAGTACTGTGAATAGTTTTGCCTGGCCCCCCCACACACACAGAGGAAGGAAGTGAACAAATTAGAGAGTACAGCAGATGGCAGTGAAAATGGTTAGGGGGCTGGGTGCACTTCTGATGAAATGCTAGGGGAACTGGGTTTATTTAGGCTAGAGAAAAGAAAACTCAGGTGGGATTTAATAGCAACCTTCGACTACCTGAAAGAGGGTTCCAAAAAGCATGGAGCTTAGACTGTTCTCAGTGATGGCAGATGATAGAACAAGGAGCAACGGTCTCAAGTTGCAGCAAGGAAAGTTTAGATTAGATATGAGGAAGAACTTTCTCACTAGGAGGGTAGTAAAGCACTGGAACAGATTACCCAGAGAGGTGGTGGACTTTCCATCCTTGGAGGTTTTTAAGACTCAGTTAGACCAAGCCTTGGATGGGATTATATAGTTGGGGATGGTTCTGCTTTGAGCAGGGAGTTAGACTAGATGGCCTCCTGAGGTCTCTTCCAACCCTAATTTTCTGTGATTTTTTTGGGTGCATCTACATGTCACCGTACAGTGAAGTTACTACTATGCCATACTTCAGTACTTCCTTTTGGAAGTATTAAAGCATGGAGCAGTAACTGCCTGTACTGTGCCATGTGTGTGGTGCATGGTTAGATTTCACTGCTAAATCATTGTAGTGGCACGCTAAAATGGGGGAGCACACCACTATGGCAATGTAGCTGCCAATCATGTGTAGACCCACGTGATCGCTACATTGCCATAGTGCGCCCTATGGCAACATACTATGTCGCTGCATCACAATAGACTGACATGTAGACATGCCGTATGATTCTATGAACCATGGGTTTGTATTTGCACACCTAACAGTGCTAATATTGTTCAGCATCCTGTGAAACCCTAAAAAGGATCTCATGGCATCCCAGGGTGCCACAGCACGCTAGGTGAGAATCACTGGTATAATCTTTACTGGATACATTTTATTTTACTATAAAATTATCATCTGCATTTTGCCTAGAACTACACAGATGCCTAGGGAAAAGGGTACAGAGAACATTTTTGCCTCTATATAAGGGTCAGGCTCCATCTCAGTCTCTGCATTCCTAGTCTGAAAATACATAGAGGAGTCTAGCATAGACTAAAGGAACATACACACCAAAGGATACAGTAGAAAAGATGAATAGAGAGCAATGGTGTCCTCCTCTCTTCCCTCCCAGCTAACTGGTTAATTCAGGGCAAGTAACTCCTATACCTTATAAAAGTGCATGGTGCTTTCCTAGCACCTAGAGGCATTGAACAAGTTCAGCAGCATAAGGGCTGAAGTTGGAGGTGGGAGACTTTAGTCCCTAAATCTGGAACTTGCATGGACTAGTTCTGTCCCAGAATGGCTGCTGTACTAGGGAGGTCTTGTCATGGGAGGAGTAAAAGCAAAGCCATAAAGTTGGCAATGCTTATAATAGTGCGAGCCTCCTGCAGGGGATATTGTCTCAGGGTATGAGCTGAGCATGTTATGTTTAAGTTTGCCCCAGACCCTGGCCACTTGTCTCTGGATTTCATTAGTTAACTAATGCTGGATTATTTTGCATCGTTCATATTAGCATCAGAATGTTGAAGAGGAACAACAGATCAGAAACAAAAACCACACACATTAGCAAATATGTCTCTCACTGGCTGCAGCCCTAAATGTGTTTTATATAAACAATTTAAACCAATGTAGCTGGATTTCTGTTCACATTCCTTAATGGAGAGGACCTTTTGAAACAAAAACAAATTATACAAAACCAGTTGTGGCAGGATGGCCCTCAGCCAATTTTCCATTGTAAGCTATTGTCAGTGTAGGAGTATGCCTATGGCTCATGCATTGGAGCTTGGGTGTATGTTTTATTATATTTGTCCCATAGCGGACTTCCCAAAGAAAGCTAAAACTGAAATAGGGGGCTTGCTTGGAAGGACACATAAAAAAGCACTATAATTACACTAAAACATTGAAAACACTTGAAAACAGCAGAAGTTAATTTGCCTGTTCCTGGCTCTCACCTGAGCGTTCAGTGTGTATTGGGGAATGAAGGGAGCAGGAAAGTTTTAGGGAAAGTCCCTACTCTTGTATGGTCTGTATGAGGACCACACAGACATTTCATCTCCTATGTCTTGGGGAATATAAGCACTGCCTTCTTCCTGCCTCACTGTGGGCAGGGGAAGATGCATAGCAGCACAAATTTGATGAGAAGAAGGCAGGGCCATCACTTTTATCTCATCAACCGGAAACAACAATTGAGTCACAGGTCACAAAATAACCTGTCAAGCACCCAGGGGGTGGCACCACACCATCTTCAACTACAAGGTCTACAAAGTATAAGTGAAGCATTCAAGGATAAGAACCACAAATATAGTCATTCCAGATTGGAAATGTCCAGCATTAAACTATTTCAATCTACATCCTGCAGTTTATATCATGGTAAAACTCCTGTGAAAGTCCATAGAAGTTTTGCCTGCATATGACTGTATGATTAGGCTTTAATTGGGTCACCTGCCTGAATTATTGTGAAATAAGATGCAGTGTTTAATGTCTTTCACAGCTGAGTAAAGAAAGTCTCTTACTGATCATATACCAAAATAAATTATATATAATAGAAACATAGACTTACAGAAAATTAGGGCTAGAAGGGACCTCAGGAGGTCATCTAGTCCAATCCCCTGCTCAAAGAAGGACCCCCCAGCTATAAGGCTTTATCTACTGCCAAGGATGGAGACTCCACAACCTCTCTGGGTAACTTGTTCCAGTGTTTTACTACCCTCCCAGTGAGAAATGTTTTCCTAGAATTTAAATTAAACTTACCCTGCTGCAACTTGTGACCACTGCTGCTTGTACTGTCATCTGCCACCACTGAGAACAGTCTAGCTCCATTCTCTTTGTGACCACCTTTCAGGTACTTGTTCAGGTATCCTATCTCCTCCAAATTTATGGGAGTATTGTGTATAAAGAACAGGAAAAAGGGAAAGTAGGTAAAAGCTAGGCAGTCAATGAAGTATACTGCTTTGTGAGGATTTTATTTAGTCTTCATATATGTGTAAGTTACTCTTTTATTTCTAAAGCTTCACATTTGCATCCCTTTGATATGAAATACTTGTGAACTAACTAGAGAACAGAACAGTATATCCAAAAGCCAAGAGATCCTTGATTTATTGACTTGGGTTTTCAGAGGCTTGTCTGCAACTTCCCCTCCTACTGAATCTGTTCAGAAATAGAAGTTGATCATCAAGGGCCCAAATCTGCAATTCTCATTGATCCTGAGTAATTGTAGTCTCTCTGGAGTCAGAGACACTCATTGCCAAAGTACTATTCAGTGTAAGTAAAAGATTCAGGTGCAGCTCCTGAATAACTTCTTAAGATTAGAATCAAAGAAGAACTGGTATTCCTAGTATACTGATGGTCCTATGAATTCTTTGACATGTTTCATGTTTATGATAAAGACAATGTATTATTTGTCTGATAGAACAGTAACGAGCAATTACTGTGGTGTAAGGACACAAAATGTTAAGTTGTAATAACTGTGGTTGGTTGTGTGTTGTCCCCTACCATATCAATACAACACTTAAAAGGGAAAATTCAGATTGCTTGAAGAATTTTCTCTCATTGACTAATTCTAAATTCAATTATTACATAAGCTATAGGATGTACAATTACAATTACATCTGATAAAGTAAGCTTGGGCTCACAAAAGCAAATGCTATACATTGCTGATTTAGTTACTCTTTAAGGTACAAATCTACTGTGCCTATTAATCTAGCCAACTATGTAATACTCTCCTCCTATTATATCTTGGTAAATGATAATTGTGTTCTATAAAGTAAAATGGGGGAGTGTTTTAATTTAATTTCTAAAAATTACAGAGGAATGCAACATTTGTAAGGTTTATTGGCCTGCCAGCAAGGATTAAAGAAGCAGTGGTATGCAAATATGAATCTAGCCTGTGGATGTTTGTGAAACAAACGTTGTGGGCTGTACTGTGGGGTATCTAAGAAAAATAAGGCCCAATTCAGCAGAAATTATAAGCCTATTTATAACAGACATTATTCAGGCCCAGAGTTAACTGACTTAGGCCATACACCCCTTAAAGAGATCTGTCAGCAGAGCTATACTGACAGAATCATAGCAGCAAATCTCCTAACTGGAAGGGTAGCTTATACTAGCAAAAGAGTTCTTAAATCAGTTTCCTAAATAGGATGAGCTCTACCAACCAAAGGACTTAATTTTCTATATATTGAATAAATTACTGCCTGACTCCAGGATCACTTATACCACTTTATACCAGTCAAATTCCAGTGCCGTCAATGGGGTTACTCCAGATGCACACCAATGTAAAGGCTTGAATCTAACTTCCACAAAATTAAATGACAATTTTGCTAGTAAGAGGGTGCGTCTACCCTTGACGCTATGTTGCTGTAGCAAAAACTGTGGTGCCGTAGCTACGTCGCCATAAGAATGTGATCCTTCATTATAGTGCACTGCTATGGTGACTTAGCAGTAAAAATAACCATACATGGCTGGCATAGCACAGTACAGGCTGTTCTTTTGGGAGTGCTAAGTGACGGCACAGTAATAACGGTGCCATACGGCCATGTGTAGATGTGCCCAGATAGGAGAAAATTTTGCTCTGATTCTGGAGGGTGAGTTAGCATAAAGCCTTGTCTATATTTGCAAGTCTACTGGCAGAGTCATACTGGTTGGAAAAATTACATCTCTAACTGATATAACTATGTTGACTAGTGTAGCATAAGTTTAGAGTGTAATTCAAAGTCCACAGAAGTCAGTATAAAGATTCTTGTTGAATTTACTGGGTCTTGCACCAAAAAGGAGAAAAGAAAGAAACATGATTAAAAAAAATAAAATGAGACAGTTAGGCTCCTTGTGGCCCAGCTTCACTGAAGAGGCCTTCTCTAGCATTGTATTGCATTATCCATGACAATATTTTCCTTCTTCCTTCAGTAAGCTCAGAGAAGCAGAGAAATACAAAGTAGCAGCATACTAGAGACTTAGTTATGTATACTACCCAAATGACATGTCAATTTAATATTGATTCTGAATACATCTTGTGCTAGCAGACATTCTTTAGCGTTTGAACAAGGCCATCTCTGTCTGTTCCTGCCTGCTCTTTACATGTCCTTTGTAGTGTTAAATTCCCTAAATTTTCCCTCTCTACTTATATCTGTTATGCTGGAAACTCACCCATGAAAATGTATTCACCACTGTACATTGTAATGTTGCAAAAATCAAAGATGAATAAAAGATCATTCTATCTTCTGTAAACATACAAATAAATAGAATTGTATATTTTAAAAGTTTAAGATTAAAATGAAGTAAATAAACTAAAGTGCTTTTCTGTTCTAGATGTGCATATGTTTCCCATCTGGGATTTGACCAGTTCATGGGTTTCTCTTCCCAGAAATTAATTACATTTACTTTTTCCATGTATACTTTGACTCTGGTCTGTGGCCACTTCTAATATCATATGTCAGGTACATCTGAATCTAAATTATATCTGAATCTGAAACTCTATTCTATTGGTCATTATTTAATGTACTGAGATTAATTAGTTTAACATTTGATTTTTTAAGATTTCTGCACAATTTTAGAATTTTAGCAATGCAGATATTTTCCTATTGCCCAAGGCAATAATAGATGTGGTGTGCAAACACTGCTTTAAAGAGGGTGGCTGTCTGCTGATTTACATATTTTAAAAGTATTAAGATCAAAAGTAATGAGAATTTAATCCATGTGGCATGTAGAAGATAAATAGGAATATTAATACTGTATCAAGTACTAATTAAAGGAAATACCAGTCCTATTTTTAAAATCTTGCATGTGGATGGAAAAAAATTGCAAGTTAAGATCCAATTTTTTAAAAAACTGAAGAATTAACAATTTGCAATCACACTATAAATATGAGACTCTCTAAATTCGGTGGGCCAAATTATCGTTTTGTGCACCACTTTCTTATAGCACCTTCTACTAGAGAATCTTGAATGTCTTTACATATGATAATTAAACAAGCCTTGCAATACCCAGTGAGGTAGATAAAAATCAAGATTTCCATTTTACAGCTGAGAAAAATGGAATTCAGTAGTTACCACAGGCCAAATCCTAATAGATTTACTTAATTTGAGAAAGTGGACTGTGAACAGAGGAGTTCTATGCATGGCAGGAAAATGGTATAGAGTTTCTCTGAGCCATTCTATGGCTTTTACTACACCTCATGACTGAAGTAACCCCCATATCTCTTGCTGTGCTCACAACTCTACCATGAATTAGGCAGGATGGAACATTTGGCTCAAAAATCTTGAAGCCACAATCTTTCTTCTCCTTCGTTATTTTTCCTCAAAATACTTCTGCTCCCATACTAGGATAGATGGTGCTATGACAGACCACTGTGCATCACGCAGGAGATCTGGACCCCCCTGTATGGATGTCCTCTCTCTTCTCTCTAAATACCTATACCCCATGAAGTTTCATCCAGGTGCAAGTCGGAAGGTGGGGGCAGTGATGCACCCTGCCTTTGATTCCTGGTCCATGGACATTTTAAAACACAGCTGCCTGGCAGTGACATCAGCATTTCTATTCAGACAACAATGAGTGAGTCAATTGACTTCATGGCTCATAATCTACCTGATTCTGTCTGAACTCTTGGTTTCACAGACGTTAATGGTCATCTCTCTTTCCTTTTTAATGGTGTTGATGTTCTACTAATCAAGCTATCGTTTTTTCTGCAGTTCTGCTATGTGTTAACAGCACCTGATAATATAGCTCCCATTTCACATTCTTTCAGACTGGTTTTTAACTCTAGCTAAAAACAGTAACTCAGGGTGGAAATGTTAGTTTGGGTGAACATTAACTCAGATGTGGAGATATCCAATGCTTCACTGAAAGTTGTTCTGTCAAGATGCTCAAGAAGGTTAGATTTCATTTTGTGAATGTGAAAAAAGATCATTCTAATTACTACAGGACTAATAAAAAGATACTTTAATTATTTTTTTGCCCAGCTTGTTGTGTTGTATATGTTTTTGTTCCTAAACTGAATAATATAGCCCAGGGCTCCTAGCATATTACTAACATTTCTAGTTTATTTTTAGTAAAAGTATATGTTGTATTATATGTGATCATGTACACCCCTTCTTAAAATCCTAGATTCACCTATGGTTGCACCTCTCCAATTCCAATCTTTCCATGTCACCAGAGTCAATTTGTGCATTTATGGCAATGGTACTTGCAGAGACAACACAAAGAAATTCCAGGGCGGGGATAGGCAATGCCCAGCACGAATGCCAATGAGTGGCACGTGGAAACATTTTCCTTGGCATGCCAGGGGGTTTACAAGGAAATTGTTTTAAAAAAATGTTTTTAAGTTGCTGCTCCAGGCTCTCCAGAGCAGCCACAGGGCCCAACACTGTGGAAGGCACCAGAGAAGGAATCACAAAATACAGGCAGGGAAGCTGTCTGTATTCTGCTGACCCTGCTCCCTGCTCCCAAGCTGTGCACTCCAGCCCAGCCCAGCCTCTGCAGGGGAGCTGTGAGTGGGCAAGGCTAGGGTCTGGACAGGTGCTGTGGAGGGCTGCTGCGCTGGAGGCTGCTGGATGGCTCAGACCCAAGCATCACCCACAACTGCTGTTCCTGCAGCTTGGGGGGCTCCCATAGCTGGGACTTTGCTCCAGGGGCAACTCTGCCCTGCTTGCGCTGTGCCCAACATGGAAGGAAGCAAAGCCTGGAGCCAGAAGCCCCCCAAACCCCACATCCTGCCGCAACCAAGCAGCAACTCTGCATGGGCTGGGCCAAATCCCACTTCAGGTGCCACTGGGCACTCCCGTACACCCACCATGGCCTAAACCCACAGAGCCCCAGGGCAAACCCCACTTCTTCCCGCCCAGTCCCCACTCTCCTCCAGCTTCTGTCTTTTCAAGGGCCCGGCCAGGTCAGCCCTCCCACTTCACCTCCCTCTGCTTCTCCCCACATTGCTTGGACCCTGTCCTGAGCACCAGGCCCCAGTGCTTGGCACCTCAGTACTGCCCCCACCTGGGTGGGACAGAGTGTCCATCTCCTTGAGCCCTGGCTAGGCCCAGGGCTTGTCCACCCACTGCAAGCCTCCAGCATTGCAGCCCCCCACATCACCTGCCCAGGCCCTGGCCTCACCCACCCTCAGCTCCCCTCCAAGGGGCCAGAGCCCAGGCAGGCACTGCAGAACCTGGCAGCGGCCACCCTGTGGCACCGCTGAGTGGTGCTGGACCCTCCACCGGAGCTTCTGGAGAGAGTGCAGCGGCTCCTGGTTGACTTCCTGTGGGACAGACACCACTGGCTCCCCTGAGCCGCCCTCTACCTGCCCACCAGGGAAGGGGGCCAAGGCCTGGTCGACCTGGCCAGCGGGGTGGCCACCTACCGGCTGCAGGCCCTCCAGCAGCTCCTGTACACTGAACACCACCTCCTGTGGTGGCAGCTGGCATGCCGGTTCCTGCGGCAAGTGGGGAGCTTCGGCTTGGACCAAGAGCTGTTCCTGCTGGACCTCACTTTCCTTTAATGGGGCAGTCCTCCCCCCGTTCTACCACAGCGTGGTGCGGGCCTGGTGGGCGGCCTTCCAGGTCTGCCCCCAGGCCAGGTGCCTGCGGTTCCCGCACCTGCTTCGGGAGCTGCTGGTCTACAACCCGGCCCTGCAGCGCATCGCGCCAAGCCTGGCCTCAGCCGGCCTTGTGGTGGCCCTCATCGAGGCGCTCACCACCCACCTTAAGCACCTCCTGGACCCTGCTCGGTCGGCGTGGCTGTCCCCCAAGGCCCTGGCTGCCCAGCTAGCACTGCGCTCCGTCCACACTGCAGGCCGACTTCTGCGGACCATCGGGGCGCCCTCCCAGCGGAAGCAGCGACCGCCCTGGAAGTGCATCTCTGGGCTCGCCGGACCCTGCCCCCCATGGACACCGCGCTCGATGCCTTCCCACCGCTGCCCGTTGTCCCCGCAGTCCCCAGCGAGCTGGCCAAGTGGCCCGACATGCTGCTCAGGCTCCCAGTGCCCCCCGCAGCAATACAGGCTGCCCTTTTGGCACCCTGTCCGGCAAGGGCCTCTACCTGTGGGTGGTACACACCTGACACACCTGGGTGCTGGCCAGCCGCCCCGACACCACGTGGCAGCGGCGCCTGGTGCGGCCTGGGAGCCCGGTGTGGCACACACTGTATAAGGCGCCCACTGCCAAGAAGACCGGCGACCTGCAGTGGTGACTCGCGCACGGAATCCTGGCCACAGCAGCTTTGTTCGCCACCTGGACCTGGCGGCCTCAGCTTTCTGCCCAGGGGGGCCAGATGAGGACATATTTCACACGTTCTTCAACTGCCCCCGGCTGCAGCCGCTCTTTACTACCCTGGGCGCGCTGCTTCGGGTGCCGGGCTGGGACTTCTCCGAGGATGTCTACGTCCGTTCCTTCCCCTGCCAGGTGGCAAAGCAGGCCATGATCAGCCTGGCCAACTTCCTGCTGGGCCAGGCCAAGATGGCCACCCTGAAGAACCAGCAAAACTGGCTCACCGGGACCAGGGTGGTCAACGCCCTGCAGCTGTTCCACCTGCTGGTGCGGGCCCGCCTCTCACTCGAGTTTGAGCACACGGTCCTGCAGCGGACGGTGCCCGCCTTCAAGGAACGCTGGGCCCTCAAGGGGGCGCTCTGTCAAGTCGAGGCAGGGCGCCTGCTCCTCACCCTGTAACACCCCTGGCTGCTCCAGCTGTGACAATGCAGCCAGCGGGCTGAGGCTTCAGACTTTGCTTCACACAGGTCGACCGCTGATGAGAACCCCCCATGGGTGTCCCCGCTGGCTGAACTGTAAATGTGTAAATATGTAAATAGTCCATTGGCTCGCTAGGGTGTTTTTTAGTCGAGAATGTACGAGCAGGCCTTGCAGGCCGTGAGCCCAGGATCTTGTCTGTGAGGGGTTCAGGCCAGCCTGTAAATACTCTCTACTGGTCCCGATGGGTCACCCTCCCTGGAATAAACGCCTCTTAAAAATCAAAGTCTTTTTCTTTTTTCTTTCTCTTTCCTTTTCTCTCTTTTTTTTTTCTCCCTCCCCTTTTTCTCTTCTTTCTTTCTCCTTTTTTCTCTCTCTCATCACAACATACTCAACAACAAAAAAGAATATACAAGAACAAAGACAGTATATGAAGTTTTATTTATTGTCTCCGGGTTTTGAATTTTTAGAAAACCTGGAATTTACTGTAAAAAAAAAAGAAGAAGCAACATGTATGATTATTAACTCTATTAATATGCAGTGCATCCTCCCATGTACTCCACCCTGGGGGGGGGTTTCTCACATGTCAGCACTCTGACACCTTACAAGGTAGATATTTCAGTTTTTTCAGCACTCCAGCCAAAAACATTGCCTACCCCTGTTCCAGGGGAACTGGAACTCCAGGTAGAATTGTTATCACCATGCTATGCTGCTTCATGGGTTAGAACATGCTCTACCCTATGTCCAGCCAGTTCTATTGGTCCCCTAAGAAGAGGGTAGGGACATAGCTCTACCTGTTTCTTGCCCTATTCAGAGAGACACTAACAAAGGCCAGGTATCAGACTTAGGGAAAGCACATTGTTTGAGTTTTGCAGATAGTACAACAATGGAGGAGGCTTCCTATAACTTTCTGAGCCTTCTGGGGTAACACATAAGCTACTTGAGCGAAGAATTGCCCTGTGTAAAGTAATGCTTTTCCAGTTAGTATTTCAAATATGCTGCTGAGATTTGGAACCCTCTGCCCTCCACTGGGAGGTGTCTTTCCCATGAAAAAACATTTCTCAGTTTCCCTGCAGGGAGGCAATTCCATGGACTGACTTGCTGCATGGCTTACATCCTAGGCGTATGTGTTTTCCTTCTCTTTCTTGTAATATAGCCCAGGTACTGTTTAATATATCTGTGTATTTTGCAAAAGGCCTTTTAAATATTAAAGATAATTTCATTTTCCAGATGGAAAATTAAAACACAGAAGCATTTCATCATCAGATCTTTCACATACTCCGGAAGCTGAAATGTCAACTAAAGAAATCTAACTGCCCTAGAGCATTTTTTTTTACATCAAATAGTCCATGAAAATATTTTCCTCAAACCCTTGAGCATTTCCAAGTATTAAATGTGAAAAGACATGGATTTTCCCAGCCCTCGTGCTCCTTTAGACCATCCAGTGTCACGTTCAGATGTTTTTAAAACAAAAATATAGTTGTATAAAGAGTATACCCATTGGAAAATGAAAAGACGTTATTTTTATTCTTAGGAAGAAGACTCATAAGTAAAGATATCTCATTAGAGCACTGTAGCTGATGGCTGTAAGAGCTGTGTAAGCAGTTCTGAATGATACTTTATTATCGTTCATTTGTATTCTGACTGAGCCGAAAGGACCAGCCAGGGCTTGGGCCCCACTGTACTGTACAAAGATGAGATAGACTAGAGAGAAGCAACTAATAAACTACGTTTCTCAGAACTTCTAAATTGCAGCACAGGTTTTCCTTACTTTCCCTTTCATGCAGCATCCTCTCCAGAGCCAAACTCCTGCAATGTCTTCATTCACTGAGTATAAATTATCTCCATAGATGGAATTATTACAATTTCTACCAGCTGAGGGTCTCCTTCTAGGTTTTATTGGCACAAGAGTGGGATGGCTGCAACAATCACAGATGGAAACATCACCTATAGGTTATGCAGGTTACCTATAAAAAGCATACTTAAAAATGAAACAAAACAAAATGAAAAAAATCAACTTATTTTAAAAGACATCACTTAAATCATTTAATGCACATTTGACTACCTGTACTCAGCCCATTAAACAATCTTCATTGTTGGATCTTTCAAAAACTTGCCAAATATAACCAGCCCGCCACTTGTGGTGTGGATGAACTCCATGAGAAAAAGATGTGGGTGTGTGTTGAGATGATGTGCCTCACAAAATCAGGGGTCAGAAAATGCATCGTTTAGGATTACTGCAGAATCTTACCATTGAGAAGCAGTATGTCCTGCACCTCTTGGGATTCTTGATATTCTCTGTGTGGCTTTCTATAAGCAAAACTTTTGCTGTGAGTAGCCATTCTAGCAGAGGGATGGTACAGTGTTGATGGCTAGGGAAAACTCACAAAGATGATTTTTAAAACCTTCCAGGAATATACAGCCGAGTTCCACCCAATTGCAGAAAGCCCACACAAGCCCTCTGCACCATTTCAGCCCTGTGCTCCCTTACATGGAAGAATTGCTCAGAAAAAAGTCCCTAAACAGGCTTATACAGAAGGAGCATCCAGTGCAGCAACCACATACAGGGTGTAAAAGGAGCTACAGCTGTGGTTCCAACCAAAGGCTTGAATACCAACTGCAGGAGAGCAGCTCCATTGCCCTGTGGTCAGGCCTGCCCATGTGTGTAGGGAAAGTTTCATTGCCTCCCGCAGTCCTCATGGGCAAAGTACAGCTAATTGGATTTTGTTCAGGAGGAAAGTGAATTTTACCCTGAAGGAATTCAGAAGCATTAAAAATCTGACATATATGATCATATGGCATTCTATTGTTTCCAAATGTTTATTTTTATAAACTGGGCCCCAACTGTGGACAGTGAATTTTGCTGTGTGCTTCTTCATCTTCTTCTTCTCTGTAGAAGAAGGGAGACTTGTATTTCTGTCTTGTCCACTTGACTGTGTTAGCCACAAGTAAAATTAGAACTATTTCATTAAGATGTTTGACATTAAGATGTTCATCCTTTGCTCCAAAATATGCACAGGTTAAATGATGATTTAAGATCTTACAGTAAAATCCCTGAGCAAGTAAGAGGCAAGGATTTCTGTGGGTGACATCTTTTACTGGACCAACTGCATGGTTAGAACAGACTAAGACAAGCTTTCAAACAGGCCTGAGGAAAAAGCAGGCACAGTGAAAAATTAGGAGCAGTTTGCAGGGCTGTGAAATTGGAGAGAGAATCACAGGGGTAGCAGCCAAGCAAACCACAGAAGAAATTATACTTGATTAGCGGATGATCATTTTCAAAGGGGAAAAAGGTCATTATAACCTATAATCTGAAAAAAGATTATTTGGAGTCGAGTAGATAGTAGTATACCATGAAGTCAAGATCAGTGTTTACTCCTTGATTTCTAGTGTCCAGCCCATTTATGAATTGTCTTTCTGGGCCTGCCTTTTGAAGGTGTCATGTAAAATTCTCTTGAGCATGAGGATAGTGAGGTCCTAAAGTGTGTGGTTGTTCTGTGAAGTGTTTATGTGTGTCTCATCCCTTCTCTATCACTATTCATTCTGGCCATGTTTACACAAGACGCTGACTGCTAGGGCTGTGTGAAATTTCAACGGCCATTTCATTTCTACACTATTGTGACTCATTTTGAGGTCGAAACAGCAAAATTTAAATGAAACAAAGTCCATCAAAATAACCTTGAAACAAAACAAGGCTAGTCAAAACATTTCGAAAGTTGAAACGTTTTGACCATAACACTGGGAATAGGAAGTCAATCCAGCTGGGCTGACTTCTCACCCCCAGCGCAAGATCCGGCAGAGGGCAGGGAGACAACCCAGCTGGACTGCCTTTCCATACCTGTGCTAGATCACACCTGGGGTGGGAAGGTAGACCAGCTGGGCTGCCTCGCCATCTCCTGCACTAGATCGGAAGTTGGAACAGAACGGTGCCATTTTACACAGCCCTACTGACTGCATAGTGGCCTGTGACTACTGAGCAGTAGCACTGCATGGGAGAAAGCATGACACACTGCTACTGTGCAGTAGTCTCAGGCTACCTACCGTGCAGTTAGCATCATGAAAAAGATGTTTGGTGGCACTACTGCACAGTTTATACAAATACTAAATGACTGTGAAGTAACGAGACCATGTAGACATGGCTTCTGGTATGCAGTTTTAGTCTAATTTCACCCAGATAGTTTCTGTGAGGGCATTTGGTGTGCTGGATGAAATATACCACATTTTGGTATAGGCTTGTATAGAATGCTTGGGTTCTGATGGGTTTGTTGTAGAAGTGTTTATGGTGAGAGCAGTGCAGATGTGCTTTCACATTTATTATTAAGGTTTTGCTTTGTTAAGGCAAAGTGGTGTTCTATTTGATTGATGTCTGTTGAACAGCAAGGAGTGTCTGATGATGAGTTGGACAAAGTTAGAGGGTTGTGTGAAAGCTTGGAGCAGGGCGGAGGGGGGGAACTCTTGCATGTTTATTAGACAGTTATAGCTACAATATCAATCCAACACCACCAACTATGAATTGCTGCTCTGTTACTTGCAGTGGTAGAAGCAAGGAATACAGAGATGATCCTTTGCCACAAATTAACCCAATTGCTCATGTTCAAACCAGGAGTTTTAATTATGTCTGTAACCAGAAGAAGTTATCAGGAGAAGTTAGTTGAAATGGATTCCAGCCTTACCAGAATTTGGAGTAGATGGATTCTGCTCTTTGGATCTCTAAATGTCAGATAAACCAAGTTGCTCTGTATCTCCAACCTCCACTGTGATTATCTTCTGCACCCCTATATAAATCTAATATTATGCATCATCTATTCTAACTCACATTTTGACAAACCAAACCTTAAATTCAGAGACCTTGAGGTAGTCAGGCCTAGATTAAGTAGCAGGTGTACTTCTTACCCTTTTCTGCACTATTAATTAGCCCAGGTGGAATATCACAGTTCAGCTAGCTCATTCAAACATAGCTTAAGTATCTCTCACACTGTACTGCCTTTTGCTGTTCCAACATACCTTAGATGCTTTTGAAAGTCCCATGAGACACAAGTTTGTATATTTAGTTATCTAAATACCTCTACAAATCTGGTCCTTTGTTTTCACAGTTCTAGAGCTGGAGATCTCTCCATTAACATGGTCTGTCCTAAGTATTATTGACCTTATAAGACCAGTTATCATGCAAATCAACCTCAGCTTTAGAAGGAAGGGCAACTCAAGGAAAAGCCACTTCTAAAATTAAGAGTCAGCACACAGCTCATGTTTTTATGAAGAGCGTATTTACCAATTAGTCAGCAGCATGAGCCAGTTGATTTAATGAATTTCATGTGATTTATGCATAACTTTTATTAATTGTGCCAATGGGGATGAACAGTAGATATAAAGAGATACAGATGTCTCACTTCTTTCTCTTTTAAAAATAGTATGTCTTTACCCTCAAACAGGCTAGATTTTAGTTACAGTTATTTCTGTCCTTTACTAGTTTACTGTTTTCACATGGCTGGCCTGAATGTTGGGCAGGTACACAAGCAAAAAGAAGAAATGTTCCGTCCCCAAACAGTGGACTATAAAAAAATAAATATTATTTGGGCCAGAGAGAAAGTGACTCTATACTGTAGTATTAGGGCACTCCCCTGGAGAGGAGGGAGCATATGTTTTTTTCCCGTTTCAAATCAATATTTAATTATTGTAATTTTAAATGAACAGATTCAGCAGGAGAATTTGCAAGTCAGACAGAAACAGAGACCTGTCTTGGTATATCCTATAGTTAGTGGTTAAGGCACCCTCCTGAGAAGAATGAAACCTGTATTTCAGTTCATGCTCTAAATCTGGCAGAGAGGGAATTTAAACCTGGGTCTCCCTCTTCTTTGGCAATCCCTTACAGTTGAAGATGATCATCTTTCATGATTGTCTTATCTGTGGGTCTGAAGATGGCTGATGAGGCCAGTCTGGAATCAACAGACTCTGTTACAACTCAGGTATGCATTTCTGTGTGGGGTGGGTGGCTCTGAATTCTTGATTTGGTCCACAACCCACTGTTTCTGCTGCTCCCACTTTTCTGTCTCCTATTGTCATAAGGTTTCAAAGTACTGAGATCCTTGCAGAAGACTCTTCCTCCATTTGGAGCAGTCCTAGGCGATAGTCTCCTGCAAGTTGATGTCAATGTTGCTTTTTTTCAAGTTGGTCTTGAGGATGTCCTTGGGTGCATCTCCAGAAAAGTCTGACTGTGCAGTAGCCTTATACTATTGCACAGTAGTGTTGCCTGGCAAAAATTGTGCCGAGATACTACTGCACAGTAGTATCAGGCCACTGCACAGTAACATCATTTAAAAGGTGTTCGCTAGTGCTACTGCACAGTAACTCCAGTTATTGCACATTTATTTAGTACTTGTATAAAAAAGTAGCCACTGTGCAGCATCTCACGTAGACACTCCCCTTGAAGTGCTTTCTCTGGCCTCCGCTTGACTGTAACCCTTGACTGAGCTGGGAGAATAAAATTTGCTTTAGGAATCTGGAGCTGGACATCTGGATAACATGGCTGGCCTGTAGCAGAAGACCACCTCTGTTTCTCCCCAAAAACTCTACTCTATGACAATTTGTTTATGATGGGCCCTACAGAGGGTACACACTTTACCCTAGCTCTTTAGGTAACCTGAGCTGAGTACATTCCTGAGGGAGGAGGGAAACCTGCTCCCTTGCCAACATGACAGGCATCACATACCTGGGTGAGGAGCTTGGGCTCCCTGGGGAGCTAGGAACTGCCAGTCTGCCCAGTAACTAGTGATGCATTTCAAATTGGTTGGCTGACAACCAACAGCTGCTGGCCTCCATTGGACCAGGTAAATGAGGTCATATGGGCTATATAAGTTAAGGACTGCCCAGGAGGAGGGGGCAGCAGCAGCCATGAGGAAGACTCAGAGAGAGAAGAGCTGAACCATCTGAAACTTGCTTTCTCTCTCAAAACTCATGATCAAGGAACTGCCTGCCTCCAGAGGGAATCTCCACCTGCCCCTGGGTGATACTTGTGAGTAAGCTGCCTGATATCTAACTAGATATATAGCTTGCAGTAACTCAGATGCATAATCAAAGGCTACCCAGCCATGCCAGTTTGCTCATTGGGATGTCTCTGATATTGCTGTACCCTGTACCCTATTCTAACCCTACCCCTTGTAACTGATAAAGTTCTCCTTTGTACCTAGTGTGGGAGACTTATTTGGTGTGGGTCTAGATTATGCCTTGGGGTCCCCTGGGTTCAGCTGACTAAGGGAAACCACTATTTGTGCTTTCAACTGAGGGAAGCACCCCCAAGTGCTTGAAGTGAGTCAAGTACCTTCGAGGGATACTAGGCCTGTGTTACCCAGGGGACACAGAGCCAGAATCAAGCCCAGCCCTGGGTGGTGGCAGTTTTTACCCCAGGCTAGCGGGTGTCCTTCAGGAAAGGAGTCAGCCAGATGTGAGGCGCCCCCAGGGAGGCACTCAGAGCCTGGAAGGTGGTTGGGCGCAGTGAGGTGAGTGGCTTAACGCAGGAGCAGCAAAGTTGATGTTGTATGATCACCACCTCAGTGTTAATGGTGTTTGCCACAACTGGATCTCCCACACCTGGGTCTCCCACAGTGTAGGTGAATTGCCTAACCATTGGGTTAAGGTTATTTAACAAACTCATCCATTTTATAAATAACACCTCAGGCCCTTGGTGATTCTACTACAAAAAATACAAAATATTATTTCAGAGGTTATTAAATGAATCATAGAATATTTGTGATTTTATTTTATTTCAGCTGAAAATATTAGCCAGACTCAGCTGAAATTAAAAGTCAGTTTCAGCTGTGCAAAACCTGCATTTTTCAGGGAATAAATACTTCTTCAACATAAAACAAAACTTTGCCTAACTCTAGTCATAGTTTCACTCCCAGGTACCTCGTCCAGGAGAGACCAATATCATTTCCTTTGTTCTGTGGTTCTCAACCTTTTCCATGCTGGAACCCTCCCCTTTTATGTAAAGATCTAACAGGAATCTCTTCCCTTTTAAAAATAGGGGAAGGACAGGGTCATGACCAGGGTCAAGCTGATGATCACCAGAGTTCCTGGTTTTCTCTATTAAAAAATTGCAAATTCTCTGACTAAAATTCCTAAAATCCATGTTGTTCCAGGACTAAAATGAAATGCCTCTCTCTCTCTCTCTCTCTCTCTCTCTCTCTCTCTCTCTCTCTCTCTCTCTGTTTCTATCTATCTATCTATCGAGAGAGAGAGAGAGATATCAGTTGAACACAGTGTTTTATTGATACATTTACAATTTTAAAGCAGTTCAGAAGACTACCAGTACATCAATCATTATACTAAAATAAATTCTAAATACCTATACATTTTGGCATTTGATTTTGGGTTTTTAATCATGGAAAATCAGAGCTCCCCCTGCCCTTTCTGCTCACCAGGATGTGGGCCCAGCTGTGGCTGTCCTTGCCCCACTGCTTTGTGGCACTGAGTATCCCTGATATGCTGTTGCCCTGCCCATGCCATTGCCTCATTCCCCACCCACAGCTCCCCCAACCCCTGCTGGTGCCCCTCACTCTCCACCCACCCCAGTGCCCTACTACCCCAGTGCCCTGTAGCCCCCCAGCCCTGCCAGAGGGGGCATCCAGCTGCCAGGGCTATGATGCTAGCCCCCACAGCAGCACTCGAGCCCCAGCTGCCACATGTGGGAGGCAGTAGCTGCCAAGGCAGAGCAAAGCACAGAGCCCAGCCCCCACTCCCTGTTTGCCCTCCCCCTTTCAAATGAGCAGCACAGCCAGAGTGGAGCCTGGGGGTGGGGGAGGCAGATGCACACTGCCTGCCATGGGCTCAGGCTCACTGCCCTGTTGCCCTCCCCCAAGGGCCTCCGTAGCCTAGCGCGAAAGACCTGGAGCAGCAGGGCAGAGCAGGTCCAAGTGGGAAAGCTTGGTGCTGCTGCCAGGAGCCCCATGCCACCATGACAAGGTATCTCCTGCCTAACCAGCAGTAGCAAGAGTCAGAATGCCTACACCACCATCTTTGTTGCTGCCAAGCAAGCAGAGGGCACCTTGTCATGGTGGCATGGGGCTTGCTGTGGCGGCATCAAGCTTCCCCATTCTGGTCTGCCCTGCCGCACTGGGTTCCACCCGCTGGGCCTTGGAGGCCCCAGGGGAATGACAGCAGGGCAGGGAGCCCAAGCCTGCATTTGGTAGCCTGCACCTGCCCCTGTCCCATAAACAAATCTGGGGCACACATGTCCCCCATTTCCCCCCAGGAGTGTGTGTGTGTATATGTGTCCCCTGCCACCTACCAGACAAGCTACCTGCAGTTCCGTCCCACTCCCTACTTGGCCTTGTGGCCACATATACCCCTGGGCATATGGGAATATGTCCCACACACCACCCCAGCTGGACAGCAGACCCAGCCCCAGTCCTGCCCTACTCCCTCCCCCACTAACTATAGGAGCCTCAATCCCCTCTCCCCACCAGACTTACTTGTGGGAAACTGCTCTTCAGGCTGCCTGGTCCCCATGTCCATGGGTATGTGCACACATGTACATGGTGCCCCCTGCCTGACCGACCTCCTCCCACTCCTTCAGCCCCTTGTAGGCTGGAACTCTGCCAACCTGGAAGGGGAAACCCACTGTTTTCTCTATTTTTCTCCTTTAAAAGAGAAAATCTGGTTTTTACTGCATTTTTGCATGGTGAATGGAAAACCCAGATCCCTGATGATCACCCATGCCTGAAAGTAAACCTGGATTACCCAAAAGTGATGTTCCAATGGACAACATGTACAAATACCTCTCAGATATCTTCAATTATTTTCAGCCATTTAAACATCACTTAGACTTTTTGAAACTAAGCAGTTGCCTATTTTTAGATGTAAAACACTGTGTATGTTGAGGGATGTTCACAAGATAATTTTATTGATTTCCATCTCCACTTCTGGAAACTTCTCACATTTCAAATGCCACTAATACATGGAGGCTTGCTGACACCATGAGAGAGAACACTTCATTGGAACATCATTAACTAGATGTGTAGCGCCAAGCCAGAACAAAATAATTTTGTTTGCCTTTTCTTTAAACAGGAGCAATAATTAAAGTCATGGGGTAATTAATATTAAGTCATCTACTTGGATCCCTGAACTCTAGTATGTTTTATGTATGTTTTATGTATAAAATACTCTGCTATGTTTTATGTAATAGATAGTAATAGATAGTTTAGTACACAGTAATTATCAAAACTCACGGACCCCCAAGTTGTTACAGTACGGCTGTCTAAGTTCTGTGTGGCCAGGGACTGCACATGGTGCCAGCATGTAGCCCCCCAGGCTGCACACCAAAGAACCCCACCACCACACGAGCTGTGCTGGCAACCCCCTGTCACCCCTGCATTGTAGTCTCTGCCAACAGCACACAGCCCAGTGCTCCCTGCTGGCAGCACATTGACACCTACTGTATGACCTGCCCCAGAGGCACATGGCCCGCCTATCTCCTTCTGGTGGCATGTAGACCCCTGCCACCTGCCATGTGTACCCCCCAGGCACTTCTCCTCCATGCAGCAGCAGGAAAAGCAGCCACTGAGGTCTAAAAAGCCACATGTTAACTGCTTGTAGGCTACCAGTCGGACAACCATGGCACTGACAGAGCATTTTCCTCCATATATTTCTAGCTGCTCTTACAGGTGGATTAGAGTTATTCCTGAACTGGTAAAAATGCACATTGAGCTTATAGCCCTAAGAATCTAGACTGAATCTATAGTTCTGTTCCTCTGAACAATAGGGCATAAGCTCTTCTGATAGCCTAACATTTCCTAAGCAAACAGATATAAAACTTGGGACAGTACTGCATGTACCTGCATACATTTTCTTACTTTAAAAGCTGCCAGAAATGTTTTCTATTTCTCCAGAAACTTAAAATGTCAGGGGGCAAGATCTATGACAAAGCCTTTGGTGGCATCACATAATCCAGCCTTTTTTGAAGTCATAAAAAGCCCTGTGAGTGGATTAACTTCTGAAGTGTCTACCAACACTTCAAGAAAAGAAATACAATGCCCAAATAAAGACATTGTCAGAAGCATGAACACTTGTCCATACTACTAAGGGGAAAATAAGACAAGGCAAGAATTCTTGTGACTGCTATTTTATTGGACCAACTTCATGGTTGGGAGAGATATAGACAAGCTTTCAGGTATCACAGCAACCTACCTCAGGTCTGAACACAGGATGCTGTGATACTCCAAAGCCTGCCAGTGCTTATCCCAACCATGCACTTAGTTAAAAAAAAAAAAAAAAAAAAGATATCATACCCAAGTATTCTTACTTCTCACATATTTCCTGGACCATCACTTCAACACTAAAGGGTTTTGAGACACCGCAAAATGTACCCCATGCACATGATTTGGTTCTCCATGCTGCATATTTGCAGAGCAGAGACAAATTTAGATACCAGGAAATCCTTGTATCAAAAAACAGGGTGCTGAAAAATGTGGCATGATGCACGTGGCAGCAGCATGCGCCACCCAAAACTGGATCCTGGTTGGCCAGAGCCATGCTGCCAGCCAGGATTGCTGTGTGTACCTGGATTGCTGCCACTGCAGCCCCAGAAGGCCCCCTGGACCCCAAGTAAGGATGCTAGGACCAGTCCAGGTGCTGACCCCAGCCTCCCCAACCAGAATGAACTTCATTGAGATGAACAGGAAGGCTCACTCTTCTTAGGTTTGCTGCAAGTTCAGGCAAATACTACTTCACTGGCTGCACTCAAATCACATGTCAAGCTTTTGTTTACATGCTTAAATTCTAGAGATTTACCTCCGACTTCAAAAAAATAATTAAATTTAGGACTCTGGAGCCCAAGATGGCAGTTTAGGAGTGGTGACAGTAGTTTGTACCACTGGACAAGAGTCCCCAAGTTCAAACCCTCTCAGCAGGTAACAGGCAATACAAAAATAAATACAATAAGTAAAGTGAATATCTTGTATATTTTGTTCAAATTATACAAGAATCCATGTGATAACTTTAAAAAATTGTGGATTCCTAAGAACAAAATGATGGAGTCACAGACATTAATAATGACAAAATAATGATTATCTGATACCTGCCATTTACTATGTGTGCCATGAGGGACAAAGGTATGAGCACTAAATGATATTCCCCCCATGTTGACACAGTCCTGCACAGGGTTTGTCCTCACTCAGAGGCACAGTCCATTGATATCACTTGGGCTGCTGGTGTTAATAACAGCTTGCAGGAAAGAATTCAAAAGTTGCTTTGCCAGATGCAAGGGAGGGGTGGAGGAGGCACTAGGGACAGTTTTCTTTCAGAAAGTTGAATCTTGGAAGAAAAAAATTATCTTTGGCACTTTGTGAATTTGTATTTTTGTGGCTGCTTTTTGAAGTTACAAATAATATAAAATCACCTAATCAAAAATGAAGCCGTGACGAGAGAGAGAGAATTTCCTGTCACTCTACCTTGTAAAAGCAAACAATGAACTGTAACTTAAGGTTCACATGTCCTATTTTTTTCTTTTGCTCCATTACAATTTAAATATGTGTTTGAAAATGATAATTTTGTAGGCCACTTTGAAGTGATCGTTTGATTGTGTATTGTTTGAAAACATAAATGTTGCTGATTATTTTCAGTGTGTCTCACCATCCATCCGCCAGCCACATGTTCACTTAATTTAGACAACGCCAAACAATTACATGTGGAATTGATACTTTTCATGAAAGCAAAAATTATTCTTGTACTTATTTTATTTAAGAACCTACATAATCAGTTTTCTTCAAAGATCAGACTAAGTAATCCTACACATTATTCTGTGTTTGTAGAACGTGAAAAGGTCTTGATTATCTCTGAATTAAAACTGCTTCATGAGTTAATTCAAATATTGTGCTGGGGGAGGGTGCCATTATTTTTACATTATTTTTTAACTTCTGCAAATGAAGAGAAATGCTTATTTTTCTCTGCCCCTGGCCTTTTGCTTTTTACAGCCTTTTTAATAATTAAAATAATTAAAACAGTGCTCTCTAAAGGGAATAGTTTAAAATTCTATTAAATGTATAAAGAATTTCCATTTTTAATCATATTTCCTCATACCATAGTACAAATATGTTTTCCTGTCTCCTTTTTTTTTATATCATCTTGCTCTGTTCCAGGTTAAATAATATACTTGATTTACTGATTATTTACTTTGAGTATCTCTGATTTGTACACTACCACTCCAGTGTTCTGTGGCCCCAATCTTGCAGAGTTCTATGCAGATGCTTGAAGTTATTACCATGAATAATCTGAACTGAGTTCAGTGGGACTGCTCCTGGTGGTAAAATTAATCCTAAACCTTAAGGCTGAGGATAATAGTATGTACTTATTTTTACTGCAGTGATGTTAATGGTAGACTTTGATGGATCTATTTGCAATAGTAAAATATAGGCTCACATTCTAAATTAATGATTAGGGATTGAGTTTTAAATAGCTTAATATCACAGTCTAAGTCAGGGGTGGGCAGTTATTTTGGGCAGATATGGCTTACTGAGTTTTGGCAAGCCATCAAGGACTGCATGACAGGTAGCCAGAGGCAGATAAATATTAATTTTCTAAAGTTTTTAGGGGCCCACAGGCTGGATAGAATGGCCTGGTGGGCCGCATCTGGCCCCCAGGCTGCATTTTGGAGCTATGCTGATTTATGTAAGTTGAGAATCTAGCTCAGTTGTAATAAACACAAAAAATCATGGGAGTTAATAGACAAAAATTGCTTAGTTCCCAAACAGGTATGTGTCTTAATTCTTGGCCCACATTTTCCAGAGTAGCTGGTGATTTTGGATACCTCACTTTTTGGACACTGAAAGGGCCTAATTTTTGGAGAAGGCTGAGCACTTGCCATTTGAAGATATGTTTTGTTGGGTACCTAAGATCACTTTGGTGGATCACTTTGCAAAAAGAAGGTCCTTAGGCTAGGGACAGACATTTACAAAGCCTGAGCCTGAATTGATTCTACCTTTGCAGGTTAGTCTAACCTGGCTAGGCTGAACCGGTTTGTAACTACACAGGCATTCTCTCTGGACTGAGGAAATTCAGGTGCATGCCTGCAGTGGCTCAGACTAGAATTGAGGGGGAGGGGCACTAGAGCAGCTCTCCCTTCCCTTCCCTTCCCTTCCATACTACTAAGCTAAGGGGGGGCCTGGCCATGCCACAGCAGGTGGCTCTGATTAGGGATGTCTGCCTGCACCATCCCAGTCTTTCACTGCTGACTGCTCAAGGGACGGGAATATTGCCAGCCCCCAGCCCCAGGCTAGCACTGTGAGGCAAGGGGGAGTATGTAGTGCATGCATCTGTTGATGATGCAGATCTTTTCAATCTTCCTCCCTGCTTCTTTATACTGTCTGCAGCAAAATGACAGGCAAGTAAGACAGTAGGGGTCTGATAACAGTGTTTATCACCTCATCAGCAAAACAGTAGCCTCTCTCCATTAGTTCAAGCTCTTCTTAAGCAGCTTTTTCCAAAGAAGGACATTACCAGCTGACCTGTTGATTAGCTGCATAAATCCCCACATGTCCTATTTTTTGTTCTGTCTGCCTGTCCCAGTGAAGTTGGAGACACACACACAGACACCTCTCAGCATTAACTAGCATACCACATGCCTAGGGTCCATGGGGCTGGGTGCTATGGGAGATGGGTGGGGGGGATTCCTGCTTGAGCAGTGAGCAGCGAGGGGGGTAGGTTAGGGGGAAGCCAGGCAGACCCTGCTGTACATGCAGTCTCTGCCAGAGCTGTGGCCAGGGAGCAGGGGGGGCGGGGCCAACTCTGCTGTCTGGGGAGAGACCCCCACACAGCCCAGAAAGCATGCCAGATGCTGGGGGAGTCTGGTTTAACTTAAACCAGGAAAGGGTCTGGGACAGACATTGCGTAAACTGATTTGACCCAAATCAGTTAAGTCTGGTACTACATTCAACCAGGTTAAACCAGTTTCAGCCATTTTCAAACCAGTTTATGTTCACTGAACATCTGTTCTGTTACAGGTTTAAACCAGTTTATGTGCAACATCTGTCCCTAGCCTTAAAGTTCTGATGGATAAAATGGATAAATTACCAAAATAATTAGTTTTATATATTTATAATAAAGAAAGAAGCTTCAACTAGTTCTATAGTATTTAACAGTTTAACTTAAGCAGCACTCAGTTAAAAGGCAGGGCCCTATTTAAAAGAAGAATACAATATATTGATATTGTGTGTTGTGCTGTAAAGGAACAGAAGTTCACAGCTTAGGAACCCAAATTAATAAATTTGAGTGAGCCATTGTAACTTTCATAAGTTAATTCATTTGTCTAAACCTTTTGAAATATAGACACTTTTCCCTCATTGACTCAAGTTCTGTGACAGAATTTTTAAAAAATGATGGTTCAGAATTTGGATGAAGGATTTGTGCATCCTGTATGCCCATTCAGTTCATTCCCCAGACTCCTCCTGAAGGCATTAGGATCTAGAATGTGCTTAAAATATAGTGTTGCTCTCAAACTAGGGTCTTCAATATCTGGGTGTTGCAAATGAGCCTTTAAAAATTGTATCTCCCTATGCAGCTAAATAGGATGAATGTATATCAACCATTCACTTCCTGCTCCTGAAATATTAAGCTGCTACATGTACATGTCTAGTTCTCTGCAATATAAATCAAAGTACTATTAATTAGTAAATGTCTTTGAATTATGTTTGGAGAGAAAAGAAAATCTAGGTGCTCTTTCACAGGTTGCATCTATCTTTGAACTTTGGATGTTTTTCACTCCCAAGTATTTATTTTTGTAACTAGGCATCATTGGCTGAAGAGTTTGTTGAGGCTTCTTCAGCTGTTCTTTCAAAAATATTTCCTGTGAATTTACTAGCCTGACTTTGATGATGGAGTTGTGAACCATGGCTAATTGTGGGTCCTATTACAAGTCTCAGAAGTAATTAACACCCCCTTTAAAGAAACAGATCACTGTAGCACTTAACATACATAGGTCAATAGGCCTCTGAAGTTCTGGTCTCCTTTTTCTGGGAAGCTACGCTTTTCTCTTTCAGCATTTACAATTATAGAGCCAAATCACCATCTAGTATAAATCATCATCAGTGTGCCATTGTATTATCTAACTACTAGATTTTTCTTTGCCACTACCAGTAAAGTGTTTTTTTAATTTTTCCTTTAAAAGTTCCTACCTTGAATTTAGATGAAACTTCTTTCTTAATGAAGAAATCTATTGAGAGTTTTATCTTGGCCTTGTACCATTTATTCTTTGAAATATATGCTGAATCTGCAACACTCAAATTTAAGAAACTACTTATATCAATATGGACCCATGGTTTCAAGTCTTTAGAAATGCAAATGTCGTTTCTGTAATGAACAAAACCTTAGAGACTCTACTTTTGTGGTTCCATGGAGCCTTTATTGCGCCTCAGCATTATGCTAAATTAATACAAATTTCCTGTGTGTCCAGAATTCAAAGTCAATCAAGTGTCCTAATCTCTGAGGACATGGGATGAAAAAGCTACTATTACAGTTTGTAAAAAGAGGGTGGCTTACCTGTAAATAGATCAAGACTATATGCTAGAACACAGATTCAAACATATGCATATAATGAACTATATCTTAACTGAGAGAGAACTTGTAGAGTCCTCCCCTCCCATTTTTGATTGCATGATTCTGACATGATAGCATTTAGAACCAGTATTTTGAAACTTACACAGCTTGTAATACTTCTTTAAAAGAATACGCTCATTCCCTTTACACAAGAAATGTAATGGATATTTCCATTGTTACTGTTGTTTTTGAGGAAATTTCTTTCACTATCTTTTGTCTGTATGTAATGTAGTCTGTTTATATATGTGTACCTGAAAGGCTCACACACTTTTAGTGTGTAACATACTAACTTACAAATAATTATGTCAATGAATTAGATCCTAGCCTTATGATACACTGCTGGGGAAAGCTTGATAAGCAAAAAAAACCATCCTAGTGTCAAGTTACCTAGACCTAGCTCAGGATTTGTTATCTTGTTCTCTCTCCCAGTTGCCAATGTAGCATGGAAGGTGGGGCATGTCCACAGAAATGGACTGTGGTTGACACCTACCTCTGCCAACCTCTGATCATCAGCTGTTCTTTCTAATTCCATCCCAAAGCTATTACAGCCTGACAGAGCAGTTTGTGCTGCTGTAACACACCCCAGGAGAAGTTCTTTATGTGATACAGCAGGGTCAGGGGGACTCAGAAGTAAGCTTTGCTCACAAGCCCCTGGCAGGCACGCAGTATTATTTTGCTTCTTCCTAATGCCCACTTCCTAATGCCTTGTCTCTTATTATTGGTATTGTATTGTCCTTTTACCCCGGATGGAAATTTTTACTCTTCATTTTAGTGCCTGTAATCTCACTCAAGTTGATCCTGTGGTGTGAGTCAATTGTAAGAGATTTTGCTGATGCCACATGAAGATCTAAAATAGTTGCAGTATTTTATCATATACAATGCTCCCAAGACTATAAAAGCACTTTATTTTTGAAAGGCAGAATGAAGAAAAGAATATTTTTTCAGAGTTATGGCTGCATAGAGCAGAGTCAGAACTTAATCTTCAGCTAACTCACCTTCGTGTTCCTACTTAACTAAAGCTGAAGCTCTAGCTGTTCCAGAAGACTGGTTTTCATGAGTGAATCTGTGATTTTGAGAAGAGCTAAAGGCTTTTCAAGTCTGTGAAATAGGAGACCAAAGTTTAGCTTGATTGGTAAAACATCAAGACCAGTAAAAAGGATAGCCTATTGTTAATACCTCTAGAGGGAAAAACAATGAGCTATTAAGGTAATTAACCCCTTCAACTGCCCGAAGAGCGATTGGACGCTGTGGATGATTCTATCCCAGGCAGAAAATCAGCTTCTCTGCTTAATACATGCATCTTAATTTTGGAGGCCTGATTTTTCAGGGGAAAGGTGTGTGTTTTATGCAGTTTCTCCTAACGTGGGACTTTCTTTTAATAGGCTGATGAGCTTGAGAGCCGATGGAAATATATTCCCTGAGTGGATAATTATAAAACAGGCAGGCCTTATAGAACCATGAAATATACTTGGGTTAGGTGATGTTGTCAATTGATATATAATGGACAAGCTAATAAACTAGTTTTCATCATTGCTCATCTCCTCCAAAAAGCCATAGGGTAACATATTGGATCTTTGCTAGACTCTTAATAAAAAGCAACCTTCACAACTGCCTACAACCAGGTTTTTGGCTTACAAGAAGCAGGGAAAATGTTGAAAGGACAGTTGTTATCAGTGAAATTCCCTCCTCATGTTCATCCCAAAGCAGCTTTAGTAGCCAAGGTTAATGTGAAGAAATATAATTCCCAAAGCTAAGGGAAGTGTCATGTTGCAAACCTTGTTTGGCTTTAGCTAGTTAGAAAATATTCTTTTACGTCTCTAAAATGTGAGGTATATTTTCAGGTTTACAGTAGAGCATATGGTTCTCCTAGTTGAGCTTCCTTGTACTTCAGCGTATATAAAAAGGCATCCCTTTTTGGCCATTCTTTCTGGAGCTTGCTGTGTATTGACAGGTTTGAATCTTATCTATGTTGGTTAAACATTTGGTTCTTCTGTTTCTTTGTTTTAATCTGTCTTTTTCATCTATAGTTAAACCAGTCACATTAAAAACTGAAAGAACCAACAAACACTGAAAGCTCAGAATTGTACTGGAAGAAAAAAAGATTTTAGTCTTTGTGGATTTTGTTTCCCAACAATTGTCTCAGGGTTCAGACACAGCAAAGTGATTGATTTCACACAAAATATTTGTTGTTCTAATTACAGTATCATCTGGGTCTTTGGCAACAAACATATGCAGAAACAGCCTTTATGCACCATCTTGAAAAACTTATGATTTGTTTAGTGTGCTTTATAATTTAAAGCATATGGCTTCACATAGAGCAGTAGTTGTCCAAAATGAAGACATAAGTAATGAATCACTGGGTGGAAGAAAATGCATTGCTTCTGTTAGGAGTCCTTTCAGTGTGTGTATTCAAATGGTTCTGTTTAGGGTTATAAACAAAAGGCAGCTCTCACAGTTTTAGCAGTGTGTTACAGATTCTGGGATGCACATGACATCAAAGAGGCTACACTAATGAATTTCCTTAGCCATCCATGGCTCTTGGCACTATGAACAGGCTCCATCTGAGTAAACAAATTCTCTACTATTGTATGGGGATAGGAGGTGATCACGAAGTCTGATTCTGTTTTTTCTTAAAGCCTTTCCACTATAGTGCTTTTTACTTCCAAAATGCTATACACGTTCAAAGAATCAGATAACTTCATTTACAGTTACCAAACTGCACTGCCAAGCACTTCCTTGATATTAAGAATTAAGAGAGCTCTTCTGTTTTCATTACTTACTGAATCCAGTGGAAGTTTGGCTTGAACAAAAACTGTGGGATTTGGACAAGTTTATTCAAATCATTCTGATTTGTTGGTGCAGGTGCTGTTCTGCACAGATAACTCTGCTTCTCAACTGTCCTGTTGCCCCATTCCCCTTCCACAGCAGTATGATTTCAAGAAGACCATTCTGCCATTGACTACAGCTGCAGAGGTGAATCCACAACAGCAAATGGTCTTACAAGTAATGTTAGTTCTCAGATTTCCAGGCAGAATCCCAAGGCTGAACATGCATAGTACTGCAGAAACCAGCTGAGTCTCTGTTCTATCCATGCCAGCCCCCAAATCTCTAAACAGAACTCCAGGATGGTCTTCTGTGAGCTCCCAGGGGGAAGGGAAGGTACCGTGGAGGCAACAACTTAAACGATGCAGTTTTCTCATAAACAGAGGGAAAACCATAGTTAACATTCATAAAGCTATAAAACAGTATGTAAATGCCAAGTACTCTGATAATAGTGACAATAATTAATTTTAATAATTATAAATATACTTTTGGAAACATTTTTCTTCCCGGCTATCATTGTCCCCAGATTCACTAGAGCCTTTGACAACTGGGCAAATTAGGCTTTGTTTCTCTGCCACTGCTAGTGGTTTATCATTCCCACCTTCCCTTCCCAGTCTCCCTCTTAGGTTTCTCATTCTTTTTTTCCCTTTCTCTTCTAATTCCCTATCCTCAAGTTCCCCTTTGCCCCACCTTCCTCACAATTTCTTTGTGGTATATAGTCTGCTGCTTTCCCTACTAGTCTCCACCTACATTTCAGCACCAATTCCCCCCATCAGAACATCAAAAAACAAAGAAAAAAAACATTAGAGACATGCATAATTACCTATGTAACCATGCAGTCTACTAATTCTCTCCTCCCTCCCCTACCCACTTTTGTTTTCCCTTGCTGTGTCTTTGTCTATATTTAGATTCTAATCTCTTTCAGCCAGAGACTTTATCTTCCTATATGCTCCTCCAGCACATTTGAGAGCTACCATAATAAAATTAATATTAATATTCTATACATGAACTTGGAAACTTCAGCTGTTACATAAGGCAGATGCTGGACTGTTCAGCAGTCCTTGTCCCATAGATCCTATTACAACTATGCTGCTATTTCACCTTTCAGATTCTTTTTTAAGTGCAGTTCAAGGATTCGTGGGCTCGATAAAGCTCTTTTTAGTCTGGCTGGTATATTTCTTGGGTATGTCTGCATTGTCTATACAATGCAGACATATTGTGAAGCATAGTGTGGCTGCATCAGCATGAAGCACAGCATAGGCTAACTGCCTGTTTCCTTCTCGTCTCAGGACGGCTTTTGAAGGCTGTGCTCAGCTTCGTGCTGCATTTGATTGCTACCAATACCCCAGCTAGCTAGTTTAAAGCAATGACTGATGTAGAGACAGGCGTAAAGGACCTGATTTCACCTCATAATTACGTACCCACTTTGCATAAATATAAATAAATTTATAAGTACAGGTAGTGAAGTATCAGGCCTGAAAGGTAGGAGTAAGAAGGGGACTCTACTTGTATAAATATATACTGCCATCTCATTTTTATATCTCTCTTTCTCTTTCTTTAATCAGACTGATATAATTAAACTCATAGAGCCTGATTCTGACTTTGTTGATACAGTTTCACACTACTGCAGCTCTATGGACTTCAGTGGCATTACTCCTTATTTCACACTATTATTAGCTAGAGCAGAATCTCAGGTCCCTAGAGCATGGTGTCTGAATATACTTATATTGCATGGAAGTAAAATATGTCTGTTCCTTGAAATCAACATGCTGCACATAATTATGCACATAGCATCCATCAGGGAGGGGTATGCACATTATCCTAGTCCATGAAATCATCTCTGCGTTTGCCAAAGTTTTCAAGAAGAAAACTGAAGTTAACTGCTGCCTTGAAAGATGAGTCCAAACTGGAAAAACTCGAAAACATCAAAATACATATAAATTATCAAAGGAGAACAAAGACACAGTTTTTTCTATAAAAATCTTCTCCCCAGGCTATAACAAAGCTTTGCATAGACATGATCAATATATCCAAGCTTGAGAACCATAGCCTTTGGAATAAATTAAATGGGCAGGAAAAGAAACAAACAAAGAACAAATTAACATGATTTTAAACATTGCTTAAATTTTCATGAATGTAGACCTTGAAATGTTATGATGAGATCCCATGAGCCTGTGCTAATATTTGCCTATAATTAACAGTTGCACTTTCATGTTTCATCTAATATTATAGGTTGGGAATCAGCCACATTCATGCTTTATTTCTTGGTCATATGGATTTTACACACACACAATTTCTGCTTATTTCATAAATGATATATGAAACTCCCTAAAAGACTCTATTACATGTTCTTTGTTAGGCTTCTCTTTCTTCACCTCTCGCTGTTAAATCTTGTCATGTATGAATATTTTAAAAAGATGAGCAGAGAGAGGTAGTTAACTATGTTAGTCAGAAGTGAGACAGAAGGCAGTGTAGAGATGCATGTTATAGACTAACTGAATCAGATGCAAAAACAAGAGCTCATGAGGAAGAGCTCCCTTTATCAACTGAATCTCCCTTCTTTTTACAGTAAGCTTATGGTTACATAAAGCAGGAAAAAGGCAAGACTGATCCTTGACACATCCAGGTTTGAAAGACCTCAAACAAAATAGGGAAATGAAAGATCTCAAGGAAGGGGGACAGCCCTAGCAGAGGAAAGGCATCATATTCAATGGTGAAAAAGGCACTGACAGATCTAATAATATAAGTAAGGATCCCTTTCAAGAATCTTTTACCTAGAAAAATTGTAAGCCAACTCTGTGCCATACCAAGTGCAATACAGAATTGACAAAAGTAAATGTTTTTTTTTATAAAAACCAAATGGAGCTGGAACTGTCTAATTACCACTTCCTCTACAAAATACTTTAAAAAGAAGCAGCCTTGGAACAGTGCAACATCTGGCAAGATTGTCATGTCAAGAAATGGTTTTGCAAGCATAAATTTAATCATGCCTTCACCTCAAAGGGCAGTATTATCAATCCGTACCAATATCAGACAGCATGGTTTATTGTAAGTTTCTAGTAGGACTGTCACTTACGGATGGAACATCTAGGGTGCAACTTATAATGGAGCCATCCTCAATTACGAGAAATCTTTAGAAAAATACATTGCATCTTTCCTGAATATTGCTGCTCAGTCTTTGCTTCAAACTTAAAGAGCACTTTCAAATTCTTTCATACTGCTGTATTGTTAAGGAGCTTATATTAAACTTCTATAATCCTGTCTAAGAGTCCTTTGCATTTGTTGAAATGATGGTGTCTTGACCAGTTGGCCATCTAAGTTATATAAGGCATGTGGAATATATAAGTCCCCTGCAGGGCAGATTATGTCTTCAAGATTATTAGTATGATGAAAGCTATGGATTACCCAAAGAAAAATGTGCCTTCCCATTGTAAAACAAAAAGTAGTCATAAGAAGAGAAATTCTACAGTGAAAATATTTCTTTGAGATCAGCATTAACAGTCAAAAATCCCAGCAGACTGTGAGCCATGGTAAATAAGACTAGACATAGTGCTAACTTGTTCTGACCAACTAGTCTGACTGCCTGAATGAAGTCTATAATGTATTAAAGTTAAAGCCTCTCATCCAGATAAACATTGTATTTTGACTTAAAGACTTCAGGCAATAAAGATTCCACCACATTTCTAAGTTCTAATGGTTAATTACACTCAATGGCAATTTATTTTTAGTTTAAATTTGTCTTCAACTTCCAGCCATTGGATCTACTGCTGTCTGCTAAAGTGACAAGCCACACATCAGACATCTTCTTATGCACTGCATAAATTGAATTAAGCTGCTTTAATCTCTCATGGGAATGCAGGTTTTCTAAACCTCAGTTCATTGTTGTAGCTCTTTTCTGAGTCTTTTCCAATTTGTTGACATCTTCCTTTGAATAATGGCCTCACTAATGCTGTTTATTATAGCAGTAAGCCACCTCCCTACTTCTACCTTATATTTGCCTGTTTATACATTCAAAGACCCTATTAAGATTTTTAGCTATGGCGTCACATTGGGATGTCATGTTCCATCAGTTACCCACTACAATTCCCAAATCCCATTCAGAGTCACTGCTTTTCAAAATAGAGTCCCCAATCCTTTGCTCCTTAATTGATGAGCTTGCATTTAGCTGTCTTAAAACATATGTAATTGTTGACTTGTCCTAACAGTTATTCACCAGTCAGATTCTACCAGCAATAATTGTTATGCTTTCTTCAAAACCAGTTAGTCCCCAAGGTGCAACCCTGCCCTGTCTTCTCCTGACTTTAGATTAATCAGTCATCAAGACAGAAAGAGCATTACACCAAGAGCAGATCCCTTCCACTAGCTGCCTCTTTTCTATTCCAGCAATCTGTACTTCTTAACTTTATTTCTAAAGCTTTCACAGCCTTTTCCCACTTGATTTGTCATTTTTCATTTAGTATTAAATCCAGCCTCTGGTTTGGTGATGATGCCTGCCTCCATCATCCACATTAGATTTCAAACAAGCACCTTTCTGCTTTTGCCCATACTGCCCCTAGCAGTCCCTGTAGGTACCAGCAAAATGATCTCATTACCCACCTTCAAAACCTTCCTTAAAGCTCCCCATTTCAAAGGTGTGTACGAAGAAAATTGACAGCAGTTAAGAGGCAGGTGACCACTTCCTGCCATAATCATCAGTATTATTTCATTGTTCCCTTGTGTTTCCCCATCTGTATGTAGCTATATCTCTTGTTTTCTATTTTAATTGTAAGCGATTTTGAGCAGGCTTCGGAGGATGGTGAGTTGGGAGGGGGTCTGTGCCTATTACAATGGAGTTTTGGTCCATTACTCAGAATCCTAGGTGTTACGATAATGCAATTACTAATTAATCATAATAATTATGCAAGACCCAGTTAGAAACAACCCTCCTTGTTAGTGATCTTCCATTTTCAATTCCTTTTTGAGATCTATGATTTACCTGGCTTCTAATCCCGTTAATATGGCCAAATCTGCCCAGATTTGTTGCTCTGTATGCAGGTGAGGAGGGAAAGATCTATGGGTATGGGCTGAGTGAAGACTTGACTAACTTGCCTTTTCACCATTGTCACTACCAACATGAAATTCAGTACAGTAGTGCAATGAAGGCAAATAATCTCTGTTTGGTAAGTGCATTACTGCTGCACTGCAGCAAGGAATGGACCAAGAAAGAGCTGTTACTCTTTTCTTCTCTTTGCTGCTCTTGAAGTGAGTTAGATTAACACATGGTGAAAAGCAACGTTTCAGTGTAATCCTAAAGTATAACTGGACATAACACAAGAAAAAGGAGTCATCTCTCCCATTTAAAAAGTTTTGGGAGGTTGTAAGAAGGGAATGTTGTAAGAAATTTAATTTTTGAGAATGATGTATATAGCAGGTAGACTTTTTAAGGTGTACCGCAGAACCTTAGCACACTTTGGTTGCTATGTAAAAAAAAACAAACTTGGGTTCATATCTTTATTGTTATTGTTGTTAAAATGATATGTGATTTTTCCTATGAGTTTTCTCAACTTTGTCATCAAATTTAAATGTTTTCAGACTCCATGGAAAATGCCAGTAGTGAGTGGTGAGCACATGTTAATACAGTTTTCTCCAGTTATGATAGTCTACAATAAATGTTCCCAGATTTTCTGACCAGTCATATTGTATACTACTAAATACTAAGACAAATGGGCCCACTGAAAGGGTTTTTCCTTTGGAGAATAGAAGCTGCAGACCACCCATGGAATATGCAGAATTAATTGTTTGTCAGGATAAAAACAGAGAGCAAAACTTTAGCAAATCAGAATTCAGATGGGTAAAATAAACTCTAGCGACATAGAGTTTTGATATAGAAGCTTCTGCAAAATAAAATGGACTTAATTAAATATGTTTTAGAAATAAAAAATATATATGACATCATCATATGAGATCACAAATTTTGTAAAAATTATGTGCAGTGTACTTACTTTTGGCTTGTATCTAATATTTGTGAGAGAATTCTGGCCTGAGAGGGCATGATTCTTCACTCATACAAACTTTATACCTGTGTAACCAAATATGTTTTGGGGATTTAGACATCAGAATCTGACCCTAAGATGAAGACCATTGTCCTCAAGACAATGCTAGGAACTTTTGTTATGAGATTGGGAACTCTCAAGTTAAATCTATGCAGCAGAAAGCAGTGCCATATAGAGATACACAAGCTAACTCTGCATGCACTAGCCCTAGAACCAAAATCAATTTAGCCATGTTGGCATGGCCTTGAGCCCAGGCTAATCAGTTTGGCTGAGTGGCAGAGCTTTTTCTGCACAGAATCTGATTAATATGAATCTTCTGCTTCCAGTTCTGGAATGAGCGTATGGGGAACTAACCTGGGTATCCCTGCCTTTAGCCAGATAAACTCAAGTACATGAGCTAGTATTTTCATAGCTGGATTATAATATCTCTTGAATGGCAAAGCATTGCTCTGTATAGACATGCTCTATGGTCCCTTCCAAGCCCAAATTTAATAATTTGGGGAGGGAGTCGAATTGTTCAGGAATATGGAATGGTGTGTGAACCTCAGGACCCACAGAAGACAAAGGAATTTTATGCTTTGTCTCTCTAGAGAAAATCAAGAAAAGCAGCAAAGATAGAAGTACCACTGCCAAAATGTCTTAAACAATGACCTGCACTAGGGGTGTACAAAATGGACCTTGTTCAATTTAGATTCAGCCCGAATCGGGGACGGTGATTTGATTCCTTAATTTGGATCACTGTCCCCGATTTGATTTGGCCAAATCCAAATCTGAAGATTCGATGCTAATTCTAAGAATCAGTGATTTGGACATAGATACAGCTTTAAAAGGTTTTTTCTACATACCTCAAGGTACCAGATGCAGCTCACGAACACTGCAGTGCTGGGCAGATGGAGCATCCCACAGGAGCACAGAGGGGTCCTCTGCATGTTTGGCGATGAACCCGGAAGTGGACTAGAAGTACTTCTGGTCCACTTCCAGGTGTGCCGGGGAGTGCACTGGGTCCTTCTCCCCCCAGCTTCGTGATCAGCCACAGGAGGACTTCAGGTGCCCCCCTCAGATCCAGGAGGCACCAGTTGCTAAGCTGGGGTGGTGTGGGGGGCCTCCTGGCATGCTTTCCAGTGGACCCAAAAGTAGATCAGAAGTGCTTCTGGTCCACTTCTGGTTCTGCTGCCGAGCGTGCTGGGGAGCCTCCCACACTTCTGTAGGACATTCCATGCACCCCAGTATTGCAGCATTCACAAGCCGCCTGCTACCTAGAGGCATGTAGAAGAAACATTTAAAGCTGTCTCTATGTCCAAATCACTGAATCTTTCTGAATCTCTCCAAATCAACTCAGAAGGTTCCAATTCGATTTGGAGAGATTAAAGGGTCCTCTGATTCAATTCAGATTTGGAGATTCAGCCAACAAATCAGACTGAATGTCTGCTGAATCAAATCAGAGACCAAAGCTTCACACAGCTTTAACCTATACTTGCAATATGAGTACAATGTGAAAGCATCAAGATCTTAAACTTTGGGAATAAGAGGACCGCTTTATTTAGTAGTTATTTTATTGCCATTACAAACAGCTAATTTTTTCCAAAAAAAAAGTATTTTAAGATTTTGGGCAGTTACATCTCTGGACAGTATCTGAGAGAAGAGCTGGGCAAGGAACAGTTTTCCCAACCTGCAAAACTGTTTCCTTTCCACATTGGGTAGAAACTAACAATATTCAAAGATTGCCTGTAGACAAACTGGAAGTCTACTCTGGCACACTGTTATTACAGCACATCAAAGCGAATTCAATAGAGTCTTCTGGAGCATGCTAATTAGGGCATTCCAGCCAGCTTCTGCATCTCATGTACCAGTGTCCTCATGCTTCAAAATGGTGGTAAGGGTGCTTTATCTGAAGTTCATTTGCTCAGCTTTAGTTAAAGCACCCCTGCTGTCATTCTGAAGCACAAGAGACATTGCAGCGCTAATACATGAGACGTTGCAGCACTTTAATTAGAACAACTCTCAGAGCCATTCTAATTAGTATGCCACCCTAACCCTTGGAACATGTGTAAAAATGTCCTAAATTTTATGCAAACAGCTAGAGAGAGGGAGAGTAATCCCAGAGTAGCCAGATAGTCCAGGCATTCCAGTAGGATGCGAGAAACCTAGGTTCAGCTGCTTGCTTTACCTGACTCAGAGGTAACTGTAGAAGAACACAGTGGGTGTGTCCACACACGCATTTACTGCACATTAACTTTACTGTTTACTAAGTTATTGAACAGTAAGTGGGTTTAGGCTGGCATCTACACATTCAGGCATTAAACTGTAGTAAGGCTGTGTGTGGACTGACTTGGGACTAATGTTAGTCCCAAATCAGTCCACACATAGCCTTACTACAGTTTTAATGCCTGAATGTGTCCCAAGTCAGTTGGGACTAACATTAGTCCCAAGTCAGCCACACACACAGTGTTATTGTGCAGTAAGGTGTCTACATGTGCATTACTGCACAGTAACTAACCTGCATCATGCAAGTGTCAAATTTACGTCCAAGTCAGCGTAAGTTGCCATATTTATTGCACAGTATTGGCATGCACATGTAGATGCTGCCCATACTACACAGCAATTTTCTGTTACTGTGGAATAATTTCCGTTACTGCACAGTAAATGTACATGTGTAGACATACCCCGTGGTTAGTAATCTGGGGATTTGTATGAATCACAACTCTGCTTTAAAATATTACATGCTTGTGAAGGCAAGATCTTATACTCAGAGCGATGAAAGCAGAGCCCAATATGTTCACAGAACCCCCATTACCCCCATTCAATTTTACTCTCTTCAAAGAGGCTTGTATGGGACAGTTCTTCTCCTCTGAAAATATTTAATTTCATACTTAATGCTCATCCAAATGAATGTGACTATTGCTTTTACTTCAGTGTTTCTAATACAAGTTAAATAGTCAAGTGTTCCTTTCAACTAAAAATATATAATTATTGTTATTGCTATTATTGTTATTGTTATAAAACCAGATTCTGGAAAGGTCAAAACATGTGTGGAAATAATCTATTAGAAATCTAAATGCATTCCCATTTTTTATTTTATTAATACAATATTTTTCATCACTTCTTTTTTTATTACCCTCACCTGAAATTGTTATCTCTCTAAATAACATGAGCTCTAGATGACTTGAAGCAACTTTTACCTGATGTGTGTCTCAAATTTTCTGAAGGAAGCATTATTCCAAACTAGACTTATTGTTACAATTAAGTAAAATGCCATGTCAAGAAGCTAACTTTTATATAAAAATAAAGATTTTAGTAGACTCATTTTCATAGGTCAGAACATTTTATAACCGTCTGCTTTAGGCATTTTGCTGGTGCTACTAGATAATGTTTCCCAAGCACCATCTCTTACAGAAGGTGTCAGTATAAAGAAAGGACCACCAAACTGTTATATGTGTACATGTAGGAATAAAATATGTTATGCAAATAAAAACTAAAAGATCTTATCTAAAAACTCTTGTTTGAACCAAGTTTCAAGACAGGAAACAAAGTTTCCAAACTTTCTATATGTCTGCTTAGATAGGACAGATTTGCTAATAAATCCAGAACCGAATAGGACATAAGAAAGAACTGTTTATAGTCTAAAATATGCTAAGACATTCAGAGCACTTGGCACAGCTTAAAACTAAATTGCATTATCTTACTGTAGGTTCAGAAAACTATCTTGAACAGAAGCTGAGAACACCTCGTCGAAGATGTCAGCAGCCCAAAATGCTGAATAGCCCTGAGGACAACATGTACTATAACCAGTTAAATGTGAGTTCAAAGTAGCAATAAAGCTGTTTTACTGGCTTTGTTTCCAGTTAATAATTCTGTTATTAATACCTGTTTCAGCCCTTCCAACCCCACCCCCACGTTCTTCTGCTCTCGTCTTGAACATGTGCTTATGCTCTTTATCTGTTGCTTTCATGTCAGGATGTCTGCCTTCACGGTGAATAATTGATGTGGTTTATCAAAGACGAGCAAGATGCATGCTTCATCAGGCTCACTTGAGCCCTTTGATCAAAAAAATTATGCTGTGACTTCTGATATTATCAGCATCTGCTTGCATTCAACACAAAATCACTTTGAATTAAAAATTAACGACTTGCTGCTTTGCTTTGACTGTGTGTTCTTGGCCCTCTCCACAGGGAGCTCTAGAATATCAAGGGAGCAAGAGGAAGCCAAGAAAACTTGGGTAAATATCTATCTTCTTAGTTCTAAGTAACTGTAAACAGAAGAACTCCTTTGTGATATTACAGAATATGCAAAACTTTCTAGAGAGGCTTCTAAAAATAAACAATTAACATTTCTCTGTGCATTGACATTGGATATTTTCTACATAAGTAAAACCTGTATCTACTACTGTCTGCAGACACTAGAACCAGTTCTTATAGAATATTCCTACCCAGCTCTGTCACAGTATTACTCAAGGAAATGTTAGCTTTCTTTTGCTGTTTTTAAAATGCAAATATTAGTAATGAAAAGTGATAGACTAAAACTCTTAAAAGCTGGTGTCCATTGGCCTGGAACAAGCTTAATGGGAACAAGTGATGCACAGGCTTCTCACCACCGCTCTAGGCGTATGCTCTTAACGTTCCTCAGGAGCAACTTGTTCAAAGGGAAGATGAAGAAGGGAGTTCTTTCTTAAAAAGGGTCCCTCCTTGCCCACTCAGCTAATGAATTCAAACTATTGTGCGAGTTTTTGTAGCTAGAAAGCTGGCTGAGATAATACCTAAATGCATTTCACAAAAACCAACAGATCATCATCTAGTGGTAACAGGTTTAATTTTCTACTTTCACAGGCCAGATAGTGACCACTTCTGGTGAAGAGAGCAAAGATGCATTTGAGGCATTCATTCAAATGAAACCTATGGTGTTTTAATGATATTTTATGGCTCTTTTTATTTCTTTTCTGCAAATAATTGTGACTGATTCCACTTTCTCTGAACTTCTTATAAACAAAAGGTAGTCCTGCAAAAAATAATCCACATAGTTTTGGTGTGAAGTTTCAGGCCAGAAGTGTTTGCATAGTCATTTTGCTGTCTTTGAAATAAATAAAGCCTGATTGAAAAATAAATGAAGTTAGATTGCTTTTGGTAAGCTTTGGATCAAGCCCATCATTCACAAAAACTCCTAAGCTGAAATGCGTTTTACCTGTAAAGTCTATACAATTCCAAATAATGAATATATAGCTAAAAGTCATAGGACATTAATGGAAAATGTTCCAATAGTATTCTTGTCATATAAAACACTTTCTACAAGCAAAAACTTGTATGGCTTTACTGTGGACATAGAGGTGAAAGGCTGTGTGGCCTTTTACTGATTATCAGAGTCATCTGGGGTGTCTAGACATGTGCTCTGGGGTAGGAGGGGGAATGTTTTAATTAGAACAGTTCCTGGACAGCCACTGTAATTAAAACGCTGTAGTGTCAAGTGTATTCAGCATCCTAGATTTCAAAATGGTTGGGGGAGCACTTTAACTAGAGCTCATCCAATGAGTTTTAGTTAGAGCACCCCCACCACCTTTTTGAAACATGGGACACTGAATACACATGACGCTGCAGCAAACTCTATCAAGTCTGTTCTAATTCATTCTAATCAGAGCACGTTCCTATGGAATATGTTTATGACTCAAAAAGAGGCAGCAAGATAGACACACAAACACTACTTCTGGTTAATCAAATTATCTGAACTTTTCTTTCCTTTCTTGCATTGAGTTTTCAGTGTTTTCATTTCCCCATCATAGACAAGTTTTTCTTTAAAATATTGACAAAATTAAGTTTTAACTATTATTAAAAATAAGGGGGTTTTGTTTTGTTTTAAGCCAAATCAAAGTGCTTGACAGAGAGGATGAATATTACAAATCATTGTCAGCTATTGAATCCATCCCTGAAGATGACAACTCGCTCAACTCTCCAACTCCTACTTCCTCAAGAGGAGTGTCCTTTGCTCAGAGCTGAATTTTACCATTTATTCTCTGGTCTAATGCTGGTAAGAATAAGTGTGTGTATTTATTGGTGCTGATTTGTCTTTGCTTATGTGTGTACTTACATACACACCGTAATATGTACATTAGATTATGAAACATAATTATGGCAAATGGATCCTCTAGCAAAATTAGATCCTGTTTTGGTAGAAACAGTTTCACATGAGTAGTCCCATTTAATATTACTCATATAAGCAATCCTAGTAAAAGACAATAAAGTTACTTGCATTTGTAAGATTTTCTAAGATCAGGCCCTAAAGATCTTTCCCCCTAAGACCATTTGGAATTGTAAACTCAGAAGTATGGTACTGCACAATAAACTGTTACTTTTTATTGAGAGGCAGAATAGTTTTGGGCTACAAAAAGATAATATATCACATTAGAATATTTTAAAATAGCATCCTATATGACTTTCAACACTTTTTGTAATTTAAAATTACATAGGACAAATATAGCGAAAGTGACTATCAAAAGTCATTTAAAATGATTAATCTATTTCTCAGGATTTATCTCATAAATATTTTCTTATCAAATACTATTTTAGCTCATTTAGTAATATCATTCCTTTTTGCTGAAAATTTTACCCAAAATGTAAGTTAAGAGTTTATTAAGAATTTAATAAAAGGAGGGTGCATCTACATAAGACACTTACTGCACAATAGCCTAATAACACTGTGCAGTAGCATGCTGCGCAAAAACCATGCTAATATACTGCTGTGCAATATTATTAGGGTAGTGTGCAGTAAGCATTACAAAAAACATGCACTGGTGCTACTGTTCAGTAGCATGAGTGACTGCACATTTAGTTAGTACTTCATTAAGCAAGTACTAAAGTAAATGTGTAGTAACTGCTGCAGAGTAATGCACTTGTAGACATGCCCATATTCATTCATTAATCTCTTTTGTAGCGTTCTTCTGACTAAAACAAAAAATTGGCTTTCAAGTGTTCTGGATTTCATTCTGAGACTTGGTACCTACTTTCTGTATGACCTCAAATAAAATGTATAATTTTTGCGTACTGCAATTTCCCCACAAAATAAAATATGTAATATTTCCCTACTTTGCAGAGATATAAAGTTTTATTTGTTAAGGATGAAATTTGCTATTGGCTGAAGCCAATGGAATTTAAGCATATGCCTCAACTTAAGTTTGCCCTTACGTGGATATAATCATAGGATTTGCTGTATTGCATCAAACCTGGAATCCATCCTGACTGGCAGAGCAGTATCCAGCCTCTGACAATGATAAGCACCAAGTGAAAGGTGCTATAACTATTTGGGGCGGGTTTGGGGGAGGTAAGATCATGTCCCCCACATTGATCTCCTCCTCCTCCTAATATCTATCAATTGGTTTAATCCCTGAACCATGAGATGTAATATCCCTGCCAATTTCCCTGTTATCCCTGCTAACATCCTTTTTAAGTTCTTAGCCCTAGAAGGGTAATGGACTTCCAGAGTTTCACTGTATTTTGTATAGAAAAGCATTCCTTTGAATTTCTCAATTCCTCATCTGCAGATTTTGCTATCTCACTATTTGGCTCCTTTCCAGATTAATTAAACAATATATTGGACTAATACAGAACCTTGAAGCAGCTCTCTGGTAATTGTTTGCCATGATGAAAATTGAACATTTTACCTCACTCTACTTTTTTTCTCATAGCTTTTAATTCATGGCAATATTTTGCGTCTCATCCTATGGCAACTTAGCTTCTTTTGTAGCCTACTGTGTGGGCCCTTGTTGAAGGTATGTTTGAAATTTAACTAGTCATTAGTTATTATTGACTAGTTCAAGGTGTTCTAAAACATGTGTGCCATGATTTGGTGGAAACGATTAGTTAGTTAGTTAGGCAGGCCTGATACAGACCCAAATGATGGGCAGAATTGGGTGACAATTTTCAGAAACCTGTCATTAAAGATTGAAAGCTTTGTCTCCACAATCGTTAGACTCTCCAGGTGAAGATGCAATGTATACCTCTTCCCTGAGGGACATAAGCCATATGCAAAAAGACAATTTTGTTAGTATAACTACAATCACACAACGGCTTTTGCTGGCTTAGCTGCATTGATTAGAGCTCATTACTGACTTAAGTATTCCAGCTAAACTTTAAAGTATAGACCAGGTTTTGTACACACCTGAAATTCAAAAAAAGCATTCTTCCTCCAACTTCAAAATGTTTTTCTTTTTGTTTACTTATCACGGTCTCTTTCTGGTGGTCCAAGCCTAGCTGATTCCCTGCAACTTTCTGATTGCTCTTGCAGTATGTTTGGAGCCACAAAAAAAGGCAAAGGGAGCACTGAATACTTTGGCAAAGCCATCATTACCAAAGTAAGCTCACAGCCAACTAGGGTTTTGGGAACACAAAAAAAAATTAGGGATACCCTAGGAGAAGCCTTCCGTAGAGGTAGTGTTGCTATTTGTGCTGCTGCTTTTGCAGTCTGGCATGCAAGGTTAAAAGGGAAGTTTCAGAGGTGCAAAGAAGAATGCTTGCCATTCCTGTTCTATTCCTCACTCACCATCAAAAATATTACAGAACAGTTGGTAAGATCAAAGTCAAAATAGTAGGCCTGTGCAAGTAGGCAGCTATTCGATCCAGCTTTGGATCTGGATTTGGACATCAGGGTTCCAATCTGGAGCTCTGGACCGGGTTTCCACTTCGATCCAGCTGAAGCGGGTCCAAAGCTTCAGAGCTGTCTTGGAGATCTGGCCATAAGGTATAACGGGGGATCAATGAAATATCTATAACTTTGTTATTTTTTTGCCTGATTTGGATGAAACTTGCAGGGATGGTAGCCTCTGTAGAGAGCATGAAGCCTGCCAAGTTTAAAGATGATTGGTTCAGGGGTTTGGGGAGAACTGCACCTCAAATTCTTGAAAGCAAAACTCGTGTCACCTGTGTGTGTTACACCACAGGGGGTGAAAGCTGCAGGAGTGGTAGCTCCTGGTGAGGCCACAAAGCCTGCCAAGTTTCAAGAAGATAGGTGCAGGCCTGCTAGCCCCTGCTGCGGCCACAAAGCCTGCCTGCTGTCGAGGAGATAGGTGTAGGGCTTCTGGGTTCTGAGGCCCTGCAGCTAGCTGCTGACAGACAAAACTCATGATATGGGTGCTTGTGCAACTGTGTCTGTCTTGGGGCACAGGTTGTGGGGGAGACAGAGGGGAAGAAACTACTGCAGGCCTGGCTCCTGGCTGCTATGCTGCTGTGTTACCAGTTATTAATCAATCATGACTCATACAGGGACCAGCTCAATACACAGTACCTAGCTACGAGTAGCTACTAGATAATTAGTTAATTAGCAACAATTAAACCTACAAAACCACAGACTAAGAAGAGGAAATAATCAATACAGACAATCAACTGCCCCAAGACGGAGACAGTCAGTTGCACAAGTACCCATGTCACAAGTTTTATCTGTCAACAGCTAGGGGTGGAGGGCCCCAGAACCCAGAAGCCCTGCACCCATCTCCTCGACAGCTGGCAGGCTTTGTGGCCTGGGCAGGGGACACCGACCCTGCAGCTTTTAGCCTGCTGCACATTAACACACACAGGGTCATCTGTGGCATGAGTTTTGCCTGTCAGCAGCTTGAGGTGCAGTTCCCCCCAAATCCCTGCACCTATCACCTTGAAACTTGGCATGCTTTGTGGCCTCACCAGGGGCCACCACCCCTGCAGTTTTGACCCCACTGCAGCATAACACATAACCATGGCATAAGTTTTGCTTTCAACAATTTGGCAGTTCCTCCCAAACCCCTGCACTGATCTTCCTGAAACTTGGCAGACCTCATGCTCTCAGCAGAAACTACCGCTCCTGCAAGTTTCATACAAATCATACAGAAAACAACAAAGTTATAGATATTTCATTCGTTCCCCAATATACCCTATGGCCAGATCTCCGAAGCAGCTCCAAAGCTTTTCCAAAGCAGTTCGGAAGCTCTGAACTGCTTCAGAAAGCCTAACAAACCCAGCACTTCAATCTAGACTTGCTGCTTCGGACACTGAAGCATCTGAAGCTTTTCCAGATCCAAAGCACAGTCTGAAGCCTCACACAGCCTTACAAAATAATCTGTAACTTCGTATCAGTGCCTTCTTCCTCCCCATCCTGTATATACATGCAGCAGACATTAAGACACAGATTGTTTTGACTCAGAAAGTATGAGTAGCTGAAAATGAGTTAACAGCATCCATAAAAGCAATATAAATATAGCTAGTAATTAATACAATGGAAGGACAGTAGCTGTTTATTTCTGTCCGGGAATCTCTTGGACCATAACCAGCTTCTTTACATCTCACTAACATGTGCCAACATTGAACATTTTTATACTACCCCAAGAGAGAATCATGTAAAACTTTTCACAAAGAATCAAAGTGCTGGAATTTACAAGATGTCTGGCTGGGAAATAAAACTGTTTTGGAAAAGAATCAAATGACTTCCTAGGTTACCACATACTGAGGTCACAAGGCTCTCAAATATGTATGTTTGCTTCATCATTCAGTTTCTTCTCTCTAGAAACATTTACAAGAAATATTTTCAGTTGTATATATTTTAAGAGCAAATATATATAGGTGTGTGTGTGTGTGTGTGTGTGTGTGTGTGTGTGTGTGTGTGTGTGTGTGTGTGTGTGTGTGTGTGTGTGTGGAGCAAATATATATAGCTGTGTGTGTGTGTGTGTGTGTGTGTGTGTGGGGGGGGGGGGGCAAAATCAGGTCTTTTGAAGTTTATTTTCTGTGAACAGGGAAAACTACCTAGTGAAATCATGGCTATCACTGAACAGTATATGGTATATAGTATATAATCAGTAGCCTGCAATTCAACTGCACATGGCAATAATGGAGAAAGCAGCCACATATATGTGGTATATGGTGCTACAGATATGTGTGCAGCACCAAATCCCTCACAGCCATACCCATCTGGATGCAGCCCTAAAGGCCTGATTCTGTCATACTATGTAATACACCATTTTCTATTGATTTAACTATGTAATACACCATAGTTCTATTGATTTAATATATAAATTATAAAGAAAATAATCATTACCCTACCATGCACATAATTCTAGAGGAAGGTACTACATACTTAATAAAGCACTTAAGCCCAAGTCTAAACATCACTGAAGTGACTAGAGTATAATCATATGTTTAAGTATGTACTTTCCTGAATTGGGACCCAAGTCAACAAGAGCTGTTTCAGGACCTTAACTATAAAGGCACATACACTTAGCAGTTTGGGGTGAGGAAGTTGTATATATTAGGTGAGTGCAAAACAGGCCATATTTGATTCAGTTTTGGCCTGAGTCAGGGACAGTGATTTGATTAGTTGATTCAGATCACTGTCCCCAATTCAATTCAGCCAAATCCGAATCTGAAGATTTGATGCTGATTCAGAGAATCAGCAATTTGGCCATAGACACAGCTTTAAATGTTTTTTCTACACACCTCGATGTACTAGGCCAGGCACAGCTTGTGAACACTGCAATGCTGGGGCGGATGAAGTGTCCCACAGGAGCATGTCCCCCCTCCCCCCAACCTTTTGCTCAGCAGCAAACCCAGAAGTGGACCAAAACATCTGATTCTGAAAATCCTTGTTACTATCCTGTTGCAACTGTAGGTTCCAAGCATGTATACCTAGTTTCAGAATGTCTTAATCACATAGATAAAATGTAACTTTTTCCCTTCTATTAGATTTGTTGAAATAAACACATACAACACCAATATGAGGTAGAATTTCCCATTTACATGTTTGCATCTTGTCTAGAACAATGGTTCATAGACTTCCAACATGGCTGAGGTGACCAGCCATGCCATAATAAAAATATTTTGTAATAATAACAATCATACAGCCCACAGCAAATTTTTTATATCTGTTTTATATCTTGTATACCCCTTCTTCCTCCTTCTTCCCTCACTGGGCATATCTAGTGTCCTATGCCTAGGAAATTCCTCTCAGTTTCCACCAGGTGATCCCTTCTCATCTTCAATTTAGGGCACATGAATATTGTATTTCAGAGCTTTCTTGAAAATGTCAGCATACAGCAGCTACACTGAAGTTAGCTGAGGAGTTATAAGTTTGCTGCTACATTGACTAAAAACAGATGTATGTGTTTGGGTTTGTTGAACCTATAGTGAAGAAAATGGGCAGGACATTTTATTTCTGCCATCAAAATTCTGCCTTTCCTTGCCCAGGCTGAACCCAAGCAACCTTTTTGAAAAAAACACCAACCACGAATCCTTGGCTATGCAAAGCTGAATCCTGTGAGTCAAGGAACTCCCACATTCTCCACTGGCATCCTATCTATGTAAGGCCGGACTTCTTTCCCAGCTGACTACTGTTTAGGAATTCTCATCTTGCTTCAGTGCTGACAGGTGGCTGGAGATGTCCTAGTCTTTCCAGTCTTCTTGCCTCAGATGAACCTTGGAGGAGGTACCAAACCCCTAGTGGTCCTTCTCCCATATATGAAGGGGTAGAGTTTGACAGTAGCTCAAAGAGGTAGCCAGGGAACAGCTGTACTGTAACTGGAAGGTGGTAACTAAATCTTCCCATTAGGAGAGATTACTGTTTTGAAGGTGCAGAGATCTAATAGGCTTCTGCTGAACAAAAGAGTCCAAATCTGGCTACTCCACTCAAGGGGATCATGTGAAATCAAGGAATTATGATTCAGTTCTGAAGACTGTTTTATTTCATTCTCTCAATGCACAGAATTCTTCATTCCAATGATAGATGCCAATTTGCTTTTCATGAGGTTCTTACAAAAATTAAAAGCAACAATGATCTATCATTGCCTAGTAGGCCACACAGATTTCACAATCCTCAATAGAGCAATAAATATCTTATCCCTATATTGGATGCTACTAACCGTCACTTTAAAATGACTATTCAAACCAGACTTGCACCAAAAACCAGAGAGAAAAAATGTACCATGAATGAATGAAAAAAGCTAAATCTGAAATGTAGAGTCAAGCATCCTTTCTAGAGAAAAACCCTGTCAGTCCTACTCTCTTAACTTTTACTGAAGGGGACCCAGTTTGAGTGCCTGAGCAGATGTTAACCAGGGCATTTGGCTGCTGTTTGCAGGTTGTCTTGTGACTGAAGAACTAGACAGGGACTTAGGAAATCTGCATTCATTGCGTAGATCAATCAAGGCATGTGGGGAGGCAGGAGACCTGGTGAAAGAGCAAGCAGGAGTGGGCAACAGGGAAGGTACTCTCATACTTCCTGAGAAATTAGGGCAATCAACTAGTTAGCTCAGGTGCCTGTACACAGATGCATGGAGCCTGGGAAAAAAGCAGAAAAAAATGGAAGTCCTTGCACAGTCACAGAGCTATGACATGATTGGAATAACAGACACTTGGTGGGAGCTTACATGACTGGAGCACTGTCACAGATGGGTATAAACTGTTCAGGAAGGACAAGGAGGGGAAAAGGGGAGGAGGACTAGCACTTATGTAAAAGAGCCATATGATTACTCAGAGCTCCAGTATGAAACTGGAGATAGGCCTGTGGAAAGTCGCTGGGTTAGGGTCAGAAAGGAAAGCAACAAAGGTGATGTTGTGGTCAGGGTCTGCTATAGACCACCAGACCAGGAGGAAGTGGTGGATGAGGCTTTCTTCAAACAGCTAGAAGTTTCCCAGTCACAGGCTCTGGTTTTCATGGAGGACTTCAATCATTCTGACATCTGCTGGGAGGGCAATACTACAGTGCACAAGCAATCCAGGAAGTTTTTGGAGAGTACTGGGGACAACTTCCTGGTTCAAGTGCTGGAGCAGCCAACCAGCAGCTATGCTCTTCTTGATCTGCTGTTCACAAACAGGGAAAATTGGTGAGGAATGTAGTAGATTTGGATGGCAGCTTAGGCAGCAGTGACCATGAGATGATTGAGTTCAGGATCCTGAAGAAAGGAAGGATGGAGAGCAGCAGAGTTAGGACCCTGGACTTCAGAAAAGCAGGCTTCGACTCACTCAGGGAACTCATGGGCAGGATCCCCTAGGAAGCCAGTCTGAGGGGAAGAGGAGTCCAGAAGAGTTGCTTCTACCTTAAAGAAGACTTACTGAGAGTGCAGGAACAAACCATCCCAACGCAAGAAAGACTAGTAAGTATGGCAGAAGACCAGCTTGGCTTACAAGGGAATTCTTCATTAAACTGAATCATAAAAGGCAGCTTATAAGAAGTGGAAACTTGGACAAATAACTAGGGATGAAAACAAGAGTATTACTCAGGCATGCAGGGATGAAGTCAGGAAGGCCAAAGTGCAATTGGAGTTGCAGCTCACAAGGGATGTGAAGGGTAACAAGAAGGGTTTCTACAAATATGTCAGTAACAAGAGGAGAATCAGGGAAAGTGTTGGTTCCTTACTGAATGGGAGAGGCAACCTTGTGACAGAGGATATAGAAAAGGCTGAAGTGCTCAGTGCCTTTTTTCCTCTCAGTCTTCACAGGCAAGGTCAGCTCCCAGACTTCTGCACCAAGCAGCACAGTTTGGGGAGGAGGTGAGCAGTCCTCAGCGGTGAAAGAACAGGTTAGGCGCTACTTAAAAAAGCTGGATGCGTAAGTCCATGGGGCCAGATAGGATACACCCGGGGCTGCTGAGGCCATTGGCTGATGTGATTGCAAAGCCATTGGCCATCATCTTTGAAAACTCATGGCTATCAGGAGAGGTCCCAGATGATTGGAAAAGGGCAAACATAGTGCCCATATTTAATAAAGGAAAGAAGCAGGATCCAGGGAACTATAAACCAGTCAGCCTCACCTCAGTCCCTGGAAAAATCATGGATCAGATCTTCAAGGAATCCATTTCTAAGCACTTGGAGAAGAAAAAGGTGATTGGGAACAGTTAACATCAATTCACCAGGGGCAAGTCATATCTGACCAACCTGATTGCCTTCCATGATGAGGTAACTGGCTCTGTGGATATGGGGAGACGAGTCGATGTGGTGCACCTTAATTTTAGCAAGGCTTTTGATACAGTCTCCCACAACATTCTCCCAGGCAAGCTAAGGAAGTATGGGCTGGATGAATGGTCTGTAAGGTGGATAGAGAAGTGGCAGGAGCATCAGGAGTAGTAACCAATAGGGGGGGGGTGAAGTGGACCCTATTCAATTCAGATTCAAATTCAGCCCAAATCAGGGATAGTGATTTGATTTCTTGATTCAGATCACTGTCCCTGATTTGATTCAGCTGAATCTGAATCTGAAGTTTCAATGTTTCATAGTTTCATAGTGTCTAGAGTCGGAAGGGACCTGGGCAGATCATCTAGTCCGACCCCCTGCCTTGGCAGGAAAGAGCACCGGGGTCAGATG
>JAGPOW010003685.1:39695294-39732614 GCA_030014935.1 Caiman crocodilus
CCACAGCATACATACAGGCTGGGGAGTTCCCTTCTTGAAAGCACAGAGGTGGAAAGGGATCTCGGAGTCATTATTGACTCCAAGATGAACATGAGCTGCAAATGCCAGACCACAGCCAGCAAGGCCAGCCATACCTTGTCATGCATCCAAAGGTGCATCTCAAGCCAGTCCAGAGAGGTGATACTCTCCTTCTATGCGACTTTGGTCAGACTGCAGTTGGAGGACTGCATCCAGTACTGGGCACTGCACTTCAAAAGGGATGTGGCCAGCCTGGAGAGGGTTCAGAGGAGGGCCACCCACTTGGTGAGAGGGCAGCTGGACAGGCCCTACGAGGAGAGACTGAAGGACCTGAACCTGTTCAGCCTCAGCAAGAGGAGGCTGAGGGGGGGACCTGGTAGCTGCCTACAAACTCATCGGGGGGATCAACAGCAAATAGGCAGAGCTCTTTTTTCCCCAGCACCACCTAGGGTGATGAGGACTAATGGTAATAAGTTGATGGAGAATAGGTTTAGGTTAGAAGTCAGAAGGCAATATTTTACACTTAGGGTGGCCAAAATCTGGAACCAACTTCCCAGGAAGATGGTCCTCGCTCCTACTTTGGGCAAATTCAAGAGGAGGTTGGACGATCACCTGTCTGGGGTCTTGTGAACCCAGCATTCATTCCTGCCTATGGCAGGGGGTCAGGCTAGATGATCTGATCAGGACCCTCCTGACACTCGCCACCATGAAACTATGAAACTATGAAGTGCAAAGTCCTGCACTTAGGACGGAACAGTCCCATGCCCCAGAACAGGCTGGGTGCTGACTGCCTGGGCAGCAGCTCTGCAGAAAAGGACCTGGGGGTTACAGTGAACAATAAGCTGAATATAAGCCAGCAGTGTGCCCTTGTTGCCAAGAAGGGTAATGGCATATTAGGCTGCATTTGTAGGTGTGTTTCCAGTAGATCAAGGGAAGTGATTATTCCCCTCTCTTCAGCACTAGTAAGGCCAAACCTGGAGTACTGTGATCAGTTTTGCGCCCCCCCCCCCTTACAAAAAGAATATGGACAAATTGAAGAGAGTCTAGAAGAGGTCAACTAAAATGGTAAAGGGGCTGGGGAAGATGACTTATAAAAAAAGACTGAGGGAACTGGACTTATTTAGTCTAGAGAAGAGAAGACTGAGGGGGGATTTAATAGCAGCCTTCAACTACCTGAAGGGGATGGAACTAGACTGTTCTCAGTGGTGGCAGATTTCAGAACAAGGAACAACAGTGTCAAGTTGCAGCAAGGGAAGTTTAGGTTAGATATTAGGAAGAATTTTCTCACTATGAGGGCAGTAAAACATTGGAACAGATTATTCAGAGAGGTGGTGCAAGCTTCATCCTTGTAGGTTTTTAAAACCCGGCTAGACAAAGCTTCTGCTGGGATTCCTCCCCTCTCCCCTTGACATGGAGGGGGAAGCATGCACACAGCGGCTGCCACTTACATCCACTACCCCACTCTGCATGTGGCCACTGCTCTAGGACCAGCCAGTTTCAGAAAAATGAAATTTTCAAATTTCTTTCAAGTACTTGGTCCTGAGCATGCCTGATTTATGAAGTTATACTGTATTATTTATATGGTAACGTATTGTGATGTTGTTGGTTGGTTTAATAGATTTTCAGTGTTAAAGATGGAAATATAAAATGGCTTTGAGGTGGTTTGTTCTGAATGTATGTGAAATCTGATACACATTTTCTGGTTGCCCATATTTTGTTGTCCTACATATCGTAAGCTTAGTCTTCACTACAAAATTTTCCAACAAAACTCTATTTCTGTCAGAAACCTTTGAGTATGTTCGCACTCAAAACCTCTCTACAGAGGAAGAATGCTCTGGTGAGTGGAGTAAAGCTCCTTTTGCCATTAAGTGGTTTGTGTAGTTACTCCCACATAGTTAATAAGGATCCACAGTTGAATCTGTAGTTGGTGTCTTCCTCGAGTGAACTTGAACAATGGTGTAGAACTGGTGCAATGCAAGCATTTAGGTGCATGTGCATTCTGTTGGCCTGATGGTGGTAGATACGGCCTACTATCAGAACTTCTGGAAGGAGAGGCATGTATGCATAAACACAGCCACAAGTAAAGAGGAAAAAATGAGCAGGAAATTAACCAAGGAAAGCAACATAAAGGTCTGGTTGGAAAAACTGTAATTGGTACATTTTCCCTCTGAAAATGTCATTCTACTGAAATTCAAGCACTTGGTAAAACATATCATTTTTGTTATAGTATTCAATAGACTATCAAAAATTAATTGTTTAGTCTTTCTGTTTGTTTTTTTATTTTACCTTTTGTCTTATTCCACTTTAATCTATAACAGGGGTGGCAACCCCCGGCACGCATGCCAAGCATGGCATGCGAGGCCATTTTGCTTGGCATGCCATGGCCAGCCCCAGCTCTGGGTAGCTGCTGCCAGTGATGGAGCCCAGGCTGCTCCTAACAGGGCTCGCAGAGTCCCTGCTGCCTGCTGGGAGCAGCCTTGGCTCCCAACTGGCAGCAGCTCCCCAGAACCGGGGCTGGCTGCAGCTGGGAGGTTCTAAACAGCTGTGCCGGACTCTGGGCTCTAGCATCATCTCTGCACTGGCACGTGCACCTACGTGTTGGAGCAAGCAGTGAGGGAGGGGGCTCAGGCAGTGGTCTTTCCTCTGCTCCCAGCACAGAGGTGATGGCAAGCTTCTGGAGCCTGGCACAGCAGTTTGTAGCCAGCCCAGACTCTGGGCAGCTGCAGCAAGCAAGCAGGGAGCAGGCTGCAAACAGCTGCACCGGGCTCCACAGCTCCAGCATCAGCTCCATGCTGGTGGCGACAGCACGAGCACCTTGAGGCAGACAGTGGGAGCTGATGCCAGAGCCCAGAGCCCAACACAGCTATTTGGAGCCTCCTGGTTGCAGCCAACCCCAGCTCTGGGGAGCTGCTCCCAGTTATGAGCCTGGGCTGCTCCCATCAGGCAGCTGGGATGCTGCATCCCCTGCTGGGAGTAGCTTAGGCTCCAGCAGCTACCCAGAGCTGGGGTAGCTGCTGATAGCCACAGAGCCTGGGCTGGGGGGCAGGGCTTTGGGTGGGGGGCACAGGGAGGCAGGGCTGGGGGGCAGAGACTTTGGGTGGGGGCAAGGGGCACAAGCAGGGCATCCTATCATGTACCCCCTCATATTGTTTTTCTGCCATGCCGGCACTCCAGCACCTTCTGAGGTAGGCATTGTGGTGTTTTTCGGCAGTCCAGCCAAAAACCGTTGCCTACCCCTGATCTATAACATACTGATGTTTTGAATGTTGTAGTCAATATTTATAATATGTAGCACAACTAACATTTTTAAACATATTTTTTATCATTCACAATTTAAATATTTTTAAATTTTTGTTCCACAGACAATTTCAGAATTATATTTTCTGTTCTCATTTGGGGTAAAAGCAGTTTTTGAAATAGTATTCCTGCAGAATAGAAATTCCATTTTCTTACCATATACATCATAAACTTAAACATATACAATTAAATTTGGTCCAATAAAAGATATCGTACAAACCCTGTAATATATAAATATGAACATTTCTATTATACATGTATATATCAATTCTATTTTTACATAACGTTAAGCTTTTAGGCTAAGTACAGACCGTCAAAAAGCCCAAGACTGAATCAACTCAGTCTTTGCAGGTTAGTCTAAGCTACAGAGATTAAACTGACTAAGAATTGAACATACATTTACTTTATATAGCCACATGCCTGTAGTGGCTATAGCCAGGGACGCATTAGAGCACAGCCCTCTGGCACATAAGCAACATGGGCTGTGTATTCACTTCCTCTTCCTGCTGTTCCTGAGGTCTCAGGAATTTGCAGTCCAGAATCACAGCAGTAGGACTGTACAGGGTTGCTTATCACTTCCTCTTCCTGCTTCCAGGTGCTTCTAGGATTGGTAGTCCACAGTGGCAGGCAACTTAGCAGGCAAGTTTAGCAGAGCAAGGTAACACTGTACTTGGGGAAACAAGGTTTAACCCTCCCCAGCCCTGCTTTCCCTGGCCCCAGACCCCAGCTGTGGTTTGCTGCAGGGTACAGTCTCTGCCTCCCCCTCTACCCATCTCTGGAGCAGCAGCACAGCCCAGCTCAGGGCTGGAAAGTGTGCTAGGGTGCTGGAGGGCTATGGTTTAACTTGAACCAGGAAGGGGTCTGGGACAGAAGTTTCATAAACCAGTTTGACTCAAATCAGTCAAGTCTGATACTACATTCAACCAGGTTTATCTTAAAGCAGTTTCAGCCATTTTGAAACTGGTGTATATGCACTGAACTTCTGTTCTATTGCAGGTTTAAACCAGTTTCTGGTTACTTAAACCAGTTTATGTGTAACTTCTGTCCCTAGCCTTAGTCTGTAATATATCTTGTGGGAATAAAGTCTATTGGTACTTATAAAAAAAAGTGTTACTATTATGTATAAATAAAATGTATTCTTGAATCAATTTTAAATAAGTTACCCTTCAGTTTAACTGGATATCTCCTTGCCTTGAATTGTAAGAGGATACCAAATGTTCAATGTACAAGTCAACCTTGCATCTAGGCTGACCCCATATTCTCAGGTTCAGGTTTAGCTTTTTCCCTGAACATAAATCAGTAACTCCAAATAAAAACCTTGAATTCCTGTTGCCCTCACAAAACCCCACAGGGGAATCAAATAATCAAAGAAAGATCCAATGAGTTAAATACACTAAAATGCTAAAATAAAAACTCCTCTGAAAAAAAAAATCTTCATTCCATGTCCTTGCAAAAATACCAAAAGTACAAAAGCCAAGGCTGTAATGAGACCATTTATAGGACAACCCCACGTATACATTCAATTTTTATGGTTCTTCTGAAAGATAAAAAATGCAAATTTGTAATCCAAACAATATAATAAATAGGATTTTCCAGTTTACTTTCTCTGCATCATGCATGTTTATATACCACCTTATGTTTCTCTCTCAGTCTCTTTCATTTAAAATGTCCTTCATGCAGAATCAGTCATACCTCTAATTACTGTTATCTATATTTGGACCCCTTTGATTTCTACTATATCTTTAAAAATATCATAGACTTGACTGGATAACTGCCAGCTTCCACCGGTATACATAAAACTAAAGGAACTGATTAATCTGAAATACTTTATTGTCACCATGAGTAGAGGGTGGAGTGTTAAGTGTGAAGCAATTTGTTATGTATAGTGGTGAGACAGGTTCCTAAGGACATATCAACATTGCCCCCTGGCCCCAGGAGGTAGTACCACAGTGAAGATGTCTGCTCTGTACAAGCCACCCCCAGAAAAAAGTGTAGCAGATCCACTTTTATGTGGCACTGGGTTTGCATTAGGGCTGTGCAAAATTTTGGCAGCTGTTTCATTTTGGAGGTGTTTCAGGCTGTTTTGGCACCCAAAACACCAAATCCAAATTGAAACCGAAGGCTCAGAAAAAACCTCCAAAACGAAACAAGGCATCCGAAACATTTCCAAAATGTTTCAGAGTTTCAGAGCCGGGCTTTCAGGGAAATAGCCATATGCTGCTGCCCTGCCACGTGACTCTGCTCCACAGGGAGATCCATGCTGGGGGTCTCCTCACTGCCAGTACCTGCCCCACACTGCCCCGGCGACATGAGGCTGCATGGGGTGGGCAGTGGCAGTGAGGAAACCCCGGCGTGGTTCTCTGCTCCCTGCAGAGCCAGGTTGCATGGCAGGGCAGTGCTGGTCCCTGCTGCATGACCTAGCTCCTCAGGGAGCAGAGATCCTGGGCTGCACAAGGCAGGCAGTGGTAGGGAAGAGACCACAGCAGAGATCCACGCCAGGATCTCCTCCCTGCTGCTGCCTGACCCATGCAGCCCCAGATCTCTGCTCCCTGTGGAGCTGTATGACCTGGCTCAGCAGGGAGCAGAGATCTGCACCAGGCGTCTTCTAGCCTGCACGGAGAGCACCAGCCCTCTCCCTCCCCTGAACAAGCCACCTACAGCACCGTCCTGTTCCCCGCTGGGCTATACAAAGCTTCCCTTGAAGCCCGTTCAAAACAGATTCGGAGGAGAGTCAGCAAACAAATTTTGCCAAAACCAAACAGGAAAGTGATCTGAAACACCAAAATAAATCACTGTCCTCTGAAATGGCTGAATCTGAAACCGAATCAAAACGCAGCCATTTTGCACGGCCCTAGTTTGCATGTCAATAAGCATGTCAAAGACAGGGATTTTTGGTACATGATCAGCATATCTCAATACATGTGTAAAGCCTAAGATACAAATAAGCAGTCAACTCTCCCTGGCATCAGTTGGTCCGTGTTAGGTTTTGTGGAAATGAATAGTCACTAAATACAACTTGTCAGAGCTGAGGCATAACAGTATGTATCAGGGGCAGCTCACCAACTGCTTGTAGCCACTTGCTGGTTGTGGCTCCAACATTCTCCTTTTTCAGTTTATGTATTATTTCCTGGGTTTTTTAATTTTATTCAGCTTGTGCTTATCATTTATCCTAAGATGTCATTTAACAACAAATTACTGTCTGAGCAGGAATGCTGTGTGCAGACCATTGTCTCTAGGGCATTGTGCACCAAAGCATGCTAAAGCTCTCGGCTATGTCAAGATTTTGGTTTGCTGCTTAAAAGGATTAAAAAGTTTAGCTCACCCCTATTATATAGGGTCTCCTTGCAACAACTTTTCTTTAGTTTTAATTTAATGTGAGGAAAGGGTTATGACTTCAGGATTAATGTCCTGATCAGGGAATGAAAATCTAGATGTGTGGCTAAAGCAGAGGGCTGGAGATCAGGAGATCTAAATCATGGCACTGCTTATTTTGTTGGATTCCTCCATGACCTCCCAGTGGCTATTTCCCCATTTGTAAAATGCAAATATAATAACACTAATAACTTCTTTATCTCTCAGTTAAGTTGTGAGGCTTAACTCATTAATATTTGAGAAGTGCCTGGAAGTTCCTACTTATGCAATAGCAAATTCTATCATACGAAATATTAAACTGTTTCATGTTTAAACTTAGGCAGATCCTACAGGGAAATGCTATACTGGAGCTCAGATTCTACCTTTCTAATTCTGATGTCATCTGGGTGTAAATCACTATTAACTGTAATGATGTCAATTAAATTACATCAGAGTAGAACCAATATAAGCAAAAGCAGACTCCACCTCAATAATAAACATTAACCTCTGAGAAAAGAGAAGTATTATTGTCAAAGAAGAAGATTCCTATTGTATAAAAATTGTGGCTAGGTTTTCACTGTGAAAGTATTAATGGAGAAAAGAATAATAGAGCTCAAACATGAAGCTTTAAACTATTCTTTGCATTTCCTAAACTTCCATTCTTTCCCAGCATGAGGTAAATCAGGGAGGACAAACTATCTTTGGCCATAACCTCCTATTTATCCAAATGATTCATATGAAGACTAAAATATATGGTTCAGTCTACATCTTACAATTATAAAGTAGCATTGTGTGAGGGCAAACCCAATGGCACCAATTTTGATCACTAGAAATGTTATTATTGTATGAAAATGGATGCATCCCTGATTCCCCAGGGGGCTTCTTTCATCCCTGTTAATAGAATATTAGCAATAATACAGTATTTTGCTGTTTGTGTTGTTGGTGCTCTTTTTTTAAGAGAGGACAGCCTGAGGAGCTGTTGTAACAGGACCCTGACAAGAAGGAGAAATCCCTCCTCAGCAGCAAAGCAGGATTCCCAGCACTATGATAGTAGCGTGAAATTCTACTCCCGCTCAAATAAGGTTGTTTCAGAATGCTTGTGTGCAATCCTTTGAACCTAAGCCAAAGCTCAACAAAGTCTGCAAATACAAGTTAAAACTAAGCCCTATTCTCAATACTTTCTCAAGAACTGTTAGAAATTCACTGTTATACTTCAGAATCCATACTTCATCTGAACACCAAATGTATATATAATCTGTCACTGGGGACTGCTTACTATAATTCTCAGAACAGTATAGTAAGTGTACCATTAAAGTAAATTAGTAAGAAAACTACCTTGTGGTTGCTTCCTTAAACCAGATTCTGTATATTTGAGTCATCTGGGCCAATAATGAGATAAATTTCATTCTTTTGCTTGGCAGGCTTCATTGTTATTCAGTTGCAGAGGATGAGCTCTTTACACAACTTCAGCAGTAATATCTAAAATAGTTGCAAACTGCTATTAATCACTGCACAGAGAGAGAATCAGTCAACCAATACATTCATATATTTGTATCTTTTTTCAGGAGACTCACATCCCAAAATCTGACTTACTACATGAGCAAAAATAAGTCTGACAGCCTTATTTTATTCTCCCAGCATCACTGAGCTAGCACATTATTGACACCAGAAGAAATCTCTGCTCAAAAAAGTCCCAGAACTGAAGAAACAGGAATATGGCAGGCTCAGATTGCAATGTATTGGTAGGATTATTGAAACCTAGGACTCAAATGGCAAAAGCAGTGAAAATATAGTTACAATGCATTGTCAGAGGTAGTATGGGAGCTCAGTGCTGGAATCCCTGGGTGTTGCAAATGAGGAAATAGTAGTGCTGTGTTGAAGCCCAGTACTAGCATAGGGGTGATATTGAGTGAGAGGCTTATGCAGTTATGCAAATTAGGTCAGTGTTACATACTGTTTCCTTCTTTTTGACAGGCGCTGAATTTAAGCAATTTAAAGTAAGGGTTCCACAGAGACTCCTGTCACAAGCCATTTCCAACTGAGATTATAAAATCATTGGAGCAGGGACTGTGGTTTTGCTCAATATTTGTACAGTGCCAAATGCAGTGAGGCCCAGGTTCATGGCAGGAGTTTCTAGGCACTACTGAAATATAGATAGCATTGTCATTTTTAAAAATCACCAATAATGCACATTCCTAATTTATCTGAGACAACCGGCTGCTATAGATGCAGTGGCATAACCAAGGGTGGGCAACTGGGGCATAAGCTCTAGTGCTCAGTACAAAGAGGCACCAGAGTGGAGGCAGGGAGACTCGAGGCTCTGGCCTTTTGGAACACTGCAGGGTCAGGAGTTTCCAGTCAGTCCTCCCCCATGGAAAACTTGCTGCTCTTAGAGGAGATGTCAGGTATCACTGCCAAGAGCCAGATTAACCTTTCCTTGGCTCTGCATCTACCACCAAGTTAAGAGCTTTGGATCCTCTCTTTCCATATCAAACTGCAGCAGCTGCAGAGCCAAGGGAGGGTTTACCTGCTTGTTATCAGTGATATTTCCTCTTACAGGTATATCCTATTTCCACCCTACTCCACATACCTGATTGCCTTTCAGTGTCTCAGGGCACAGACCCTGTTGCTAAGTACAGACAGTCAAAAAGCCTGAGGCTAAATCGATTCAATCTTCACAGGTTGGGCTAAACTGCATAGATTGAACTGATAAGCAAGTGAACAGACATTTAGTTGTAATTCTGGAAATGCAGCCACAGGCTTAGAGTGGCCCAGACCAAAAGCTGGGGAGTGCTAGAGCATGCCTCCCCGCTCTGCTGGAGAAGACAGCTTGCACCAAAGCTAGCCCACCTGCCTTGAAGGAGAGGAGGGGTTTGCTGCAGAGGTGCAAAGCATCCTGAGATGCTGGGGGTGCTGTAAATTAACTTGAATCTGGAGGGGGCCTGGGGCAGAAATGCAATAAACCAATTTTAACCTAAATAAATTAAGTTTGATATTATATCCATCCAAGTTTTTCTTAAACCGGTTTTGGACATTTTGGAAGTACTTTATGATCACTGGACTTCTATCATGTTACATATTTCACAGATTTTCACAGATTTCACAGATATTTGGGCTGGAAGGGACCTCAAAAGATCATCAAGTCCAGTCCCCTGCTCCAGAGGCAGGAAGTCAGCTGGGGTCACAGGATCCCAGCAAGATAAACATCCAATTTTTTCTTGCAGGCATTCAGAGTAGGTGCTTGAACCACCTTTGATGGCAAGCTATTCCAGACCTTGGGGGCTCAGACAGTAAAAAAAATTCTTCCTTATGTCCAACCCAAAATGCAGGAATTTATAACCATTTGACCTTGTCATCCCTTGGGGTGCTCTTGTAAACAATCGTTCCCCCAGATCCTGGTGAACACCCCTGATAAACTTATAGGTAGCCATCAGATCGCCCCTGAGCCTGTGCTGAAGAGCCCCATAGCTCTCAGCCTGTCATCGTAAGGTCTGTTTTCCTGACCTCTGATCATGCATGTGGCTCTTCTCTGGACTCTCCCAAGTTTCTCCACATCCTTTTTTGAATTGTAGAGCTCAAAACTGGACACAGTACTCCAGCTGCGGCCTCACCAAGACTGAATACAACTGGAGAATTATGTTCCAGAATTTGCTTGAGAAGCAGCTATGAATACAAGCCAGCATTTTGCTCACTTTAGTAGCCACAGAATCACATTGCAGACTTATGTTCATCTGGTGGTGAGTCATGACCCTCAAGTCCCTTTCATCCATGGTGCTAGCCAGCGTAGCTCTGCCAAGCTTATAAGGATGCTGCAGGTTTTTCTTCCCAAGGTGGAGATCCTTGCATTTAACCAGTTACCAATCACTTATACTGATTTATGTGTAATTTCCATCCCTAGCCTTATTAGGTTTGAGTCTGTTTCCCAGGGTACAAACTCTACCAGTCACACCTCTGCATAGATAAACAAGAGCTGAGAGTACCTAAGCGTTTTGTTCACTGACGCTCTGGGGAAAGATTATGCTAAGTGCAATGTTTTCATTTTGATGTCACACTTCATGATAAAGAAGTTCTGTGAAAGACAAATATTAATATGATCTTTGTTCCTTAGTATTGTTCTACTACTTCTTGATATTTAGCATTGGCAGTGACAGAACCATGTGAAATACTTTACCTGTCTATCACAGTTCAGAGATACATGCCATAACCAATCCAGAAAGAGATCATTGGTTGGCTGAATTAATCAATAAGAGGTAGAATTTTGAAAGAGTGACAAAAGCAACTCGTTCACAAGGCGTGTATCTTCTGACTTCTGGTGATATTATTATCAGCAATTTGAAAAACAATTGCTAATATATAGGTTTATGGCAGACATTCAACTGAAAAGGGGAACATTTTGTACTCATTTTACATTCCTGCGTGCTGCAACAATAATGCAGTTTACAGTGATAAAATAGGATTGATCTAACAGGATATGACTGATGACGTGAGAGTAAAATTCTGGGTTTGTTGGTAGCATACACAAACCCTTGCAGCTTTATAGTACAGTTTCTGTTTGGAGGTACCATGCAATAGCCAAGAATGGTGTCTTTTGTGTTTTGATTGTTCATTTCATTTTGCAGTTATCCTGCTGAGTTGTACATTTTAAAAAAACATCATTTTTCCATCTGTAAGTCATGAAAAGACAGATGGATGTGGAGAAACTCCACCTACAGTTTCTTGACTGAATGCCATTGCCTGCTTAGTGGTAGAGAAATCCCTCTATAAAACTAAATGGCCTTAAATACATTCTATTATAAAAGCTTTTCAATACATAAACATATTGATCTAATGCTTTTGAATCATTTTCAATTAATTTTTTAATGAGAACAAGTGAAACAAACTATTCTTATCACCAGAGCTGCTGTATTACAAACACCACTTCAGTTGCACTGAAGTTAATCCCCAGTCCTGTTACAGGAAACTCATCCTTATTAAAGTAACAGTAAGTGCTTCTTTTTATTGATCTGCTTCTTTCATTTAATGATAGGAACTTGCTGATGTTTTAATAATAACCTTACTAGCTTTATCTCATTTTACTTCACCGTATTTTACTGAAAGAAGCTATGGAAACTAACTTTGCATAAACATTTTGCAGATGTCTTTAAAGGCTAGGGAAAAAAAAAGATTTAGTTGCACTGCATGTTAACTAAGATGGCTGAAAAACTACAAGATAAAAGAGAGCCTCGAGTGTGAACATCAAAGAATTGTTAATGACAAGAAATACCATTAGGGTTAGCATCCCTTTTGTTTCAGTCCTCTCACACCTGCAGTGTGTTGCAGACTATGTCTTTGTTGGCATATCTGAATTACCTCCATTAGCATTTATAGAAAAGTGGTTGCAAAACAACAGAAATGACTGCTGGTCCTCCCTTTTGCTCAGGAAAAGTCAGATATTAGTTCTCTGTGGGTTTCCTTCAAGGTACAGTATCTTATTGTAAAGGGAACTATAGAATCAGGATTCCGTTGATTGCAAATGAGCTTGGCTGAAAAGAGCCAGTAGCTTTTGTTACAGAGAAGAGAAGTAATATAAGCAAGTATGAGAAGCACACATAAGAAGCTCAGACATTAGCAAAAGCAAAATCAGAGCGTGAAATTCAGATTAGCCCTCCACAGGCTGTGAGAGGAAGGGGGTATTGGAAGACTTGGCATGGTTAAAGGTGTAACCTGTTTCATTTGGCCCCTGAAAAATTTTAACAGATGGTGGGACCAGCTGTCTTTTTCAGCCATTTAATAAACTCTTAGGTGGTAACAGTTTGGGAAGTGGGGGTTTTCGCGTTTTAGGCCAGAGGAAAAAATAAAGAAATCTGTCCCAATTGTCTTTGCCAAGTGGTAAAGTCTTGAAACATTATGAAAAGTTAAAGTCAAAATCATATTGAAGATGCTGTCCCAATTATTAGTTTAAAAACAAGAGAAAAAAGAATTCTTCCCACCTGAGTGGACCATTGCATTCAAAATGCCTATTACATTGTTATCTTTATCTGTCATTTTAATTTCCGTCCTTGCAAAGGAGGCACATAATTAGAACTCTTAAATGAACTGCAGAATGAGAAGCAGGCTTAGTTTTTTAAACAAAAGTGTGTGTCAAAGTAATAGTCAAAATGAGCATTTTTATTTTTAAAAAGCAACAAACAAACATGACTTGGATAATTTAAGGTTCAAACAACCTGTCTGGTTAAATAGATTAGTCAATGAACTTAAATTAACTGACATAACATGAATATCTAAAATATCAATGAAGTTGCCTTTTTAGACCCCAATAATACTAAACGTTCTGATCCAAGCCTAAGTGATATATATGTTTTTGCCTAAGTTAACCTGAGATTTTACAAAAATATACTATTATAGTTCTATTTCTTTTCTTGAGCTAAATTATTTTTTTTAATTAATATTTCCAACACAACGGTTAAATGGCAACTCTCAATTATATGAGAGATGTTTTATTTAAAAAGCATGTCTTGTATCTTTGAACAGCACAGTGCTTTTTGCACATTTACATGCTACCCAGCTGAGCAGCCACCCCTTCCATTTGACAACGGCTTTGTTCTGCCTACAGGCCTATTATAAGCCCTAGATTGTTTGCCCTTAATAAATTGCAACAATAAGACAGAAACCTCTTTTCAAGTTAGGAGAAATACAACGCATTCACTAGATAGCTAAGTATATGAAGTTTAAGAATGACAACAGAAACAATCTTGTGAATATCATTTGCTCTGCTCCCAGATCATTTCAGCTAAGATGGCCCAAAAAGGGTGGCTTCTTTCTGTATAGGTAACAAAAGATTAGAGAAAACAATGAGAAAAAACAGTTCTGGCTTCTGAGAATGAATTAGTTTGAGGTCACATGTTTCTGTACCATCCTTCCTAATGTAATATTATATTCTATGGAATGTGACACAGAGAGATTAATTAGGGATGACACCTAAATAAATATATTCATGATGAAATTTGTAGCAGAAAAATGTTAGGTTAAATTGAGTGTGATTTCCGATTACTGAGAAAAAGCAAAGTAAGAATTACTATAGTGTAAGGGCTTGGACATGTGGCACCTTCACCCAAGACAAGGTTTAGATTATTCACACTGCAGTCCCTTGAGATTCTCTCAAGGGTGCTACACAATGTTAGCACTGATATGTGTGCAAATTTGATTCACAAAATAAACCCAGAGATTTCAAATAAAAATTTGTAGTGTTCGATACATTCTGACCTGTTGTGGGGTTTCTGAGTTCTTTCCCTAAGAATTGACCCTCCTTCCCAAGGACACTGAGTTCATTAACATGTGAGCATGTGTGTGCCTGTATTCTGGGGCCTTCCATGGAACTCACAAGACCTATCCTAGCCTATAAGAGGACATAAATACCAATACCTCAATCCTACTTCTATAGCAGCTAATGGAGATTCTCCTTCAGTTCAAGTATATGGACTTCATACCTATAGGCTGGGGAACACCCTTCACATCAGCACAGAGGTGGAAAGGGATCTTGGAGTCATAGTTGACTCCAGGTTGAACATGAGCCGCCAATGCAAGGAAGCTGTCAGTAGGGCTAACTGCACCTTGTCATGCATCCATAGATTCATCACAAACAGGTCCAGGGAGGTGATCCCCCCACTCTACGCAGCATTGGTCAGGCTGCTGTTGGAGTACGGCATCCAGGTTTGAGAACCGCAGTTCGAGAGAGATGTGACTAGCATTGAGAGGGTCCAGAGGAGGGTCACTCACATGATCAGGGGGCAGCAGGGCAGGCCATACGAGGAGACTAGAGGGCCTGAACCTATTCAGCCTCCACAAGAGAAGGCTAAGAGGGGGATCTAGTGGCTGTTTACAAATTCACCAGGGGGGATTGGCAAGCTATAGGAGATGCCCTGTTCCCCTGGGCACCACACAGGGTAACTAAGAATAACAACCATAAGTTGAGAGAGAGCAGGTTCAGGCTATTCCTCAGGAGCAATTACTTTATAGTTAGGGCAGCTAAGACCTGGAACCAGCTTCCAAGGGAAGTGGTGCTCACTTCTACCTCGGGGATCTTTAGGAGGAGGCTGGATAGATACCTGACCGGGGTCATGTGACCCCAGCATCCGTTCGTGATCAAGGCAGAAAGTCAGACTTGATCTGTTTAGGTCCCTTCTAACCCTAGCTACTATGAAGCTATGACTTGCAATCTTAAATAAAAAACTTACTGAAGTTAGTACATAAGGGCATAATCAGAAGGTTTAACTAGCAAATGTAGTATTTGTATGCCTATATGATCATGGACTGTTACACTAGGTATGTAACTGGGCTAGCTTGTATCCTTATTGAGCTTCATGCTTTGATATGTTCTGCATATTTTCATTCAAGTTGGAATCTCCCAAAACTTGTTAGACGGTATTTTATTTCAGAGCCTACTTATTACCACACACATAGGAGCATATTGTGACTGCAGTCCTGAAAAGTAGTAAGTGATTTTTGGCCCAGTTTCAACACCATCATTTTTTTCAGAGTCCATATACTCATCATAAAACCTCTGTATACAGGTAAAATGTATAAGGTTTGGCTATATTAGAAAAGCTGTAGTACCTACATATTCAGAGAAAAAAAAGTTGCTAGTGCACTTGTTTTATATTCTAAAGATATTTATTTTTTATTTGAAGGCAGAAATGTTAAGAACACAAGTATAAAGATACAAACTTTTTAATGAAATGTGGTTATTAGGATGAAGGTATAAACAAGATGCAGAAACCATAACTGGGGTCAGCTCTGTGAACTAAGGGAAGATAGGTCTTATCAGCAGGGTAACTAGCAGTAAACAACTGTTGCATGAGCCCCAGACACCAAATTAAAGGCAATGCCAATGATGGCAATCAGGCCATTATTAGAGAAGGAGGCAGATATCAAGTTGACACTTCTATGCAGGGAGGTGCTGCCAAATTCAGTTTTGTGATGTCATGGTGTGGACAGGATTTGGCGGTACTTTCCCACATGATGCTTTTCATGGGTTAGTGGCAGCACTTGGGTTTGCATCTAGGGAACAAACATTACCTGTTACACTCCTGGGTTTTATCTCACTTCTTGATGGAAGAGGGAATCTGAGATCAAAGTCACCATTTGTTTTACTTTGTGCTCTTCCAATTAAAAAGAAAAAGGGTTTGAGATGGTTAACCGCTAAAGGTTAAATTGCTTTTATATTAGAATCTAAAATCTTAGGAGTTCCAAGGGTAGAAGCAATTGCTGAGTCTTCTTTGCAGGAACTAGAAAATCCCCTGATGCATAGCAAAAAGTAAACATTCTTTCCTCTAACTTTTCAGTACCACAAGATCTGAAGAGTTCAAAATCAGGACATTTTACAAAACTGGACAAAACCCTGTCTGCTTGGGGTCTTGAGTCAGTATGAGCTTGGAGGAAATACTAACATTACGTGAAAAGGAAACATTTCTGGGGTAGTTTGATTTTGAAAGCTAGTGGTTTTTCTACACTGCTGAGAGGTTTGGCTGTTGAAATCCCAGGGAGATTGTTTAGTGAGCAGGTGATGAAATCATAGGTATGTGATAAATTGTATAGGTACGGTGCATTTAATTATCACAGTCCTCCAATTTATCACACAGATACCACCTGTTATATCTCCTTCATATTCATGAAAATATTTTAACAAAGAGCATTTACATATGTATGTGGCTTGGGGGTGTAAGAGGCAAATATGTGTGATGGAGTTCATTTCCTTCTTTCAAAAGCTATTCATTCTAGAGGTAATAAGGGGGCTCAGAATTTTTCCCCATGTGGGATTCACAGTGTTGTATGTACTGAATGACACCTAGATCCCTTCAAATAAGGCTGGTCAAAAGGTATCATTCCAATATCAAAAGATCAGAGGAGATTAAAACATATCACTTTATGTTTGCTAGTTAAAGCATGAAAAAAATTCAAACAGAAGTAGCATGCCTAGTTATAGACACTATTATGTATGCTATGTCTCAAGAATTCTGGATGCTTTTACATGCAGTAAAATACAAAGTCCCTGTCCCAGCAAAACTGAATCATTGAAAAGGTGGGACCAAGTAATTTTTATTCAAAATTAATGAATGTTTGAATTTTGGACAAAATAATCGATAACCAGACCCTGGGCTCACAAAATATCTTTAACCAAGTATAGTCTTGTACCACCCCAAGCAGTGGTACAAGTTTGCTTCCAGGATCTTGTGAATCTCCACTGGATCATTTGTATGCCTCATGCAGCCTGCAAATTATGATGTGAAGCTGGGCTGAAACTCATTGCATGTAGAGACACCACTGAACAGCTGTCAGATGGTAATGATTCTCTATCTCTCATGAGCTGATCTGAATTGAAGTTTGTGGCCAGATTATAAAAAGCCCCGGATGAAAAGCTCTGGCTGTGGGGCTGTGACTTATGTCATAAAGCAGGAACATTTGAGGAAACAAATTAAAAATGGTTAGACTGTAAAGTAGCAAGGGAAATATTAAATGCCTAAAAACTTTGTTGACAGAGAGTTAAGGATGCCTGGTCATACTTCATGCCATTCTAAAACAATGAGGTCAGCTAAACCTCTGAAAATGGGAAGTAAAGAGGTATGAAAAGTCTTAAATTTCTGAAAATTGTAGGTTGTACAGGTTGTAGAGAACCTGTACTAGGTTGTACAGAATTGCATCTCTATGCAACTTTACCTCTGCCCCCTGCCCTGGAGCTGGCCGTAGCTGCTGGGAATTATTTGTATGCACTTCAATTGCATCCATTGTATTACACATAGTTAAACTGAATGGTGGAGGAAATAGCTGAAGAAGCCTGGCAGAATATAACTAATTTAATATTACACTGTGCTCTGACTTCTCCCTCATTACACACTTTTGCCAAGGCCAGGAGACAATTGTGTACCACTAATGCTACAACCTAGGGAACTCAGAACTGATATGAGGCAGACTGGATCCCTCTGAGTACTCTTTCATTTGATCACCCATATAGGAGTGATTAGGGACCGGTGCTTGGACCAACAGATGTACCTAATAAAAGCTGATAAAAGATGGAAGGAGTTATAAAATTTAGCAAGGGCCAGGTTGTTTTTAGCAAGTAAGCTCAGTGTCTAAATGTAAGGCAAGGGTAGACAACTCCTGTGCAGTACACTCCACCTAAACACAACTTTTGCCTTAGCTAAACAAGCTCAAAGGGTATCATATTCTGCATTTTCTACAAGAGCAGAGTGGAAGTGTGTGTAATGGACATGTTGGGACATTGTTCAAAAGGGGCCAAATCAAGATTGTATTGATGTGTATCTTGATTCCTTATTTCCTGGTTTTCAGAAGTTTAAGCTTTCATTATCTTAATATCTTATTTCTTAGGTTTCAGAGTTTGTTTCACTGAACTCAACATTCTGTGAGAATATTAGGTCTCACCAGACAACCTGAATTCTTACTAGTGACATTTTGGGTCATGCACTTTCCTTTGGCTTTTAAAAAAAACAATCTTCAGCACCTCTGTGTACCCCATCACCTCCATTTCCTACCCTACTGTCCATGGCTTTTTGGCAGTGAGTACTCTGCAAAACAGCATGCACTGTTTTATCTTAGTCCTTTAACTGCTCCTGCACCATTTCCCTTTCCCATCTCTCATCTTGTCTAGTACAGCCTAATTCTCTCTCATCAGCTGTCCTTCTCATGGAAAAGTAGATGTCAGCCTGGAACATCCAGGTTAAAGAGCTGGAGAGAGCGTTTAGGAGCAGTGCAGAGGCTAGCATAAAGTAAATGGGGTCAAAATTGAAGGAGGTTTGTGCATTGTGGGGAGCACAGAAGATAGGATGGTCAAGGATTGTTATCCGACACTTAAAATACCTTGGCTTCCTGCTCAGTCACAGATTGCCTGTGTGACCTGCAGCTGAACACATAAAAACTCAAGTCATCACAAGATACTAAAGTGATCAGGAACATTTAAATAGAACTGATTGATGGACAGAACTGAAGCATTCCCAACAAGTCCCAATTCTTAGCTCTAACCCCCTTATTTTGTACTGCACCCCCCCTGCACTGTTCCAAGACTCCCATTCATTGTTGTGCCCATATTCCCTCAAGATACTCAGACTCCCCTCCCACTACTTCAGTTCCTCCAAAAATGTTCATTCACCAGGGCTGTTGCTCTGGTCCTCCTTATGTTCATGCACACCACACACACACACAAAACTGAGCCTCTATTTCATTTAACATATCTCCACACCTGTGCATGTGAGTTCCTTCCCTTTTCTGGCCATGCCATGACACCTGGGAACCCCTGGAACTTTGAGGAATAATGTTAGGGCAGTGGTCGGGTAGTAGTGAGCTGTGAAGATTGTCCATACCAGCTGGAAGTAGAAAGGAACAAATCAATGGAGATGCTGAGCCACTAGCACAAGTATGGGTTTACCATAAAGAGAAGAGGTTTTACACATCAATCTATGGCATAGGAAGCTCAGAGAGGTGTGAAGTGGCCCATTCCTTTCAGAATGAGAACACCCCATGGAGATGTATACTTCTTAAAACAGTTGCTCTGAAATGTATGGACTTTTCAATTAATCTCAGTGGGTGTTTTCATCACCCCTATCCCAGTGTTGGTGCTTATGAACCTCTTCATGCCCTTTTTCTGCTCCTCCCCACAGTCAGCATGGTTTGCCTGGAACCTTTTCTGAACATGCCCACTCCTAGTTCACACAGCTGAGAGTTAGAGAGATGAACTCAGATATTTCCAGTGGAGGGTTTGGGCAATCCTAAACACACAGGAAGGAGAGTGCTGTTGCCCCAGAGGGACAGGGCCCTCTATTTCCTGATTTGAGCATGAACTACATTAACTGCAACTCAGATGAGACTCTGTTAATACAGCAAGAAAATGCTGTCTGCCCACCTATCATGCCCCATTCCTTACTAGGGATTCTGGTTTATTGCCTGTGCAATTAACTGCATTCCCTGCCTACTACAGCTCTCCCCCTCTAGTGCTCTCATGCTGTGTGGTGCTTCACTGTGTGCACTGCAAAAATGTTGCTGCATCCCTCCTTTTATATATATATATATATATATATATATATATATATGTATATACACACACACACACACTCAAACACACACACGTGCGCGCATATAGAGTGCCATTTTTAATGTGCAAAAGAGAATACTGTTTAGCTAAGGGTAATCTGATTGGAAAGACAACAGAAAACAGAGGAAGTGACTAGTTTTATAGACACTATGATCAGAATCCCTGCTAGGGCTGTAAAGTACAGAGCTGCAACTGAATTGGTGAGCAACCAGGCATATGGTATCTAAATTAACAGAGAGCATAGCATCTCCCAGTAGGAGGTCATCAGGGTATCAAAAAGCTGAGGCAGAAAGTTCCTTTTGTCTCTCCCTACATTAAGCTCCTGAGATAAGGTAATGCTATACTAATATGGAAAACTAGATAAAACTGTAAATGTACTGTTTTCTCTTGGGTCTCTGCTGTAGAATTTAATAGACGGAGCTGGAAACAGTGTTAGAATCAGTTTTTCTGTTGAGGCAGTTTAGGAAAAATGATCCCAAATCTCACTGTGTGCATTTCTAAACCTCTGATTTAAAAGGGTCTTGTGATTACTCTGTTCTCTTATAAACATAGTTTTACTTCTAGAATGCAAATTAACTTTTTCTTAATTTAGAACCAAGTAAATGAGAACAGTCAAGAGAAATCCATAAATCAACTGATAACTATATCTCATTAAAAAGAATCGTTGGCACTATAGAATAGCTTCCTTCTCAGTGTGCCAAGTACACTAACTAAGTAGTGAAGGTGAAAAAGACAGTGACTCATGAGATCTTTTCTCTGTTTTTATTGAGGCAATATTCCCAGTAACTTTAGTGGGGATTTTAGCTTAGAACTTCGTTGGTTTGAAATGTTGATTAAAATAAGAATATTTATTAAGTTTAGCTAATGACTCTTAAATAAGTACATAATGCTACCCCATATTCTCCTCTCCATCCTATTAAATTAAGGTAAATTATATTGTGGTAAATGGTAAGTAAGTAATGATAAGGTAAATGATACAGTGGCTGGGAGGCTAGCCTTACCTCCCAGGAGTTTTGTTAGAGTTATTTAATGTTTGTGCAGCACTTTAAAGATGAAAGGTACAATACTAGGTCTGAGTGTTTAATACAGAGAGAGAGAGAGAGAGACACAGAGTTATGTATTCAAGAACATAATTTTAAAAATTACTGTTTTGGTAAATTGAATACCTACTTCACAATACTTGTGTATTGAGACATGCCACGTGACACTGAACGAAGATATATTCTGTATCAAGAGATAGAAAAAACACAGTATCTCTTAAAAGACAGGAAGGAAGGAGCAGCCTTAAAAAAACTAACTTCATAAAGAGATGTCACTGTCCAGTGAATAGAAGAGTATAATTCTTTCAGGAATATAGCTGATAGTTCACAAAAGGTTTGTCAGGATCCTTAACTGAGGGGACTGGGGATGAACAAGGGAACCAGTACCAGTATTTATTAAATCCCCAATTATTAACTACTCAAATAGTAGTAACCACATGTCCTTATATTATAGCTAATGCCAGTGACTGCACCTGGAGATTATTTGACAGCTACAGTACCCATATACGGAGCACTGGCTTTCTGGAAGCATCTGGGTATGTGGCATGCTTCCTGGCTGGCTTCTTATGACCTCTTGGCTGGCTGCATTGCTGGATGTTCCTGCAGCTGTGCAGTTGATATGGGGTCATAGTACTGATGGGTTCTTTTGTTTTCTTAAATGGCTCTGACTCTCATATAATTGTGAACAACTGGTGCATTTTTGCTTTTTTTTAATTCCTGTTTAAAAAATTCTTAATTCATTGATGAGGATTGAGTCCCTGTATACTGATTGATTGATTGATATATAAAGGAACATGCTAATTTTAAAATTATCTTTTAAGATGCACCATATTCAGGTGCATGATTGGCTTTCACTAATATATGTTTGTTTGTGTGTGCATGCACACACAAATGCATGTGCATAAGTAAATACATACTATACATTTAAGCATAAGGTCCAAAATATAGGCTACTTGTAAAAAGTACTTGTGTGTAATTACATATATATTATGTATTTTATATGTAGGTTCCAAAAACATCCTATATGGAAAGCGTGTATCCCTTCAAATGACGTTGCTTTATTACAAAGACTAGTTCCTTCCAAACACACACACAGATATAAATAGGGATCTAGAGGTGTATGAATTTGTATACTGATTGCTGAATAAATCCAAGTTTTTCTACATCCCACTTGCTTGTTCTGTCCTTCAGAATTCTGCTGCTAGGTTTTTAGTTTCTTTTTCCATGGCTGAAGTAATACAGCTCTTGTATTTTGCAAGAAATAGTATGGGCTTGATATACACTCTTGTTCAGTAGTCTTTAAAAAAACAGCTACTTGCAAAACAGTTCTATTAAAAAACATTGTCATTAGAACAAATTTAATTTATGCTATCACAAAGCAGTCTATAATTATAACAGCACTTCATTAGCTGTTAACAATTATACATTTTGTGTCTGAATAATTGATTCAGTCAAATTGATAAAGTTTGACAACCATATGATCAGCCTAATATTAATGTTTGGATTGATCACGTGTTATTTCAGTTTATAGTTTTATACTGTTTGAAGTTTTGCCACAGCATAGACAGATGTGTCACTTGTCAATAAATTTACTAAGTAACTAAAACTAATTACCATGCAGATCCAGTTTTTAGATCTCACATTCACTGTCTAGTTAAGAAGACATAAATAACCACATAATCACCCTTTGATTACATGGTGAATAATTTCACTGTAAGAAGACGGTGGGTGTATGTTTATCTGTATGCACAAAATAAAATGATCCCAATAAATCTTCCCCAAACTAATATATGCAGTTACATTTTTTTAATAACCAAATATTTCCCAGAGAAATAGAAACATACAGTGGGTCCTCTCAATTTTTCTCCAGAGTCTCAGCTTTCATCCTGTAAGTTTCTAGCTGTTTATAAAGGGAAAAAAAATATTTAAAATGTAATGAGTATAATGGCTGCAGCAAGGTGTACCAAAGACAGAAACAGAGTTTCCAGAGAGTTTGGAACAATTGCTTTGAAACAAGAACTGACCCATGCTTTTCAGAGAGAGTTAACCTGGATGTCAGGGATTATATTTATAATGTCAATATCTTTAACTGTTTCACTGCTCATCAAGACATGGAAGAAAGGAGGAGAAGTGTACAGTGGAAATCTATGCTAAGGCAGAAAAAGGAGAGAAAAGGCATAGGAGACCAGTTGGGAATTGTGCTGAAAGATGAATATATTAAAATGATATTTTGTCCTATAACAACATATGGCAACGCTGACACTTATACAGTTGTTTTTTCAGCTTTCAAAGTATGAGAAGGCCTTCATTAATCTGTTTGAAATCCAAACTGAGATTGGGAAATGTTATGGCAAGTTTCAAAATCCTAAATCTGCCTGTTGTGTCTGGAAGATCCTGCATAGAACCTCCACACAGGGTAGAGTTATTCCAGAATAGTTTGCTCTGCAGTAGCTATTCCAGTCAATGCCCATGAGTAGATAAAGCCAAGTAGCAGTGATTAACTTACATCTTATACCTAAGGGCTGTTCAGAGAGAATGCCAGTGCCCATGTCAATACCCTTAATGGCTCCCACCCACTCTCCCTGAATGGCAAATGAGCCAGTCTGAAGAAGCTGAGGCAAATTTGAGATTATATCTGTACTTACCTGGTTCCTCTAGCAGAGGTGCTGTAGGTCCTGCTGGGGGAGCAGATACCCTCACAACATACACACACTTGTGAGCATCTAACAGATCTGCATGGCTCCCAAAATGTACCATGGGAAGGTACCAGCTCCTGAAGGAGTCACTGAAGCTTGCAGAAAGCATGAAAGTATCTGCTAAAAAGGCAGCAGAAGCCTTTCACTTAAAAACGGTAGTGTAGCTGTACCCACAGAAAAGCGGGTTAACTGCTGCAGAGGAGCACTGATACATTCAAAGTTATTCAGGCAGAACATTATAGACACTAGGTCATAGTTGTAGTAGTTGTAGTTTATTTACAGCTTTCACCAAAACAGTAGAGCAAAATGAACAATTAAAAATGTGTTTAATAAAAATTGATATAATGTATTAATTTTGCTAAAACCTTACAGTAAGTGATTCATTCTACCAGTTTACACAAAATTAAAACAGAACATAAGAGTGTGATGATTTAAAATAAAAGATAAAATGAAGCAGTGGACAGTAAAATGAAACAGGAGAACTCTAGTTTTGGACTTTATTCTTTGTTCAGGTAATGCAAAAACACCTGAGAAATATAGGACAGGTGCCAAAGTATTAGAAAGAAGCCAGACTGTTTTTTCTTCATTAGCCTAGTATTTACAATTTCCCATTAATAGAGTGATCCATTTTCCCCTTATTTCTTCCAAGAGCAAATGAACATAAATAATGATTTAAGTCACCAAATTCTTCCCACAACAACATTTTCTGTCCGAATATGGGATCCAACACTTCCTGCCCATGACAACTGCAGATCACATTAGCATGAATCTCAGTCTAGTAATGGCCTCTCATTGTTTGTACTTTTGTACCACAGACAGGTAGGTTCTAGGCCAAAGAAGTGTTTGTTAAGCTTAAAAGAAGGGAAGGTTCAACATAGCCTCATTGCCAGCGTACCTCTCCATATGCTGGCATCTATCATTCTGAAGTTCAAATCTTGTTTGAAATATAAGAAATCTTGAGTCCATGGTTCTCAGTACATTTCCCAGGCCACTTGTCTAGAGAAGAGTATAGGTGGTATGTAACCATTTAAACAAGGGTTTGTAGACAAGATAAGCAAGAACCAAACTTGAGAGATTCACGTAGACACCAAAGGATTTGGGTTAACTAGTAGAGTGTAAATTGGCTAATAGTGTCCCTGTGGCTTAGGAGGAAAGCCTACTTAACTTAGCTTTCAGTGAAACTGAGATTTAAATGAGACTAAATATGAATGTAAATTACTTATTGTCTAAAGCTATGTTCAAACTACTAAACAAAGAAATATTTTGTTTAAAAGTTTTGGTCACAATCATTGGTCACAGAATCCTGGAAATACAGATCCTGAAACCAAGTGAACTTGTACTTAGCAACAAGTGGGTTGCTAAGTGGTTGGTGAACACTTGGTAGTGTGCATAAGCGCTGAACAAGAATGGAAGTATGGTGAAATTCCACAGAGAGATAAGAGAAAGAGGCTGCCACATGTTCACCCCCACGAAAAGGAGCAGGCACATTGTGATTGTTAAACAGCACTATCACTGCAGAATCATATTTTCTCTTCTACTTCAGACAAACCACACTTGGACAATCTGATCCCACATAGACATACTGCAGCTTTAGGATTTGTTTTTAATGGACTGAGAGATTCTTATTCTTAAACAACCTGACTGAATGTTTCAAGGGAAGGATAATAGGTTAAAGACTGTATTATTTTGTAAAACAGCACTTCAAATCCTATCCAAATAAGGCCTGTAGTTTTTTAATTTTCTCCTGGAGAGCTTTTGGCAGTTTATGGGATAGGAGAAGGTGGTTTTAGGATCATTCCTCATAGAGGGGTCATGTAATTAAAACGCCTATGCCAAAGTTATTCCCCTTTTTGTCAGTCTTCGTGCAGAGTTCAAGGGCTGAATGAGGATGGAAACTGGAGCCCATTACAGTCCTTGCTGAGAGGTTCTTGCTCCAGACCAAGACTGAGGAATGGTAGAAAGCTAGCACTGCTGGGAGTTACCTTGTATGGTCTCGGGCTGCTCTCAAGAGTTGTTCTATTAAAAAAGACCAAATCGCAGCTTCCATCAGGTTCAGTCCTCCAAGCAGGGTTTTGACCATTGCTCTAGAAGCAGGACCAGGGGATCTGTTATCCTGAGAGGCAGCCTGTGCTCTGGACACGCTCCCAGCTACTCAGGGACACCTGGGGTCTGTCAGGCAAGGGGGTAGTTTTCCTGGGGAAGGCCCGAGAGGTGCAAGCGGCAAAAAAGGGGCAGGGTGTTAGCAGGGAAGGGGGGAGAGGGTCTCTCCCTGCCACTAGCTGGGCGCTTCAACGCTCAGAGAGCAGCTTCTCCGGAGGCGCCCATGTCTGGCGCACAGCCTGGTGGGGTCAGCGGGTGAAAGAGCAACTGCTTTCTGCGTCTTGGGAGTTTCCCTGCAGCCACAGACCCAACAAACCTCAGAGGGGGAAGCGGAGGCTCTCACGTTGCAGCGGGAGGATCTCCTCCGCGCTGCAGCCTGCAAACAATAGGAGCTTTCTGCCTCAGCTGGACTTCAAAGGGCCGCCGAGGGAGCGCTCGGACCGAGACTTTGTCGGCGACGGCGGAGGAGATCCGCAGATGTCCCCGCTACCTTTGTGTGCTGTTATCGCAGCTCGGGCGCCGGGAGCCCCGAGCGCCTCCAACAAAAGTGGGAACACGGTGCAAGACAGATGTGGGAAACGCGAGCGCTGCAGACAGGGCCCCAGAGGCCTTTGTGGAGCCTGGCATTGGCGGGGCGGCTCCCGGAGTCCCGGCCTCTCGTCGGGGCGCGGGCACTGTGGGCCGGGCTGGACTAGGCAGGGGCGCGGGGATGCGGGCGGGGTGTCACGGCCGCGCTACCCCTCTCCTCTCTTCCGCAGGTCGCCTTGGGACGACGCGTGAAGCCACAGAGACCGTCCCGGAGGCCCCTCGGCTGCCGCAGAGGCGGGGCTCCCGCGCCCGGGGACCTCCCGGCTGAGCCCGGCCTTAGCCCCGCTGCTTCCGAGCCAGCCAAGTGCTTGCGAGAGGGATCGCGGGCTCGTGTCCAAGTTTCACGTTTCATCTTTGTGGCCAAAAGAAGAAAAAAAACCACAACCTCCCACCGCTGCTGTTTACTCGTGAGCTTTGTAGCGCAATGACAACTTCTGGAATTGCCCCTGCCCCGCCCACCTTAGCGCCTCTCTCCGCCGCCGGGATCCCGCTCAAGTCCGCCTCTTCTCAGCCTGCTTCCCGCATTCTCCCTGAGCTTTGATGTCTCTTTACTTTACGTTAGGATGTAGCAGCAGCCCGTTTCTCCGGAAAATGGGGCTTTGTGTAACGGAGTTGACATTTGGCCTTGCTACCTGTATCTCCCGATAAGTGAAACAAATTTCTAAAATAAATATTGTACTTTGATCTCCCAGCCCTGCATTTTTCATGGCAGCTCTGAGCGCCGCTTCATTAAGAATACATTTCAGGAGAGAGAAACGGCCCGAGCCGGAGCGCTAATTATTTGTACAGAAATGATCATGCTGCCCGGTGGCGGGTGCGGAGGGGAGAGCCTGCGGGCCCGTGACGCGGGCTGCGCACAAGAGAAGGGACCTCCCAGGGGCCGCGCTGGATGCTCTGCGTCTCAAGGGAATTCATTTATTTCAAGGGGTGGGAGAGCCACTGGCAGGTGAAAGTGCTATACAACTCGTTTCCACTTCCTTTCTGAACGGTACTGTTCAGATGCCGCCCGAATCACAGGTTCAATTCACCTGCGGGCGGAAATCTGGGTAGAAACCGGCCGGGGCATGTTGCGGGTCCCGCAGACCCCGAGAGGCGGGGCAGTGAACGGCTCGGATCCTGCGCGCTTGGCCTCCCGCGTGGCCTGAGGCTGGGTGCTCCTGAGGCTGGCGTTTCTCCCCGCGGGCTTGCCTGGAGGAGGCGGCCTGCTCTTGTCACAGCGCCCAGGGAGGAGCGGAGCCGGCCTGGAGGCCTCGTTGTCGAGGTCCCGGCGCTGCACAGGGACACTGCCACCCCCTCGCTTCCCCTCCCTCGGGGCGAGCTGAGGAGAGCAGGAGCCGGGCGCCCTCGAGCCTGAGCCCGGCGCCCACGTGGCAGCTGCCAGCGCCGCTCCCAAGCGCCTCGTCCCGCCTGGGCAGACACGCTGTGGCCGCCGCCTCTGTGCCTCGGCTGAAGCAGCCACGAGCCGCCGGGCAGGGCCGGGCCGACGTCCCCCGCGCCTCCGGCCCAGGCCTCAACGCGGAGCCGTGGGAGAGGACTTGGCACTTTAATCCCTTCAAAGCCCCGGCCTCATTCAAACCTCGCGACGCTCGGAAGCCGGCGAGGCTGGGCCGGGGCTGCCCCCGCGGGAAGGCCAGATAAAGATGTCTGTGTGCTGGCTTGTAAAAAAGGCTTCACGGGCGATGGGAGCACAATCGATGCCGGCGACGCCTGGGAAGATCGAGTTACCTGAGGAGACAGAGGCAGAGGCAGGAGCTGCCCACAAAAGTTTCCCTCCCCTCGAGAGGTCTGGAGATGCCCTGCTCCGGCCCGGGTTCAGCCCGGCGCGTCGTGTCCGCGGAGCGGCACTGGATCGGCCGCGGGGGGACGGGGGAGCCCCGCTCCGACACGCCTGCCCCGCGGCCCGCGCCGCTTTCCCCGCACGAGGTCACGAGCAGGGGGGCAGCAACAGAGAGAGTCCGGGGGGCTCTCGGAGCCGGCGGGAGGGAAGTGAGGAGTTCCTCCGCGCGTTGCCCGCTCCGGAGCCATGTTGCCAGCCTGCCCTGCCCCTGCCCAGAGCCGCCCGGTCAGCCCCGCAGCCCACGAGCAGCTGCTGCTGCCTGACTCGCAGCCTCGGGCTTCTTCAGTGCAGGCGCCTCCAGCAGCTTCACGCCCACCCCCGCCCTCCCGAGGAGCAGGAAACTTTCCTGCTTCTCCCGTCGCCTTCTGCTTCCCGAGTGCCCGTGTGGGCAGGAGGCAGCCCAGCGGCCGGCGCTTGGCGCCCACAGCCGCGACCCCCTCTCGGCTCGGCCCCGCTGGCTCGAGCGGGGCAGAGCTAGCACAAGCTGAGCCCAGGGGGCACGGGAACAGCACGGTTCTTTGCCTAGGCTCCTGCAGGGGCTTCTCCGCAGCTTTGCCCACAGGGAGCCCGTCCGTCCGTCCCCCCCCGCCCCCCTGCACACACGTGTGCACGCACACACAAACTCTTGGGGAAGTTTTGCGCTCGGGATCCACCAGCCCCGCTCAGGTGAACTTGCAGTGTTTCTACTAACGCCCCTTCGAGCCATCACACGCTAAGAGCGGGATCCGGAGGCAGATTTCTCCGGAGATAACAAAGACACATTGTCACTTTAGGGCTCTGCTACAAATCCTTAATTGCAACAAAAAAAAAAGGTGGGGGAGGGGATCCAGTGTCTCAAGCATCCAATGCGAGGGTCTCCAGGCGGTAAGGGGGCCTTTGATCAAGAAAATCCAATTATTTGTGTATATACATTTCCCACATAGTGATTACTTCATTAATTGTCCCGCCTTTATCTCCTCCCTTCCCATCCCCCCTAATAATCAGTTCTTTTATCCAGACCAACAAACACACCATAGGAGCTTTGTGGATTCAAAGGATTTGCTTTCGCTTCTGAAAGAGCCGCTATTCTTTGATGATTGGGTAGCGGCGAACTTCAAAGCCATAAATCTTCCCTCTGACTGGCTGGCGGCCCAGCAAAGTCCTTATCAAATTCTTGGAGGTGATCCTGGTGCAGTCAGACAGTCCGCGGAGATCGCGCGGCGCGGGGGCGGGGGCAGCCGGGCTCGGAGGCAGGAGATCAGAGGGAAGGCAAGAGAGAAGGAAGCTGGGCAGCTCCTCGTCTTCCCCTCGGCGCCTCCATGCCTCTGCGCTGCCCCGGAGCCCTCCCGTCGCTCCGGGAGCAGTAGCCATGGCCGCGGTGGCCGTGCTCCGCAACGACTCCCTGCAGGCTTTCCTCCAGGTTCGTGGCCGCGAGCGCGGACGGGGCGGCTTACGCGGGCTGCCGGCACCCTCGGGGGTCCGGACGGCCCCGGCGCGGGGCAGCTGTGAGCGGGCGAGAGAAACCCGCCGGACCTGCAAACTTCCCGCGCGGGCCGGGGACACCTGCGGGCTCGGCCGGGCGCGCAAAGGGGAGCTCCAGCGCGCCCGGCCTCGCTGAAGTCAGTCGGGGCATCGCGGGCCGCTGGTGTCCCGGCCAAGTTTGGCGCGCGCGCGCGGAGCCGGGAGGCTGCCGGCGCCCCGGGGCGCTCCTACACCCGCAAACTTGGCGGGGCGGTGCCACACGTGCAGGGCGGGCCGGGGCGGGGCGGGGGCAAGGCCTGGGAGGGCTACTAACCTTGTCGCCCTCCCTCCGCGCAGGACCGCACCCCCAGCGCCTCCCCGGACTTGGCCAAGCACTCGCCCCTGGCTCTCCTGGCCGCCACCTGTAGCCGCATCGGTCAGCCGGGCGCAGCCCCGTCGGATTTCCTGCAGGTCTCGTACGACGCGACGCTGGGCTCCCCCTCTAGGATCTTCCACCCGTGGGGCAGCGAGATGCCGGCGCACTCCCCGGGGGCGCTGGCCCCGCCGCACCCCAGCCTGGGGCTCACGCCGCAGAAGAACCACCTGCAATCCTCCTTCGGGGGCGCCCACGAGCTGCCCCTCACGCCCCCGGCCGACCCCTCCTACCCCTACGAGTTCTCCCCGGTCAAGATGCTGCCCTCCTCCATGGCCGCCCTGCCGCCCAGCTGCCCCCCCGCCTACGTGCCCTACGCCGCCCAGGCCGCCCTGCCGCCCGGCTACTCCAACCTGCTGCCCCCCGCGCAGCCCTGCCGGCAGCTGTCGCCCAACCCGGCGCCCGAGGACATCCCATGGTGGAGCATCCAGCAGGCGGGGGCGCCGGGCGGCTGCGGCCACCGCTTCCCGGCCGCGGCCGCCGCGCTACAGCGCAGCCTGGTGCTGGGCCACTCGGACTTCGCGCAGTACCAGACGCAGATCGCCGCACTGCTGCAGACCAAGTCTCCCCTGGCGGCCACGGCCAGGAGGTGCCGCCGCTGCCGCTGCCCCAACTGCCAGGCGACCGCGGGCAGCGCCCCCGAGGCGGAGCCGGGCAAGAAGAAGCAGCACGTCTGCCACATTCCGGGCTGCGGCAAGGTGTACGGCAAGACGTCGCACCTGAAGGCGCACCTGCGCTGGCACACGGGCGAGCGGCCCTTCGTCTGCAACTGACGTGAAGACCCACCAGAACAAGAAGCTCAAGGCGGCGGGCGACGCCGTCAAGCGGGAGGAACAGCGCGGGCTGTGACCTGAGGGCAGCCCCTGCTGCGGGCGGGCTGGAGGAGAAGCCGCCCCGTGACTGCGACCAGCTCAACTCCGCCGCGGCTCCGGGGACTGCAGGCCCTGGCCGCTCCCGGGCCTGGCGTGGGACAAGCGCCCGGGGCGCCCCGAAGGTGCAGGACAGACGGGAGCGGCCCTGGCCGTGCCCGGGGGCTACGAGCGGCCGCTGCTGAGGGAGCCGGCCCCGGGCCGCCATTTCTGGACAGGGGCTCGTGTCACTGCCCGCGCCTGCGGTGACAATGGGCGAAGCGGAGCAGCAGTAGTCCTCTGGGGGCCCGCGTCTTTCAGGGCCAGAGACCCAACTTTTGTGTACAGGTTATTTAATAGTTTGGTTTGAATACAAGTGGTTTTTTTTTTCCTTGTCCTTGGCTCCATGCGGGGGCTCCAGCATGAGATGTTTCTGTAAAGCGACCCGCAACTGCAGCGTGAAAATAAATACATTAACACTGGGGTCACGTTGGGAAGATCCCACTGAGTCGGTCTCATTTGATCTTTTCTTACTCTCGAAAGCTTTACAAAACGCCCCAGTTTGAAGAACTGTTTTCTCGTTTATTTAGTCTGAGCAAACTCCTCGGCCACATTTATTTGATAACCTCCAGTTGTTGCAATAGCGTGAGCCACAAGCTGCTCCCCACATTTTGACATAAAGTTTGCTAAGGCAAAGTTTTCTAAGGATCCCGTCAGGAAAAAAATACTGTGAGTAGCAGGACTGGAAGGAAGACCAGTTTCAGCTGAGTCCACTCCCAGTCCAGATGATAAGGACTAGTTACTCTAAACATAACAGTAAACTTTAATTTAATTAATTAATTCATCCACAGCACCAGCAGTTGAGACCTATGTTATGCTTTGCAAACAGTCCTTTAAAAGCTGATCTGGTTGAGGCTGATGTTGTGCTGAATATATATTTTTGGCAGTCAAGTCATGGGTGTAGAAGAGGAACAAACATAACAAGCATCTTTTCAGAGGTCAGAAGCTACAAACTATATTCTGAATCTAAGGAAGGTGAGAATAGTTAAATATCCCCTTTTTTACATTAAAAGAAATGCATGGTAGTATGATACAGTGGGTGAGCTTTAACTAGGCATTTCCTGGCTTTTGTTTATGTCACCACAGGAGGATAAAATGCTTTCTGTATAAGACTTTCCTCTTGTTTAACCCTTGCTCTTATTTTAGAAGCAGGGTATAGACAGTGCTTATTTGCTTGCCAGGATGCCAAAATGGCTGTCACTGTCCTGAATACTCAAGCTCTAGGAACACTTTCACACACTGTTTCACAGTTTAAAATAACACTTACCCAATAAACTAAACATTATTTAAAGCACAGTAGTACTCATCATGCACCTATATAGGTACATAATCTTGGCAAAATATATTTAAAAAATAGTTACTGTATTTTTAAATAAAATGGAAAGTTATTATAAAAATCAAACCAACCAGGCACTTCACCAATCCCTCACCAAAATTCACTCTCTTTTAAAATAGGGAATGCAAAACAAAAAAATTGTTTTTATATCCAGTAAACTTTCTCAATCACTTATTAAAATAGTGAAGTTGAAGGTTCTTTTTCTGATTTGGTAGACACATATTTATATTGTATTGTCAGTGTTAAACTTTAGTCTGTTTGCCATGGAACTTTTAACCAAGTATTGAAAGTAGACATTTTATTTGTAGATAAAATGATACGAAGTGTAAAATGGTTTGTATTTTATATAAAAGTTCTGACTTCAGTCTGGAAAGAATCAAATTCAAGAGTGCTCAACTGAATATCAACATCTAAAACAGGAAATGATGTCTATTGTGTGTTTCTCTTAACTAGCACCTTATAACTATACAGTAATATATTAATTTTTATGATCCTAAAATAACTGTTCAGGGGCAAAGTCCTAAATTAATAAAGGAGATAATGAGCTCCTACCTATTAAGAGATTATTTTATATCTATTATATTAGAGTATTCTATGACAGAAATGCCAGTAATTACTGCATTTTGATAAGTATTGATTTTAAATGTTAGGCTGCTCTAGCATGCACTCTTAAGACCATACTATCTATATGATAAAGAACACTGTTGTATTCACAGAGTAAGTGCTAGGAATAGGGGGAAATGATAGATGCAATGAAGAATCTGACCCAGAAGTCCTTATTTAGATATAATTTTCACTGGAACAAAATTATGCCCTAAATATGGAAACAGCAGTATATAAAATACCAGTTCTTAAAGATTCCCTAGTCTAAGATAGACACTGCTCTTCCTTCCTTGGGAATTAAGTTACATTTAAGTGGTTAGTAAAATGGGCCCACCTAACAAAATGTACAGGAAAGTATCTGACTTGGTACTGTTTCAAATAAGAGCTTGTTTCACAAACAAGGGATATTATTCATTTTTAAAGGTCATTCTGTTCCATGTCCAATTCATATTTGTTTTCAGTGGAAATGGACAGTAACAGAAAGTACAGTTATAAGTAGTAATACAGGAAAGGACAGTACCATACAGTTTTACAGTAGGAAAGATTTATTTATTAGATAATATAATGGACTTTGATGTTGGAACAGGATCATGCTCTTTTGCTGCTAAACAAGTGCCAAGATCAGGATCAAACATTAATATGAAGTGAAGCAATATATTTGTTATTTTATAGCAGTTTTGTGTGGGTAAGAACTCTTATCTCTGACAATGTTCCATTAAAATTACTTTATCTTATTATGTCAAATAAGGTTAATATTAAAGTCTGATGGTCCCTGATACCGCCGAGTGGCAGTTTCTAAACAAGACCAGTCTGGAAAGATAATATCCTCATACATTAGAGCATGGATTTTGAGTATAGTTAGTCAAAGACCAGATTATTTGTAAAAGTTCATCTTCTGAGATTACTGTGTTTTGGGTTTTTGTTAGCTACTGTTCTTTTATCTGTAACCTCTAGTCAGTCATTCTGAGTAAATAGAGTGCATACATTTTCTATAGTTCAGGTCTGACCTTGCTTTCATGGAAATTAATGGCAAGATTCCCATTGACTTCAACAGCACAGGACTGAGTCTATAGCAATGTGTGATACCAGTTCTGTTTTTTTCCTGATGACAACATTCCTACTGAAATATTGAAGTTTTACCACTGACTTAATTGCTCACGGGTTTACGTTTTAGGATTTAATTGATAGATCAGAACCATGCAGTGCTATCACAAAGTCACCAAGGATTTTTACTAGAAAAAAACTGATGGCATGGAACAGCCTGAACATCTGATACATAATCCACGTTTAAACCATGAGAATGTATATATTAAAAATATATCAAATCAATTTAAGTCAAATGTCAGGACAAAGATTTGCATTTAAATAAAATCTGTTGGCATCAATAATATCTAAACCCCTAATTTGCATGATACCACAAACCCATCCAAACTGGCAATTAAGAGTGAGACAAACATAATATTATTTATGAAGATAGATATGCCTTGCATTATCAAAACATTAAAAAGGTTTAAGAACAATGGGAAAATGCTGTGAGGCAATAGATGATACAATATTATTTAAATATAGTAGAATAGCTGTTGTATAGTTCTGAAATAAAGTGCTAATTCATCATAGTTACTTCAGATGAATCTATGAACAGCTAAATGAATGTTAAAAGGTCCTGTAAAATTGACCTGAAACATTAAAACCTCAATAGTAACATGTAAGTTGCATCTTCAGGTAAATTAAGTGACACAGTAACCTATCACTTACATCTCTAGAACTTCTTTCTACCTCAATTCTACACTAACATTAACTGTATTAACTTTGCATTCATTAGATACAGTGTACATTTATAACTCATCCAGTCAACTAGAACAACTGTTTCTTTTATAAAATTAAATGCTTAATATTCTTTTTAATTATAAATTTGGAATCCATATGCTGTTCAAGGTCAGTTGAATTCTGCATTTTAAATCTTAAAGGTTATTGGTATACTAGACACACATAGGCTAATTCATCTAGTTAATTCAAATTAATTAATCTATAAGAAAAACACATGATATGGTTTCTAAAAATTAAGTTTTGACGTGCTCCCTGTACAGTGTTGAAAAGTGACTTTCACACTAGGGCAAACTTGTAAATAGAGAACATTAATATCTATATCTATATAGATATCTATATAGATATATTTTAGATATCTATATAGATATAGATATTTCCCCCCAGACTTTCATTAATTAAGGGCCAACTCTTGCTATTCTAATTCAGGCTTTTATCCAGACAAGACTCATATTGACTTCAAGAAGACACTTGTCTAACTGAGAACTTCAGGATCAAATCTTTAATCTTTTTCCTTGATAATCCTGTAAAACCATAATCCTGTATTTCTGAGAGAGGCAGTTAGCTGTTAGTTCGAAGTCAAGCAGATGGAAGAACAGAAATGCACCTTGTAGACTAACTGAATCAGGTAAATTTCTCTCTTTATAAGGTCACATTATGTTACAACAGAAGGAAATATAACCAGCTATGCAGGTTTCTAACGTCTCATCAGGACAGAGTAGGAGGAGAAAATAAAGGGAAAACTCATTTAAACATATATCTTTAGCAAATAGCAAAAGTGACCAATACAATTTTAAGAAAAAGTATATGAAAGGTAAATGATGTATGTATATGTATATTTAAATCTCTTCTGAGTTAACATCCTTATTATAATGTTATGAGGCTATTGACAGTGATGTGCCTAAATGAACAGATATTGATTTACTAATAATGACTTGCTAATTTATAGTCTTAATAGGCAATGAAAAGTTCTGTCAATATCAGGATATAGGCGTGTGTTCTAAATTATTCCAGCACATTTTTACATTGTTTCAAATGGATGCTATTTTTATTAGGGTTCATATTTCATTATCCAGGCATCTTTTTCTCAAAGTATAATTTCCATTATTTTCTGTTGCCAATTTCTATTTAACATGCTTGCTATTTCTATTGTTTTGCATGAGTGTATTTCAGCTAAACCAGATAAATTGCTGTAGGCAGCAATTTTTTAAATTACTTCTTTGACTGACATATTCACTCAAATAATGCCCGCATGTATGATTATTCTCTCCATGATATAAAAAGATAGATGCTACTTTAGCATGATTTTATTTAGTGATTATACTGAAGTATGATCCCCAGCTGTATTTCAGGCATCAGCAAAATCCATAGATAGGTGGCAGTTCACTAATAGTTCATTTACAATGAGTGAAAATCATTGATGTAAAGAGGGTTTGCACACTATGCATCTCCAAGTCTTCAACAGTTAATAGGCCTTGTGCTGGTGCCTGTTCCAGGATAAGTTGTATACTACTTGTCATGAAATGCACAAATAGAACATCCAGTTGAGAGAAATGTTTTTGCCTTACTCTACAGCCTCTGTTGTATGTTTACTTTTCCCACAGTTTTAAATATTGGTTTATATGTCAACTATATATATAATTTAGGGAAGTTCTGAATTCCTATCTGTAGTATACAGTATCAGTACATGATGGATTTACCTACCAGCTCAGAAGCCAGGTAGATTTTGTGAAATAGATATGATAGATAATAGACTGCTACTTTCTAAACCTTTAAGAATACGAACTCTAGGGGTAGGGACATACATTACATACAAACTGGTCTAACTGATCAGAAACTGGTTTAAACCGGTAACAGAACATATGGGCAGTGCACATAAACCAGTTTTAAAATGACTGAAACTTGTTTAAGATAAAGCTGGTTGAATATAATATAAGACTTAACTGATTTGGGTCAAACCAGTTCATGAAATTCTGACCTTGACCCCTTCCTGGTTTAAGTTAAACTAGAGTCCCCCAGCATCCCAGATGCCCCGGACCTGAGCTGTGTTGTCTGTTCCAGAGAGCAGAGCTGACTCCGCCTCTCTGCTCCCTAGCCAGAGCCTGGCTTCCCCCTGCCCCCTCACCATGCTGCTTGCTACTCAAGCAGGGACCCCAGCCTCACGGATCCTAGGCACGTGGCATGCTAGCTAACTCTGAGAGGTGCCTGCGTGTGTGTCTCCAATTTCACTGGGACAGGTGGACAGAGCAGTGTCCACTTAAGGCTTTTTGGAGCTAATCAACAAGTTGACTGGTAATGTCCCTTGGTTCCTTCCTTGGAACAAGCTGTTTGAGAAGAGCTTGAACTAATGACTACTGTCAGATTTGCAGACAGTATAAAGAAGCAGGAAGAGGGAGATTAAAAAGTTCAGTATCATCAACAGATGCGTGCACTGTACACACCCCCTTTACCTCGAAGTGCTAGCCTGCAGCTGGGAGCTGGCAACACTCTTGCCCCTTAAGTAGCAAGTGGGGAAAAGCCTGGGATGGTGCAGGCAGGGTGGGGGTTTAAACCCCTCCCTAATCAGAGCGCCCTGCTGGGGCCTGGCCATGCCCCCCCTTATCACTCTGGAAGGGAAGGGGGGGCTGCTCTAGCACCCCCAGTATCATAGTATCATAGTGTCTAGAGTCGGAAGCAGGCCACAAGATCCCCCCTCAGCCTTCTCTTGTGGAGGCTAAACAGGTTCAGGTCCCGTAGCCTCTCCTCATAAGGCCTGCCCTGCTGACCCCTGA
>JAGPOW010003685.1:39738960-39856758 GCA_030014935.1 Caiman crocodilus
TGTGACCCCAGCACTTGTTCCTGCCATTGGCGGGGGGTCAGACTAGATGGCCTGCTCTAGGCCCCTTCTGACCCTAGATACTATGATACTATGAACCTGTTTTTCATTAGTCTCTGGTTAAGAGACTGTTGGGCTCCCAGCTGGATCAAGGAGGGTTGAGTAGAGAAGCCCTCAGTCTCTTTCACAAATGTGGTTCTTAAACAGGAAAAATAATCTCAATTCCTGTCTCTTCCATCTACTTGGACCTCATATGCAAATGACCATCATAAATCTGTAGCCACTCCCATTCCATTTGTGACTTGAGGAAAAGGGAGGGTGGGGAGAACATGTAGAACTAGCCAAGATAAGGAATCTAATGTGCATGAATTGTTTCCTCCCATAAGTTTTGAATTTGGGCTGGAGTCCAAACTTTCCATTTTATAGGATACCCAAGTGTGCCATTAGTTGATGTCATCTTCTGGCAGTTAAATGCTCCCAAAGTATGCAAATTACTGTGAATATTGATGCTATTAGCCCAATGTTGTAGTCCTCTGAGGGAGCTATTATTAGGTCTTGACACAAAGAAGAAGAATAGATCCCAAGAGTAGAAAAACAATGCAAATGAAAAAGTGTAAGCCAGTGACATCTAAAACTGGGAATTACCACTTTTACCATTCAATTATTCTCATTAGATAGGACCATAGTTTTAATTGGAGAAGAACAGTTAAATACTAAGAAGCTGGTTAGGCAAAATTATAGTGTACATGCGTTATAAAAAGTTATTCTTTTTAAAGCATGTAAGTATATGAGAATCTGCTTCTAAGTTTTACTTTGTGTAATGACATACATGAGCGGCCTATACTGTAAAACTCAGACTTGGCTTCAGGTCCAGATGTTAAAACTTCTCCCATAGAACCTGCATATATGAGGTAAAAAGGTAGTCCCGCATCAGATTTGAGAATCTATTTCAAGTTACAGTATTCACAACAATGATTATTCTGAAACTTGCACATTTTGAGTTATGTGATGCTTTGTTTTGGCCCCTATATAATTTATGCACTTTCTTAAAGATGCAAAAGTTACTGAAATGTCTTTACCAACAATTAAACAACTTATTACCAACAAGTGTAATAAAGATTTAAGTATTCTCCCTGGCCTTTAGAGATGCCTAGGGTTGGGCAAAACAAGGCCACATGAACTTTCATCTTTCCCTCACCCCCAAGAATGGCAGGTAAGAGGTGATTGGGAGCAGGCACCTTGAGATGGAGGACGCCCAGCAAGCCAGGATTAACCACTGGGGAGTGTAGACTATATCAAGGCTGTCCCAGGTGACGACAGTGCATAGTATGGGCACAAATTATCCCAGAGTGGTTTGGGAAGGTTTAAGCTTGTCTTCTGAACCAGACCACTGACCTGACTATGACTAAGTATACTGAGGAGCATCACACTCAATGGAATGATTAAACAGAGACCCTACCTCTCTGGAAGAACACTCTTGGGATGCTGTAGCTTCTCTTTATTCTTAATATAGCCAAACTTAATCACACTGGATATAAATTATTTTCAGTAGGGTATGCATTTGCTGCTAATGTTACCTATTTATTCTTTCACTTTGCACAACATTCCTTCTCTTATTTTTTAGTACAGTGGCTTAGCGCATTGGGCTGTTACCCTAAAGGATGTGGTTCCAGCTCATTCAGGAGATGTTGGCTAGAGCAGGTGCAGATTCCATATACCTACTCCAACCAACATCTCCCAAGTGGGCTAGAACCAAATATTTTAGGGTAACAGCCCAATTTATGTGTCCCAGAAGTTTGTTGCTTTTCTGGGCTGGTTTAAGGAGAGGTTGATCCTGCTTTGAGTAGGGGGTTGAACTAAACGATATATTGAGGTCCCTTCCTACCCCATTTTCTTATAAATCTGTGACTTAAAAGGCTCTAGGTGAACGCACAGTACATAAAACTACTACTCTTTGTAAAATAGTCCGCGGGCCCATACTGTTCAACATCTTCAACAGCAACTTGGACAAGGGTTTGAAAAGCACCTTGTTCAAATTTGCAGATGATTCTAAGATGTGGGGAGAGGTGGGCATGCTAGAAGGGAGGGACAGGCTACAACTAGATCTGGACAGGTTACAGGGGTGAGCAGATGAGAATAGGATGGGTTTCAATACTGACAAGTACAGAGTACTGCATCTCGGGAGGAAGAACCAGCAGCATACCTACAAGCTGGGGAACTCCCTTCTTGTCAGCACAGAGGCAGAAAAGGATCATTATTGATTCCAAGATGAACATGGGCCGCCAATGTGAGGATGCGGTCAGTAAGGCTAACCGCACCTTGTCATGCATCCACAGATGCACCATGAGCAGGTCCAGGAAGGTGATCCTCCCCTTCTATGCGACATTGGTCAGGCTGCAGTTGGAGTACTGCATCCAGTTCTGGGCACTGCACTTCAGGAGGGATGTGGACAGCATTGAGAGGATCCAGAGGATCCTTGCATGGTCAGGGAGCAGCAGGGCAGGCCCTATGAGGAGAGGCTATAGGCCCTGAACCTGTTCAGCCTCCACAAGTGAAGGCTGAGAGGGGATCTGGTGGCCATCTATAAACTTAACAAGAGGTCCAGCAGGGAACGGGAGAGACCCTGTTCCCCAGAGCACTACCAGGAGTAACTAGGAATAACGGCTATAAGTTGACTGAGAGTAGGTTCTGGCTAGACATCAGGAAGCACTACTTCAGTCAGGGCAGCTAGGATCTGGAACCAACTTCCAAGGGAAGTGGTGCTTGCTTCTATTCTGGGGGTCTTCAGAAGGAGACTACATAATCACCTGACCAGGGTCATTTGACCAACCCCAGTACTCTTTCCTGCCCATGCAGTGGATCAGACTTGATGACTTGTTCAGGTCCCTTCCAACCCTACCAACTATGAAACTATACGTCTAGGATGAAAAATGACTCCTGAAATTACCAGGATGAAGATGTTCCTCATTCATTTTTTTTTATTAAAATTCCCTGAGTAAATGGAACAGACTAGATCATATACCAATCTCTAATGAGCCCTCATTATCTCACTCTAGATCATAAAAAAAAGACAAAAACCCAAGATAAAGGCAGTCTCTGCCTTCATGACATCTTACAGCAGAAACAGTAGTGTTTGTATGGTTTCAGTATAGCACCCTTGAAAATACTGTACCTATAATCAAACCCTTTGATTTGCTGCTGATTCCACCACAGTATTTTCTGTGGAAATGTCACTTTCATCTTTCATTCAAAAAACTAAATTAGATGCATTAAACAGTCTCACCTGACTGTTTTGCCTCTAGGGGATGTCCTCCTCATTAAGCTATGATTGTACCAGAGGCAAACTAATAGCTATTCTAATGATATTTGACCATGCCCTCTGCATTTTTCTGTGTATGGGAGTTGCTTGTACACAAGGTGCAATCAAACCTCAAGACACAGTCATAAGAACTGCATGGATGAGCTAGCATGTGACTGAGTAGTATTGCAACCTTTCAGAAACTTACAATGTTTTGATTGCTGATGGGAAGGACAATTAACTGTTGTTGGGACAAAATTCACCTGGACATTTCCAAGTCTTTTAGAGGGAAATATAACCATCTTCACAAAGATGATAAATAAGACATTCCCTCTACTATGTTACAAGCCAAATCCCATTCCTTGCACTTTAAAAAGTTAAACAACAAAAACATATTGTAGATATGATTTCAAGCACCCTGCTACCCCCAACACAAAAACTAGATTTTTTTTTCTTCTGAGATTTGAGGTTTATAAAACATTACTTCTCTGGTGACATGAGCACTTAAGAATAACAAGGCCTCCCTCCTACAGGTACCCAAGTGCCTAATTTTAGCCTGTTTAGTAGCAAAGTGAGAGGGAAAGTAGATTAGAGCCCCCCTGAGGCAAGGAGGCCACGAAGGTGATTGAAGGCTGCAGTGGAAGAGTAACCCCAATTGCCTTGGATCTTCTTGCCACTGGACACAAGTTTCTCCTCTGCCAAGATCCATGCAGCTGCCAATATGCAATAGGTTTCCCATATAAAACAAATTATGCTCAGGCTTCTCTTACTGGTCCAACATCTATTCAAAATGACCTGTGGGAGCAATTATCCTCAGCTGTGAGGGGTCACTGACAATGACAACCCCCTTGGAAATATTTCCTCTTTGATGCAGGGTGCATGCCGAGGGAAACTTTAAGGTGCCACTCTGCCTTAGAACTCCATTTTGCTACTAGATTTAAACAGGCTAAAATTAGGCACTTGGGTACCTGGGACCTCCCTTCCCTGCCATCTCCCCCTTCCATCCAGAGACAGCAAGGGAGCCAAGGGGGAGGGGAATGGGACAGGGCAGTCAGGGACAGATACAGCCTCTCTCCCTTATCGGCTCCAAATTGAAGCTGATCTCAACCCTCCTGATTCAACAGTTAACCTCTATTTCTGTGAATCGCCATGAGTTAGACCCAGGAGCTGTGCTTCTTTCTGTGCCCAAAGACGGCAACGGTGGATGCATCTTTGGCCACCCCACCGCAGCAGGGCTGAGAACCCCAGAAAGGACCTGCCTCCCCCCAGCAGCTCGAGATGGGCTGCTGTTGCAGCAGAGCACACAGAAATTAATGAAGTGGCACCACTTAGAAGCGGCTCTATTTGAACCCGTATACAACGAGGGCTCATTTGTTGTGCAATCAAACTGCAGCCATGCTCTTGTTTGGGCACGGCTTTAGAGTGATTTCAAGGGGTCGATTTGTGTGGCAAACATCATTTTTGTCTGTGCTTTTTACGTTGTGCTGGACTGCTCTTCATGTAATGTCTCACCTTTCACCTAACCGCCATGGGTGACCCTAACAGGAGTACAAGACTCCCAGCAATGGTGTTGTTCAGGTCATAAGTACAGGCAAGCCTCTGCAGCCCCAGGGGGTAGCAAATGGCTCTACACACCCTCCCATCCGTTTTTGATGTGCAACTGGAGGCATGTCCAAAACCCAGCGTGCTCCACCCGCCCCCACAACACGGAGCCACAAGGAGCATGACCCTACGGGGCCAGGTCCTGTCTACACAAGCAAGTTACCCTGAGTTACACGCCGAGCAGCGGAAGGCCCTTGGGGACAGGACCCTCGAATGGTTCCGATCAATCGCGAGGCTCTGCGGGAAGGGTAAATCTTTGGCCTCCCTCCTCTTCTCTGCCCCGCCCCCCTCCCCTCCCCACGGGCCGCAGGAAGCTGGCGGCGGCCGCGCACCAGGCCTGTCCCGCCAGGCACGAGGGTCCAGGCAGTCCTGTGCACATCCCGGCGCTGCAGGTCCTGGCTAGGAGCCCCTGCGGGCGGGGGCAAAGACGGACCGCCGGGGCTGGGGCCGGGGCCGGGGCTGCCGCCTACCGCCCGACCCGTGCAGCACAGCCCGGCCCCTTCCTGCGGCCGCCGCGTTCCCCGCCGGGCCCCTTTGGCGGCTGCTCAGCCCGGGCGCTGCCCGTTGCTATGGGCACGCCGGGCCGCGCCGGGGCCACCTCAGCCCTCGGGCCGGGACATGAGCCGGCGGCGGCTGACGCAGCTCCCCCCGATCCGGGGCCGGGCGCCGCCGCCCGCTACCGACTGCGCCCGCTTGGCCCCCGGGTTTGACGCCGCGTGGGGCCGGGACCGGGGCCCTCACAGCGCCGCCGCCCCCCAGGTGAGCGCGGGGCTCCTCGGGGCGCTGCAGCGGGCGGCGGCTCCCGGCGGGGCCGGACCCACCCTTGCCCCCATGGGCTTTGCACCCCGCGCCACCGCTCGGAGGGGCGGCTGCTGGCGGGTCTTTGCCCGCGATCAGGACACTCCCGCCACCTAGGCAGCCAGGAGGGGTGAAGGCCTCCCCTTGGGGCAGCAGCGGGGCCGAGCTGCGTTTCTGCCCCCAACCCGCGCCCGTTGCAGCTGCACCACACCCGGCCTGAGCTGCCTGCCCTCCCCGCCCCGCCAAGGGGCACCTCTGGGGCTACAACTGAGACACAAGCAGTTCAGTCGCACCGGGGTGTTTGGGGTGCATGGCATCCGGATCACACAAACAGCCAAGCTCAATGACCCCTATTAAGTCCCTGCAAATGAACACTTTGCCTTACTCCATTTAACTGCCATTTATGCCCCACTGTGGGGCTGGTCCTAGACAAGCAAGTGTCTCTCCATACTGTCTTTTTGTAGCCTAAAGGTAAGTGGGACCAGGCAGGGCTTCTTGATATGCCATATTGCTATGTGGGCTAAAGCCCCCCAAGTAGAGCTGTAACCCCCCTTGGTGATGGCCAGGAGGGCATGTCCCTGATTACTTGGGACAACTCCAAAACAAAACGGGTGGGAGTGAGGGCCCTAGGTTTAAAACAAGCATGCTAAGGAGGACGCAGAGCACGCTGCACATTGGCCACTGGCCTTCAAACAAGTCAAAGGAGCCAGTGGACGCTGCCCAGTGAAACTCCCTAGAGACGTGAATGGGCAAGGGACAGAAAAAGCAGATCCGCAGTCCCCAGGGATCCTCCCAGCCAGATCCTCCTTCCTGGTGAGAAAATTTGCTAGCTTGGCAGATGGGGAGTGCGTAAATGAAAAGATGCAGGGAGTAATGCAGCCAGAACCTGAGCAGGAGGTGGCGAAGGGGCTGCAGCCTGGTGTGCACCAGGGCTTCCCTCTGCTCACAAAAGAGGCAGATGATGGGGGCATCTCTAAACTGCACAGATACACACCCACAGTGACGGCTCAGTGGAGGATGGGACTGGGCAGGCAGCAGTAGCCACATCTGCAGCAGAGCCATTCCTTTCCCAGTTCTGCCTGTCCCTGTCCAGCAGGCAGGGGACAGCACACTGGAATCAGAGGGGGAGGGAGATCAGGGGGTTATGGGATGCTGGTGGACAGGACCTGTCCACATATTAAATTTGTCCTGTGAATTCTTGTTTTCAGATCTTTAAAGGCCCCTCCATCCATACAAATCTAGTTTTAGTCATATTTGCATCATGTAAGTCAGGGGTCAGCCACCTTTGGTTGTCACAGGCTGAAAATCTGGAGCACCCAAGCTGCTTGCATTTACCTTGACTGCAATCCCCATCCCCTTTGCACAGGCTCAAGAGGGCAGCAGTGAGAGCTCTGGAGTAGATGGATGGTGTGGGTGCAGCTGTGTGCTGCCTGGTTTCTCTGTGGCAGCTCAAAATTTGTGAGCTAATCACAAGCTCCTCACACTCTAGATCCAGTACTTTGTCTGTAGGTTGCCCATGATGTAATCCATGATGTAGACCTGCCATACACATGCCACAGGTGGCACAGGCATCCTCTTTGTGCGGCACATGGTAGATCAGGGATGGGGGAGGCAGGACAAGGGCAGAGAGGGTACGGAGCAGAAAGCAGAGCAGCAGACTGAGCAGGGGGAGTGGATGAAAATGCCATTCAGAAAGGGCACAGAACTTAATCTCTGGCATTGCTGCCAAAAAAGGCTGGCCCCCACTAGTCTAAACTATATATTTTATAAATAGACAAATGTTTGCGTACCTTCAGGGCAGATATTGGAACTGTTTGTTGGCTTACTCCTGCAGTCTTCTAAAATACTAGGAGAATCTTCTTTATGTCAAATTAGCTCTTCTAGTTTCAGTGATTAGTTTCTGATTTTGAGGAGATTTTCAAGAATTCAGTCAAGGACATTGGCTGCAAATATCTTTCATGTTTAAGATATGTATTTAGTAGTTGGGATCAGAAAGCACATCCTGCGAAGTCGCAGAACCATGTCTCTAGTTCATAACTACTTTTTCTGGCAAAAGTCACTTGACCTCAAGAGACTACTTTCTACTGTTTATTATGACTGGTTTTTAATCTATTTAATGTTTAGTATAAGATATTGTACCATCTTTAAAAGTTGAGATTGTCTCAGCGCTTGCATTATAAATTCCCAAAAAGTGAAGTTTGTTAAGTTATCTGCAAAACTTAACAAGTTGAAACTTAACAAGCTGAAACTTGACATACAACAGCTAAAGAAGCTATTTTTGTTTTTATTAGTGGAAAAAAAACTTTTTAGAGTTAAAGATGTGAATAAAACACTTGGGTTTGCTAGTTCCAGAAGCTTTTTTATATGCTTATATAACATGAAAGCTAACTCAGTTTAAAAGAATACAATTTGACAAGCAGCTCTCCAGGCTTCACAATGATCCTTTTGTTTTAAAATACAACAAAACAGAAATGGGTAAAATAATGTTTGAAAAGTGGTGGTCTATTTAAAGCTGCTTAACTTCTATAGCAAAAAAATTCCTAACCAGTTATTATGAATCCAAACACACATTTACATGGTAGACAATAGCATTTGGTAAGTCGCAGAGTACGCATACTTAAAACCCTTTTTTGATGGCTCAAGTGATTAATTCAGATTCAGAGAAGTTCATCTCTAGGATGCTAATCAAAATGAACCCAAGCTTAATGGTGGTTGACCCTGTTACAATTTGATGGTGGTATGAGATAAGCTTGATGGTAAGTCTATAACCACAATTAGTAACAGTCTCAGCAAACAGCTGGTAACCAAATGGACCCAAAGATCAAACCGTCCTCTAACCCAGGAGTTGTCAACTTTTTCAGAATGCAAACTGATCCAGTTCAGGTCAAAGGCTGTCAATGTGTGGTAGGCAGAAGCTAGGACCCAATGCCACCACAGCTTTTCCCAGCAGGTACATAAGGAACTGCTGTGGCTGTGGTGATGCTGGGAGGGCTACATGTGCCCTCATCCCAACAACTGGGGACAAGTGCTGGAGGCGAACATACTCCCTATGCCACCACAGGGGAAAGCTGGTTGTAGATTGCCAACCCCTGCCATAACCTGTAGAAATGGTCTGTTTGATTCATACATGACTTGGCATTCGAGACATAGAAGGGCAGTGTACAGAAGCTTTTGTAGATGCTGCTGCTATATGTACATATAAAGATGTAGAACTTTGTGGCCCCTCCACACTAAATTCTTGCACTTTTTATTTCGACAAACATTCTATACAAGCCAATGAGTTATTTATCAGATGTATTAAGAGCCAAATACTCCATGGAGAAGGGAGTACATAAAAATGTCAGGAGTAAAGTTTTCTGAAGACAGAATTTTTTCTTACAATGATCTTATTTCTGACAGCATAATTCTCCATTCTTACACTACTTTTTGCAATGGTATGATTCCACTGAGTTATTCATGATTACTGTCATGTAAAACTAGTGTAGTAGTAGAGATTTAGGCCTCCTGTTTGTTTGTCTGTTCTTTAATGCACTTATAGATTTCATAGACACGAGGGCTGGAAGGGACCTCGGAAGATCACTTGTCTGACTCTTCTGCCCTGCCAGAAATACTTGTCCCAAGTAGGGTGCTCATTGGTCCTATTTTTAAACCGTTTGTGTCCTGTCCATTCCCCAATGAGGACTGGACTGCAAAAAATTCTGTTTTTCAGTTAATTGGTGGAAATACATGTCAACGACTTCTCACAATTCTGTTGGCTATGCCTAGAGTTAGGGCAGTGCACAACCAGGGTGAGCAGGGTTCCCAGCCAGAGAGGGAGGGAGGGACGTGACTTTTTGTGATGGCATCACTCCTTGCTACTGATTGACCCAGGGGTCCAACCCCTCACTGCTGATTGGCTGAGGGGGTGCCCCTCAACAACGGGCTGTCCTGTATTCTGGGCGTACATCAGTAGCCACCCTAGTCACAGGAGAAACTTCAAATGACAGGTGAAAAGGCTCACAAATATGGTTATGGTTCTAGCTACATGTACAAAATTGTGCCTATCCTTTACATCAGAGCTGTCCAAGTTCAGAGTGACTGGCTGCATGCTGCATGGGCCCTCTGCCACACTGACCATGCAAGTGCCCCCTACCCTGCTGAACAATGCTGTGGGGCCCCAGCATCCCAAAGCCATGGGCTCCCTGGGCCCTGCAGGTAATGCTATTCCACTACCGGGGCAGGGGTAGGAAACCAGAAGCTGAAGGAGGGAGGGGAGGCCCAGAGACACCAGCACCAGCTAAAGTGGTGCGGGAAGCAGCAACCAGACTACAGCCTACAGGCTGCAAATTAACTCCTCTAGGGCTGTGAGTTAGACAGCCAAGATGCTACATTATACTGGTGTAAGTATATTTTGTGGTCATTGAAGCAGCTGATTGAGTTCGGTGTGACAGTAGGGCAGCTTGAATATCTTACATTTCCTCAACAGGTAGTGGCAGTGACCTCCTTTCCTTTGGGGTTTCCTGTTGTTGGGGGAGCACAAACACCACCCCAGAAGGGGAGGAAGGCATTGGTCTCCTGTTACAGGAGAAGTGCAGGCATTGCTAGTTGAGGAACTGAGGATCTGATTTTTCACATTACTACAATTTTACAGGTTGTGTCCTTTTGTTACTGCTCAGCCTGCAATTAGAAAATAGCCCTTTACCATTTATTGGAGTTCTCCACTGTACTTCACAAGAATATCTATGTATATTTAATGCTGGTAATTTTAATAAATATTCTTATTTGTATGTCAAAAGAAAAGTTGCAGATACTTATCTCTGGTGTGTAATCAACACACAAAGCTAACCTTTCCTGTATAAAAATATGATATGTTAAGCAAACTAACTGGTTCTTTTTATAGTGTATCTTGGGTAACCAAATAATAGGTTGTATGTCAGGTTATGTGATAGTTTAACAATTTATATTTATTACACAAAGTGTGTGTGTATGTGCATGTGCACGCACACTATAAAACAAACCTGTACTTTTAAATGTACAGTTTTAAAAATTGATATGTATTACTATAGATTGTTTTCTCTTATATCTTTTAGGTTTCTGGAATGTTGGAAGTGATTGGACCAGAAGGTATTTTCTTATGAAGTATTCATCAGTGTAGGGTTGGTTTGTTCTTGGGTTGTTGTTGTGGGATTTTTTTAGCATGAAGAATTTGTAACTTCCAAGCTGCTGATATTTTTAGTAGCTTCTTTAGCAGTTGTGTTTTTTATGAAATCATAAATAAAATTTTATCATCTAGTTTTTTTATTTTCTAAAACCTGAGCCCTTGTTCATTTTTTCCTTTAAAAAAAATTCTTAAATTTATAGCATGTCTTTTGTGGGATCCCACTCACACAGCTAATAGTATACGTATATAAACATAGAATTGAAGTAAGGTTTGCTCTAGAAACTGCATAACTGAACTCTTCCCTGTCTGGAAAGCAGTACAGATCAGTACTGACAATTAACTAACAAACCTAGATACCTGGCATCGATCTAGTTAATTTCTGATCCTGTTTCTGATCCAGCCAAGCCCCAAATGTAAAATAAGGGAAAATCTTTTTCAATGTCTCTTGTCATAATAGAGCATATTAGCATCAGTTAATAGTTTAATGTTTTAATATCTATAGTCTTTTTCTGTCCTTTCTAAACTTATAGAACTTGTTTTCTTAGATGGCCACTAACCATTTTCAAGCACTATCCCTGTTTTTCAATATAGTGAAACTTTGACAACCCAGCATTAGTAGTATGCTGGTGAACTACTTTCAAATAGAAAAATGCACACTTCTGTATGGTAGCCCAGCCTAAGTATAATGCATATCTTTGTTTTTAGATGGATTTATTTTACAAAGCTTTACAGAATCAAGGTAAGAGATTTTATTTTAATGCTGAAAAGACCAGATTACATTAGATATGTATATCTGTTTTTTAATACTATGATTTCTTACATACTGTACATCCTGGAATATAATATACACCTCATTTTTGAAAGGCAGAATGAAGAAAAATATCTTTTCTTGTAGTAAGTAACTGAATAGCAACAGCTAGGGGGCAGAGCCTGCTCATTGTTTTTTTTTTCCTTTGTGAGTCTCATGCAGATTTTATTTCACTTGTGCCCATAACTGGCAGAAACTATTCTTATTGTATTTCTCCCAATTTTGTGCACCTACTTTTTTGTGGAAAAGTGTGTGTTGAATGTAAGAAGACCTGGTGATTCTACTATGGTAATTTACTGATACATTAGTGATGCCCCACCTTTTTTACAAGTGGATCAGACCTTAAAATCAGAAATTGGCCATGGCTTATAGAAAAACATTATAGTTCTTACTTTGGCAAATCCTAATGTTACATGTTTTAAGTAACATGAGAAAGGAAAACATACATTTTAAATAATTTAGGCTTATGAATGCAAAATAAAAAGTTGAGTATTCTGTAGGATAATTTTAAATTGTATAAAAATAATTAAACTTTAGAATCATTACAAAACATAATAAGACCAACTGTAATATTATGCAAGGTAATTGAAGAATTGAAGAATTCTTTCAGATGACTGATGGAGATTGCCCAGCTGGCAGCACTGTACCTCGGATCCTTACGCTTCTCAGTGCTCTACCAGTGTTTCCTGAACGGGGAGTAATGTCCTTTGGGAACATAGTGGGAGTGGGACCATGCCCTGCTTCACAGCACTGGCGGTTTCTTTGAAATAACATTTTTTTCAGGTGCTATAGACACCCTGTGTTACACAAGAGCCCTATGGGTATGAGTGTACATGGCTACCAAAGGTGAGTCTCCACTGCCTTTCCCCTTCCAGGTGCCAAACTTTTCACTAGGCTTTAGAGCCCAGAAGCTGACCATGGATGCAATTCTTCTTCCCCTCTCCCCTCCCTCTTTCCCCTCACCGAATTCAGTGGTAGGGAAGAGAGGAGACAGGCAGCAGTGATACTCAGCTCCTGGATTCTGCAGCTACACAAAAGCTGTGGTTCCAGCCCGTGCTCGTATGCCAGTGAACTCAGAGCTTTCACGCAACTCTAGACTCAGGAGCTGAGTATTGCTACTGTACTCGTGCCCTCTTTTCGTTGCTGCTGAATTCAGGGAAGGACAGCAGGGTGGGGGAGTTGAACAGCAGCTATTCTCAGCTCCTGGACTTCAGAACTGCATGAAAGGTCTGAGCTTACCAGTATGTCAGTACAGGTGAATGCCACTCAACCTCCTTTTCCCCGTTGCTGAATTAACTGTCAGGGGAAAAGAGAGGATGAGTAGTAGAAGCATTCACCTGCACTGACATACTGGTGTTGGACTGTTTGTGCTGTCTTCATGGGCTGCCTCTGGCCCATGGGCCAGAGGTTGAACATAAATGGTCTATATCACTGATGTTGTGATGCTGTACCAGTGCTATGTAGTTTTAAAAATCCTGATATAGGGCTGAGTTCAACTAATGAAAAGTGGATCACAGTAGAGAGCCAAGGATAGTTGAAATAATCATGAAAATGTCAGCTGCCTCTTCTATAAAATAGCTTCCTTATAGCAATCTAGAATCTAGATTATTATTTTTAGGAATTGCAGTTTGTATGAAAATATGGTATGTTCTAGATTTTAAAAAATAATATTTATTGTTTGCAGCCTTATGTCCATTTTAATAAGGAGTGAAAGTAAAATATTCAGTGAGTGTATTTATTACACAAATGTCTTTATTTTCAACTAGGGCCATTTGTATAGAAAGGACAGATGGCATGAAGGTAAGAATCAGTAGAATTTATATCTGTTCCTCTGTTATGCACCAGTAATTTGTTTTGTTCTTTATTTACCTAGTTTATCAAAGCACATTTTAATTTCCGTTATTTTACACTTTCTGTGATATCTGCGATAAAGTAATTTCAAACTTCAGTACTGTATCCTTCTGTGGGTTTCTATTGAAGTTACTGGGAATTTGCATCACTGCAGGAATTCTCCCTAATGCAAGATGGGGACATGAATAATTAGTGCTTTTCCTTTTTATTAATGTTTCTACTGCTTTTATCTTAGGAACAAAAGAATAGAAAAAATGGCAGATTACATGTGTTTGGTCCAAAAGGTATGATGATTTATTAATAATGACTCACAGTTTTAATAATAAAATTATAAGCTGATTTCTAATAGTAGCAAGTACAAATCAATACACATTTGAGTTGCTGATGAGTATAAATTTTAATTATAATTTTTATATCTTTTGTAATATATATTCCAATTAAAGACAAACTTAGAATTAATAATTAGAATTTATATCAAGTGAACCAAAACTTCCAAACAGCTGTTTTTCATTTGTTTTTTAGAAGATGTGGTTATTGAACCAATTCAAACAGCACCAGGGTAAGAAGATGTCTTTGGTTTTGCAGCTAATCTATTACATGCCTTTTTAAGCAATTAGAGTTAGGTAATGCAATCATTTGTCACCCAATTAATTTTGAAAGGATGGAAATGCATGAATTAACACTTTAACCTTTGGTTCAGTTGGCACAATTGTTATTTAAATAAGGGTATTTAAAATAAAAAATAAATATGGTAATATTGTGGAAGATAACATATTGGGTTTTTAAGGCATTTTAATTCTGTATTTGACTTTTCATTGTTTGTACTGTAAAATATATCAACATATAATAATCTTTAAAAACGACAAAACCTTCTGTTCATACTGTTTCATGTGAAAATAAGATACATGTATAAACTAAAGGTAGAAATATTAGTTGATAAAAAAATAACAGAACATGTCTACAGGCCTGGTCCTGTATATTTTTATGTGACTAAGCTAAAACTGAGAAGAACTTTTCAAAATAAATGTGTTACCATGACTTTTAACCTGCTTGCACTGAAATCCATGGAAAAACTCCCATTAATCTCAGTACATCAAGATCAGCATAACAGAATCTTTTCATCTGCACAGGCACTTCAAAGTCAGGTGTCTCAGTGTAATACCCCTTTCTAGATTTCTAAATTTACCTCTACATATGCATAATAAATAAAATTCCAATTATTCTATATTTGAAAGAAAAGCCATGAAAAAATGTCATTGTACTTGTTTGAGTTTTAAAATTTTGGTTCCCTAGCAATTATCCAAGATGGCTCCATTTTTTTTCTTTTTGTCTGTCGTATCCAACTTGAAGGGCAAGATTATTTTATGTGTACCAACTTAAATTTGAGATGGCCCAACTGAAGTAAGTGGAGCTAAGTGTTACCAGGGAACTTTTATGTTTCTGAATATATTTGCATTCATTTTTATGTGCGTGCACAAATGCATTTAACTTGCATATGCAGATTTAAAGGTAAAAGTCAAATAGTTTTTTGAGAATTACAGATTTCACATGTCATTATTTTACAATATCCCTATAAATTATGTGCAACTAAAAAGAAACCAATAAAACTTGCACAAGCAAAATTTATACATGCAGAATCTGGCAGGGACAATTTTGAAGTTGCTTTTTAAAAAATTGTTTTAAAATTCATGCCAAGTAGACTTTCTCTTGATGATTTGATATTTCTCTTACTATTATTTCCTCTTCCAAGCATGTTTCCCAGTTGGCAGCATCCATCTTACAAATCCTTATTCTCTACGAACTACTTGTCTATCACCATCTCCTCTGAAATACCTCAGGTCTTGTTTTATACACTTTTATCACATACTCTTACTCTTTTTACCCAGATACCAGAATTTAAGAATATTAAATACCAGTAAAACTATCATTAGATAACTTGTATTCTCTTGGTTTCAGATACTGAATTATGTTACAGGAAGAGTATTGAATCTTCATGTTAAAATGTAATGCTTACTTTAATATGATTATTTTATAACTGTTGCTTCCATTTTTAAGACCCTTATTAAAGAACTTAGTAACTCCTCACATTATCACATGGTTTATCTGTGTATTTTCCCAAGCCAGTTTATGCTTGTTTCCTGTACTAGCAAATGATAGGAAAAGATGTTAAACAGTAGAAGTCAAGCATTTAAAGCAGCAGACAGTGTGTTTGCAACACAGCTGCACCATGGGCCACCACTCCCCTCCAGTAGAGGAGTGGTGAAAGGAGGTAGTTGTCAATGTCAGGTGGACCGGAGTGGGGAAGGAAGACAATTTGCCTCTGGGCTGTGGAAGGGATCAGTGGCATAATGTAAGACAGGGAAGGAAATGTGCCAGACTAAGCTGCTAGCTGCTAATTTCCCCCCTACCCCCATGCCATGGGCCAGATCCAGTCACTTTGGAGGCTGGACCCAGCCCACAGACCTTAGGTTGAACACCGCTAATTTAAAGCATAAGGGACCATTTGTTCTATAATCTGGATGCAGTTTTTTTTTTGGTGGGAGGGGGGTTATATCTTTTATTGGATAAACTTGCTGACCTCCAGATGAATTCTGAGAACCAAGCAAGATTCAAAGAGCCAGTTCCACCAAAATTAAATACACAACATAAGAACATTTAAATGATAATAGCATGTTCAATAACAACGTGTAGAAAAGATATAAATAGATATAAATGACTAAACAATACAGATAAGGCATATCAAGCACATGATTAAAAATTATAGAATGCACATTTATCTAAAGACATAATGTTTAAAAAATCATTGATATTTGAAAGCAATGTAATCTTAAATGTTCTAAGTCACAAAGTCTCAAAAAGCCACTTAAATGGCCAGCCTGTTAGGGAAATATGTGTAAAGCTTTGTGGCTGGTTCCTATGATTCCTTTCACTGAACATGTGGCCAGTGTTCCCAGCCTCTGAAGCACACTCTCAAGAGGATGTGAGCACTGGCCAGCAATCGGAGCTCCCAGCTGGGGTAGCACAGTGAAATCCCCCAACTGGGAGCCCTGATCAAATGTGGAGTTTCCAGCCTCAGGAGTGCAAGGTGCCCACCCCTATGGCTGAGAGCTCTGATTATTGATATGGCTCCCAGTCATGGTGGGTGGGGGCAGGGTTGGCTTGATGCACCCTTATGGCTGGGAGCCCCATCAGGTGATTGGAACAGTTAGCTGTGAGGTCGCACCATCTACTCCCATGTCTGGGACCCCCATCAGTGATCAGGGCTCCCAACTGTGGGGGGATACCATGTGCCCCTGTGGCTGGGAGCATCATCAGTAATAGGAGCTCTCAACTGCATGGTCTCACAATGGGCTCCCAGGGCTGGGAGCTCCATCAACTGATTGGAAGCCATGGGAGCACATAGTACGACCCTGGGACCGGGATCATGTTCCTGAGCTCCCCCTACACCAGCAATATGATGTGATGGGATCTGATGCTCGAACCCACAATTACACCTCCTGCTTTGCACGTGTGGGATCCCACCCTGTTGCATATTAGATCCCATTGTGCCTTTTGTTTAACATCTGTCAGTTGCCTGAGTTGTTAAATAGCACTAACCGGGTACATTTGCAAGTGTGCAATTCAGCAAATTTTGATCTTAGATATTTTAGGAAAAAACATTGTCTAAAGCATATTTATAGTATTTTGCCCTGAGTTATATAGCTATATACAAGGCGTATTAGCATGTATGTACTTGTTGTTTGTGTATGAAATGCATATTGAATTTTTCTTAAAACTAAATTAAAGATATAAGTGTATTAGGATACCACATTTAGTTTATTTTTGTCTTTAAATATTATATATCTCCTTATTAAGGAATACATATTAAATTCAATATGTCAGTTTTTGTCATATTCCATATGCAAGTGGCTGTATTGCCTATTTGAGCTATCATAACTGTATTAAAAACTTCTTGTCTTACTATTTAAAGGTAACCTTATAGAACAGTAGGTAAATATTTCCTCAAACGTAACTGGAGAAAATATTTTTCTCTGTGAATCTCCTGTCATTTTTGTCATATGTTTACTCAAGATCCTATTTCCTGAAAAGAATGAAGATAATTAACTTGGAGGCCATCTAGCTGGGAACTACAAACAGTCATACGGGTGACTTGATCATGCTGATAATGGTTTTGGTTATTTGTGGAGGCTATTGATGGTATTGATCTACCTTTGAGGTCTTACATAATAAGTTATTTGGAGTTTTGAAGATTCAATATGAAAAAACTAATGTTGAAAATGATTTTTGCTGTGTTCTGATCTTACATTAGTTGTGATTTGATGCAGGAAGTTGCCTAAACTTTCTGTTTGAGCAGTGTATTCAGTTGCTGAAATCAACTGTCAGTGTAATTCTCAGAAAACCATTAAAAGAGTATAGTGAATGTCTAAGAGCATTAAGGAAGTTGAAACTGCAGAGAATTAGTAATCAGTGCTTGTGAGAGGCAAGGATTTTTTGGGTGATACCTTTTATTGGACCACCTGCATAGTTGCAATAATGTTAGACACGTTTTTGAATGCAAGACATTTTTCATCAGAAAATCATCATTCTCCTGATAAAAAACAAATGAGTACACACATTCAAGCTTTTTTTCTCAAAGGCAAAATAGCTGTTCTGGGAAAACAATAACCCAGGAACATCTAGGGCTAAATTGTTCACTGGAGAGTTTCTCCCAGGAGACTGAACATCTGCATAATTTCTCCCAGCTTAACTCCTCCTGAGGACCAGGAACAATGAAAATGGGGGAAAGGCTCCCATGTCTTCCTGAGACCAGGGTCACTTCAGTCTGGAGAAAGCAGAGGGGGGCATTCTTCCTCTCCTGTCTGTAGGAAGGGAGGAGCTGTCCCAGCTGCTCTCTGCCTGCTTCTCACACCAGAGTTCCCAGTGTGAGAATCAGGCAGGGGCTTTGCCATACTGCTCCTTCTACCTTGCTCCCAGTCAGGGAGGGTTACCCTCTACCTCCTTGCCTTTGTCCCCATTCTGCCCCCTCCATTGTCAGCTGAGCAGTTCAACTGGTGATTGAAATGCTGGCATGACCAGCCAGACTTGCAAGCCCAGCTCTTGGCCACACCAACTCCCTTTCTCATCTCTCTGCCACTCAGCGGAGTTTTTGGAGCAGCAATTTACAGGCTGGAGGGGCCAAAAAAACCCAAGTAGAAAAGCGAGGCTTGAGAGGCTTTTCCAAGTCTAGTTCCCAGGCCCTCCAGCTTCCAATTGCCTGCCCACCATTCAGCTGAGTGGCAGAGGCAGGGAGCCCGGTATGCACATGGAGGCTTTCCCTAAGCCCAGCTCCCAGCCCTGCCAGTTTCCTCTTGCCACCTAGCTGACCTGGAGCAGACTGGGGCAAGGTAGTGGCAGTGTTGTAGTGGCAAAGCTTGGGAGCCTTGTCACCATGGCAAAATCCACCTGCCTCATTCTGCACTGCTCTGGCAAAGGTCCCAGAGCCTTGCTGTGGCAGCAGAGTGCTCCCCTCCTGCCTTCCTGCATTCCTCTGGTTCAGTCTTGGGGAGTGCAAGGAGCAGGGGCTATACTTCTGACGGGGAGAACTAGGAGGGTTCCCACCACAGGAGAATGCTTCCCTCCTACCAGTTGGCAAACTGGCATGACGGGTAGGCATTCTCCTGGGGCTAGAACCGTCCTAGAGTTGTTTGTGGCAGCTGCTGTAAAGCAGGAAAGGGAGAGGTCAGGCTGTCAATTAATAGGCTTCCCTAATGGTGGAGGTGGCCCAGGGAGCAGCACTCTAGCCCTCCCTGGCTGAGAGCTTGCCTGTGAACCTGTACAGTCCAGCTCCCTCACTATTCTTTTACTAGAATAAATTTCTTCTGGTACAAATAAATGTTTGTATGCAGCCTCTGTATGAGATTATATTGAAATGAAAGGGAGAATCTTAGAGTAAAACTATAGTTCAGGGCCCAACCTTTTATCTTGTGGTGTAGGATCTAGAAAGTATTGAATTTAGATAAGCTGAAAAATATCAATGAACATGGTTATGTTGCATTTAATGGGAACATTAACTATTTTCATAATTTTTTTTTTTTAATCCAAGGCAGCATGGGATATGGAGCAGAATCTGCCAGCAAAATGTATAGCCCAACAAAACAAATCTCATTATATGCAGCTAAATCATCCATTGAAAAGTAAGTTTTATTTAATTGTAGTTATTGTAGCTCTTTAGATATTAACATTTTAGGTATGGCCAGTTCTTATAATTATCCATAATTATAATAATAAGGATGTATATAATAAAATATAAATAATTAAGGATAAATATGGAAGCATTGTTGGAGGTCACTGGGAAGAAATGCTGGGCTGGAAATTTACTGGTATGAATCCTGAATGGCATCTATCCCATGTCATCATTTAACTACCATACTTTTTTGCTGGGAGCTAGGAAGCTCACTACTAGGGAGTGGGTGAAGGGGTGGTATATACCAAAAGATAATGCTGGGATAGGAAATGATTGGACTAGTTTGATGCACAGAGGAAAACCAGTAGCACCAGAGGAGAGTGATAGCAGCATGGGCACAGGCTAGAGAGATCAGCCGGCTGTAGCTTATTTGGTTGCTCAGTCCTATTGCCTAGTGGGAGCAAGAGCTGGCCAAAAAAATTGTATCCTTGGTTGCCACAATATAAAGTAATGATAAACAAAACAGGATCTGGGGAGTGTATTATACCCATCTTCAAGAAGGGAAAGAAGAACCCGTGCAACTATAGGCCAATCAGTATAACCTCTATCCCAGGGAAAATCCTAGAAAAGTTCATTAAAGAATCTATATATGATATGCTTGCAGAAGGTAAGATTCGGAAATGACAGCCAGCATGGCTTTGTCATGGGTAGGTCTCATCTCCTTCTACAACCAGGTCTCTCACCACCTGCACATGGGAGACAAGGTAGACATTATATACCTAGACTTCCAAAAAGCTTTTGATCTAGTATTGCACAAAATCCTGGTGGGAAAATTGAAAGATTGTGGACTCAGCTGCTTGACAGTTCAGTGGGTAGAACACTGACTACAGGTTAGGACCCAGAGAATTCTCATTAATGGATCTGTGTTGTCCTGGCGTGAAGTGGCAAGTGGTGTCCCTCAGGGGTCTGTGCTTCGACCGGTGCTTTCCAACATCTGTATCAACTGATGCATTTCCTGTAAAACTAAGGAATTGATACTCCCACTGTATTCAGCACTGGTGAGACCACAGTTGGAGTACTGCGTCCAGTTCTGGGTGCTGCACTTCAACAAGGATGTGGAAAAACTTGAGAAGGTCCAGAAAAGAACCACCCATATGATCAGGGACTTGCAAGGCAAGCCATACAAGGAAAGGCTGAGGGACGTGGGCAAATTTAGCCTAAGGAAGAGAAGGTTGAGAGTAGTGTTCCCTCTAAGCTGCATGTGTGCACGGCTGCGCACAAGTAAAAATCATGCCATGCACAAACTTTATAAGGCCACGCACCCGCCTGGAGAGGAGCTGGGTGCAGATTGCGGCAGAAGCACTAGGGCCAGTGTGGGACACTTACCGAAGGTAAGTTCCTCACTCCTCATGGAGGGCAGGCAACAGCTCCTCCCTGAGGGGAGGCAACAGGGATGGGGGCTGGGGGCTGGCACGGTCTCTGCTGGCTCTGGGGAACTGCTCCACAGGCTCTGGGGAACTGCTTCGCTCCCCAGCCCTGATGCCATGTGCCTCCTCACTCCCTGAGGTGATGCAGAGGAGCAGAGCAGTTTCCCAGAGCCAGAGGAGACTGCGCCAGCCCTCGTCCCTGTCACTGTCCCCACACCTGCCTCACCTCAGGGAAGAGCTGCTGCCTGCCCTGCATGAAGAGTGAGGACCTTCGTCTGGTGGCCAAACCCTGCCCGCTCCCACCTAGACACTTACTTTGGGACCCTTACTGTTGGACCACGCTGCACCAAAAGGAGGAGGTGGGACCAAAGTGGCATGCTCACGGACCACTACTCCTTAGAGGAAACATTGGTTGACAGGGGATTTGATAGTGGCTTACTGCTATATCAGAGAAGTGCATCAGGAGCTCAGTGAACAACTGTTCACTAGGGCATCCCTGGGGAAGACCATGATTAATGGATATAAACTGGAAAGCTGCTTCAGGCTTAATACCAGGAAAAACTCCTTCACAGTCAGGGTGTCTGGACTGAGGAATACTCCCTCCATAGGTGGTGCAGTCACCTACCCTGGAGGTTTTCAAGAGGAGACTGGACAGTCATCTCACTGGGGTCATTTGACCCTAGGTGTCTTCCTGTCTAGAGCGGAGTGGCTGGATCCGATGATCTGTGGGGTCCCTTCCAGCTTTTAACAATCTATGAATCTATGTAAGTGCTATCTACTGGACAAGCTGTTGGCATCGCTACAAATAAAAAAATGAAGTAATGAAGTAACTTACTAAGCTTATTTTTCTTGTTCATGAACCAGACTTAAGTTCAGGTTGTCTTTGGATTAATTATCTTAAAAACACTGTACAATTCCTGAAAGACTAGTATCAAGTAGAAGGAAATGAAAGGAGACTGATTAGAATGGAAAATATGTTGTCTTTGTTGTGGGGATGACAAGGAAGGAGAGGGAGACTAAATAGATTTAATTTAGTCTCTTCTGTTAGTTTACAAGTAACTCTTCACAAATTATTTGGAAATACATAATATATTTAGAAATATCCATTATGCCCTTTAAAAAATTGCTTGCTTGCTGAATCATCCTCCACTTTTCCATAACTTTATACTTAATAACTAACCTATTTCATAGTTGGGTCATCATTTTGTGCTATTACACATCTTCAGAAACTGACTTGTGCTAGCAAAATCTATTGCTATTTTTACCCCCGATGACATTCATATTCTTCTTTTTTTCACTGGGAATGCAATAAATAGATGGGATGCTTCTGGCAAAAGTGTGAAGAATAAGCATTCTTCCAGGAATCCAGAGACTTCTTTAAAACCACTTTGCAGTATGCAGAAAAATACAGGTAAGACTAGCATTTGCTTCACTGAGTTGCACAAAGGTCTCTTACTAAACTTACCATATGCTAAAAGTGTTTTAAATCTAACCATAGATTAGCTCGCTTGTAGAAGAGAGAAGGTTTTTGGGGTGGGGTTGGTGAGGCCTGAATAAAATATTCTGGGTCTTGTTTGTATCTAGCTTGATGGAGATATCTTTGATCAGTTGTAAACGGCTTACCTCAAACTATAGAAACCATGCTTTTACAGTCCAATTACTACTTCATGAATTCAGGATTCACAGAGTATGTTATATATCAGCAAAAAGAGAACTTTGTTTTTCTCTCATAACAGTCTCAGAATACTACCTTCCATGAATACATGATTGACACTGTCTAGATAGATTAAAAGGAGCTGACAGAGCAGCATGTGTTGTCATAAAACATGCACAATGTATATTATAACTCTGGAAGTTCTGGAATTCTAGAACCCTGTTTCATTTGTACCCTTGTATAGCAGGCAGTAAGAGGTTCTGATCAAACTCAAAGAGGTGTTTCAATGGGATCTCCATATTAATACACAAAAACCTTTTATGCCTTCATGGAATTATCTTTTGGAATTCAAATTAATGTCTCTTGGAATGGACTGCACTGTCTTGTTCCTTATTTGTTTTTATTTTGCAGAATCTCATACAGATCAGCAATTAAAAACGGATTTACACAGGCTGTCTGAAGAAACAAAGATCAGTGAAGCTAGAAGAGATAATATCAAATCAGAAGCCAGTGGTCAGTTTGAGTGAAATATCATTCTGAATCCTTCTAAGCAAACATTATTTTCCCCCAGACTTTCTTTCAAACATTTTAAAAATTGTTAACTTAGGAGTCTGATTGTGGAGAAAGGGTAAAGTGGGGTTTGATTTGTGTCCTCTAGTTGCAGTTGCAGTGTATAAAAAAGGTAAAGGTAAACCACACCTCCGTTGAAGGAACCCCTTAGGGACATTTCAGGCCTGATCCATCCAAGGTCTTGGTCATCGTGACATTGAGTACTACTCTAATTTTTAAGGGCTTAGCTGACTAGAAATGGTATCCACACCCCACAGGTAGGCAATTGGACTATGTATACGTGTAATGAGACAAATTAGGTGCCTAAGATGGATCAGTAAAACTCATATTCTGAATAGTGAGCTGCCTAAACTAGCCCATAGGAAGTGCTGGGAAGACAGGTATAACAAGCCATTGCTCCTATTAGGAAGCTTGTCATGTCCTTCTATGTGCATGCCACTTTAAATATGCCTATAAAACGTGATTTTTGTAGAAATCATTACAGTGTTCATTTCAGCTTACTTAAAGGAATAGATCAGAAACCAGATATACTTATAAAAGGAAGTATTTTCTGTCTTAAACTACCTCTTGCTATCAGTGCAACAACTATAATGTAAATATTAAACAGTTGTATGTGATTGCCATTTCTTGTGGACAGTCAAATAGTAACTAGGTGTTATTTTGTGAGAATGTTGTCATTCACACAAAGGTACACTGCATGCAATGATTTTTTCCAAAAACAAAACTCAAATGTACTAACTCAATACAATAGAATTATTTAGAATAGAGAGGGCAAAAAATCTAGTGGAGAGAAAAAAATCTAGTTTATATAAAAAGAATTGGCCTGAATCACAATCTAGCCTTAGTTTCTATACAAGCTAGGTAAGTGTAGATCATATCATTACATTTTATGAAGAATGTTTTGTCTCCTGAGCTTGTCTCTCTTTCTCTCTTCTGTCCATTTCTCTGAACAAGTCTGTTTAACAAGACAGCCTTTGTACTCCAAGCAGCTGTTATATTTCCTTCCTCTGAGGTGTCTCCGGTCTCCCCCTACTTTAGTCAGTGATCCTTTTAATGTTTAAAGTAGCCTGTTCATCTGTCTGTCCAGACAAAGATATTAACACAGATGTTTCTTTTTTGAGTACATATACGAATTTCTTATAGAGTATTCATATTTTTAGAGACGTCTGCTCTTGTTAATTGCCCTTGGGTAAATAAGCTTGGGTTTCTGTTTTTCTCCTATTGCACTTATTTTATCAAAATGTTTCCCTAAAGGTATATGAGGAGTGTTCTGAAAGTGTCTGATCTGACAAGAATAGAATGAACTGTTTGTTTTAGTAGTCCCTCAACATCAGTGCACTGGCTGTTTCTGTACTGAATCTTGGCTTTGCCTGTCTTATAGAAATTATTATCCAGAAACTCCTCAGCTGTTGTGATAACTTCATCATATTTGAAGCCCTTCCAATGGAAGTTTTTCTTCACCTTGGGGACCAGATATAATTCTGAGGGATCCAAACTTGGCAAATGGGCTGGAACAGGAATCAGTTCAAAGTCAGTGCTATGGTCTCTGCAACTTGGCATGTGTGAGTTAATGCATTGTCCTAGACTCAGCTTTCTGCAACTCTTGTTTTTAATGGCTATTCACAAACACTAGCATAGTACTCTATATCAACAGTCTTGCCTGCTGAGACTCAATCACCTCATTACTCTAAAAAAAACCGACTATGATACTACCAATTGATACTTCCTTGAATTTTGTGGGAGGTAAAGCTGCATCTAATTCTCATACATGTTCGCTCTTTAGTCTCAGAACCAGAATCTTGAACCCATGTCTCATCCTTAGTCATAGTCATGCACATTAAGTTTTCTAGGTTTGCTTAAAACTACTGCAAAAGTTCTCTAGAAATAGCAAGTCGTGCTTTCTTCTGATCAGCATTCTAGATACCCATCTTACTGATACTTTTTCATGTATAAGTCTTCCTTAGGATTGTATTTACTGACCCAGTGCTGATGCCTCCCATCTTGGGTATGTGCTTGGGTGTTCATCTTCTGTCATTCCACACCATCCTGCAGCCTACACCTTCTTCTAACATGTTGACCTCTCTAAGAAGTCCTGTTCTTGGTTCATCCTCCGTGCTCATTCTCTCAGACTTAGTTTTTTTAACTATCTTCTTTTTTACCATGGCAAATGAACCTTCCACCCCCACTATAGTTTCTCTGTCTTCCTGGGTTTTCTTCAGGGTCAAGACTTTCTTATCAAAATACTTGCCCACTAATCTGATTTCATTCTTCTCTTTCAATGGGGAAGGAAAGAAAGAGGATAATGATGGGATACTGCGGGTCGTAGTAACTGAAGAAATATTACATATAGTGCTATAAAATGTAGTGCTACTGAGATGTTTCCCTTGGAAAAACATACTATTTTGTGGCAGTTTCACCATCATTGTAGCACTACAGACAACTTGAACAACTTTTGGTAGTGCTGCAAGAGTGTATATACTACTACAAATGTAACTCCTGTCCACAGCCTAAGAAAATTGAACTATGTGATCTAAAAACACATTACTGTTTAATAGGTACTTCTATATAGAGATGTGGGGTAATGGAAGTTTAATACACACACATTTTCTTCACACCTCTAGTTAATTCACCATAACTTTTCTGAGAGACCCTATCAGCCCTCGGGGTGATTGCTTTGGAAGAAGCCTCATTGGCGCACATATTAGTTTTTTCTCAAATGTGCCTAAAAGAAAATATTAACCTTAAAAAACAACTTGCTTTCTGCTTTTTAGAATTTATAGTATTATAATTCCTTTATACCAACACTTCTATTCTTTATCAAGTAAGAATAGTTGACATAAATAGCACTTCTATTGCCCTTTAAGGTTCAGTCTCAGTTTTTAATATGAGGTTTCTTCATTAGCACCTTCCAGCTTTTATAAGCTTTTATGAGCTGTGATGTCATAGAATTGTGGCTAGTAAATAAAGGACTATTTAATGCAAACTTAAAACTACCAAAAATTTAGAGAGACTACACACAGGTGCTAATAGAACTTCAGTCAGCGATGGAAACTAGAAAATTGGGTAAATTTAACCTCATAATTGAGTTTGAGAAATTTTGTCCTGAGTCTGAGCCATAGCATTCTATCTCTGCTGTACCTTGTATATACTCCTTTACTTATAAGCATACTTATGCATGCACATGCACACAACTCTTGGGGAAATTTTGCAGTTGGGATCCACCAGCCTCACTCAGGTGAACTTGCAGTGTTTCTACTAATGTTATTTTGGGTCATCAAACACAAAGAGCACAATTCATGGGCAGATTTATCTGGGACTAACAAAGACACATTGTCACTCTAGGGCTCTGCTACAAATTCTTAATTGCAACAAAAAACAAGTGCGGGGATGGTTCTGTTTTCCTATTGCCCTCCTTATTGGGTAGATCATGAAAATAAATGTTTAGAGTTAAGGATTATTATGCCACTATTTTTGTCAGAACTATGAGTTCTTCTGTCACCAGAGGCTGGTGCATAAAAAACCCTTCAGAGAAACACATGAAAACTTACTGTTTTGAAAACTGGTCAGCTTGTCCTCTTTTCCCTTGTTGTTTCCAATAAGGTTAACACACAGGTGCCTTCAGCTGGTGATCAAAATGGTGGATCTGCCCAGTGGCTGGACTCCATTTCCCAGCAGACCCTGCCCATGTGGCTTCCAGCCAGTCTCCAAGGAGACCCTGGGAACTCAGGGCTGTGACAGCACAGGGTGGCAGAATGGGGGCTCTGCTCCAGCCTGACCCAACACTGTCATGGCCACACACTCCCAGGGTCTTCATGGAAATTAATCCTTAAAAGAGCTTTAAAAATAAAGTACATATAAAATTATAGTGAATATAAACTATATGAAAAGGTTGATATATCTGAATTTTGTTCATAACAAACTTATCTGACAGCCACATGCTAAATTTCTTATGACCTGTTTTAAAAAAAAATCAGCTGAAACTTAATGTTGGAGCCACAACTGATACTTCTTTAATATTGTTTTGATTTTCATTAACTATCAATTACATGGTGTTTTTATTTTAACTCTAAATTATGATTTCTCCTGCTTTTATATTTCCTTTTGCTTATTTATTCTGAGAAACTTGCTGTTACCTAGATCGCTGTTCCGCAGAACCTCTTGCAAGAAAAATATTCCTTATAAAAATCTCTGTTAAGCACATACAAAGTAATGTATGTTGGCTACCACCAGGTTAAACGTGATTATAATTGCCATTATTACTGTGTATTACATTTTTTTTGTTCTTTTTTTCAAATGCTAAGCTGAAAGGACAATTATTACAATGTAGGTAGAATTGTCTGTATTAGAACCTTCATTACTTTCTGTGATCTTATTCAAAATCCATTGATGGTCAAAGTCCTTCCATTGACTTTATGAAGCTTTTGATTGTGCGTTTCAGGAGCTTGTTAAATTGAAAGCTCCTAACTTTAACGAGCCTTCTACCACACTCTGTGCGCGCGCGCGTGTGTGTGTGTACAGTGACAGATCAGTTAGAGATGTTGACACATTGTGAGCAAGCACAGTTCAACTTTTCCTGCATAACTCTTCCAGTAGCTTTAAGTCCTGATGAGCAATATTTCAGTTACTACAACATTGTTAAGGAGAAACTGTAAACAGGACTTTACAGACATTGTGTTATGATTCAGTCATGTGAGTAAATGCCCCCTAAAGACTCAGTTGAGAGCAGGAAGCTGATTCTCTCTGTAGCCAAAAATTGATTTTTAAATTCAAAATGCTCCTGAGCAGTGTGTTCATGTCAATGTATTGTTCAGTGTATTTATGGGAGCATTGAATTAAACATCTTCCTTAGTAAATTTCCTCTTCTACAGTCATTTTCTTCTAATTGAACATTCATATTGGTGTGTCTATGTATATGTGTATTCAATCACAGTTCTTATTTTATTCATACCATGAAGCACACACATGTTGAGGCAGTAGATCATTTGATTAACTGAACATTTTGATGCCTTTTTTGGGGAAAAGAGATATCATCTCGTACAGTTTGTTCTGTAATGGACTGCTCTGTGTTACTCCTGCAAGAAGAACAGTTTCATCTTCAGTAGTGAAAACCCCATCCAGGCCAGTTGTTTAGTAGGATTGCTCTTCTTCACCTTGGTGAAGCACATTTATCAAATCTGCCTGCCAGCACACACTTCTTCATCATCATTTTGTCCTACTAATGCTTTATGATACTTAAACATGATAGGCAAGATTGCCTGGGGTTTTTAAGTGATTTTCTTTTCAGTTAGGCAAATCCAAAGAAATGTTCATTTACATTTAGCATGTGTTGTTGAGTATAACTCGTACAAATCATAGCAGCAGAAAATAGGATCAAATTCATACAAATCCTAAAAGTATCATATTCTTAAAGTGTGTGCAGTTGTAACTATCATTAGATTAAATAACCTATCCATGTACTATAATAATTGAGGATTTCACTTCTAAAAACTCAGGAAGTTCAGAGTTCTGATTCTCATAGTAACTGTTACATTTCTAATTCTTGCATTGTTTGTCATATAAAGCAGCTATTCCTTAGTTCTTTTGAACACTGTTGCTCTATATAACAACTGCAAGTATAATATTTAAAATGAAATTTCAGATATGAGTGCCAGTATATAATGGGTGCTGACCGAAGTGACATTTGTCATGTGATTGACTCCTTGAAAGCACTCTACAGCCATGCCCTGACAGAAGTGAACAGCTGCAGAGTGCTTTAAAAGTGAGTGTTTGTGCAACAAATTTACCCTCATTTAGTGGGTGTTCAGATGAAGGTGCTACAAAGTGGAGCACTTTCATTAAATTCTGTCTGATCAGAGCTGGGCTGATGCAGCCCAGCCCTGCCGCCAGGGCTGTCTGCAGAATGGGAGGGGAGAGAAGTGGGAGAAGGAATTCCAAGCTGGAGTTTGCCCAGCCTGCACTGGAGGCAGGGGGCAGGTGGATTGGCGGGATCCAAGCCACTTGTTCCTCTTCCAGCTCAGGCTGGGCAAACACATCAGGGAGTTCACTCCCTGCCCTTCTCCCTCCTCCCATCCTGCAGACACCACTGAAGCTGGGAGTAGAGGTACAGGGTTAAGGAAGAGAGGCTGCAGACACAGCTCCTCCTAGATAGAGCTCTACTATGGAGCCAGTCTCCCACCTCCACTCACCCTTGATCCAACTGTGAATGTCTTTTGAGTTGCAGGGGGTCACTAACTCACGGCACTTTCTGTGAAGTAGGGAGCTGCACGTCTGTCAGCACCCAATGTTACATCCAAAAGGCTTAACTCTTCCCTAACAGGGGCACATACAATTCCAATAGAAATTGCACAAATATACATGAGGGTGCAAACAGGCTCAGTAATATATACATGGACTCTTTGTTGTAAGCAGAAAAATAGAAAATGTATTAAACTGTATGCAAACATTTGAGCAATGACCTAATTAGTATTTATGCGTTACTTTAAGCATACAAAATACTATTTTTTGTTGTTGCTGTTGTAACACTAGAATACTTTGTATTTTAGATGAAAAGGAAAAAAATTCCCGAAGTGTAGAAAAGACAGCAAATAGTATTGAACTTCAGCCAAATAGTGTTGATAATCACAATTTTGATGAATTGTCACAAACTACTGATGATGATGAAAGCAGCAGTGAACATAGCGAAAATGAAAATGGGAAAGGAAGTGCACCAATACAGTTGCTGGGAGAGGTACATTTCAGATTTTTGTCTTAATGTAAATAATGTGATGTCAGGGATCCATGTACTCCATTGGGACTAATTCTGGAATGCACAACTCAGTTTTTTGTCAAGAACGTCCCAAGTCTGCAGTTCCAATGACTTGCATTGCAGTTGTGTTGATTCATTGGATCTTAATACCTTTAATTTGCAGACTCAAACACGCTTGTGATTTTGGCTCATAGCTGAAAATACTCACTGGTGTGCAATTCATCAATTTTTTTCAGTACTTATTTTTTATGATAAATCAGTATATTTACTGTACTGTATTCTCCAGCTGGCCAAAGTCTGTGGGCTCCAGCAGTTATGATATTATATGGGTGTCCAGCTCAGCATATTTTTTTCCTGCCCCAGGTATCCAAAGAGGGGAACATGCATTTGGCTTCAGTAGTTCATGTTCTCAGTCCCTTAGGCCCCTGCCTGCTGTTCTGTTCTCTAGGTAGTCTAGCTATTCAGCTTGCACTTCTGGTAATCTCTGCTCTTTGGTTGCAAAGTGGTTTCTAGCTGCAGGTTCCACTTTTCTATAGAATAGAAAAGGGGTAGTTAGCTATGTTAATCTAAGTCAAGCAGGAAGCAGGGCAGGATGGCACCTTAATATAGTGAAGGAAGCATGCATTATTATCCAATTAATTTTCTGTTGTTGAAAAAGATGCAGTCTGAGATGCATTTATAGGCAGGATGACAGAACACAAAATGCTAGGTACCTGGGTACAGCAAAATAATCAATATTGCAGCAAAACGCAGACTTCTGTGCTAGTTTGAAAAATGCCAGTTTCAGAGCCACACAATAACAAAGTCTTGTCACCCGCAAGTGTGATCCCTGGGGCCACTCACACCTCCCAGAGCCATTTTTTCTAGGTCTGTGTATTCTGACAATGATCATTTACGTTCCATTTCCATAGTTTAATTATTTTCTCTAGCCCTAAACAAAACTTAAAGTGAATCCTAGAGCACAATTTTGCAGCAAGATACAGCAATAGAATACTTAAGACTGTTCATTAAAGTAACTGATTATTAGTAATTTACTGTGGTGAAAACTACTCTTTCATGCATATACCATTCCTGTTTACTCTTTCAAAAATATTTTAAATGACATTTATAAAAGATAACTATCTGTATTAGCTCTTAATAAGTCTAGCAGCTTTGTATAAATATGTTAAATTCATTTATAGAATGTATTCAGAGTGTATTTGGAGGCATTTCTTTTTTTCCCTTCCTATAAGTTTCTTTCCAAAACTTGAGTCATGGAGAAGTAGGGCTGAAACAGACCTCCAGAGGTCAGCCAATCCAACCCACTGCCCAAGGCAAAATCATCCCTATCCAAACCATCCAATACAATTCATAGTGTAAACAAAATGGCAGTGGCACACTTTGAAATAAAACATATTCGGTGAGCTTTATTTCAGAGCATCTCACTGCCATTTTTTCAGCGTGGGAGCATGCGACAATGCATGACATGGGTGCTTTTAGTTAGTGTGGCTCACTAATTAAAGCGCCCGGTGCCACATACACATGTAAAGATGCCCAATCTTATCATAGGATAAAAGTTCCTTCCTGACCCCAAATATGGTGATTGGTCTGACCTTAAGCAGAGGGACAAGACTGCATAGCCAGGAACCTCTCCCAGCAGGATCATTGGCACACTTCAGTGAGCCTTAGCTGCAGCCAACACCAAAGGTTTCTGAAGAAGGCCTGACGCATGTAGCAGATAAGGCGAAAAGTGGGGAGCAATCAGCAAAGCCCAGAAGCATGGCAAATATCCGTAATAGAACCTAGGCATATGCCTAGATCATTTTCACCCAGTGGCTATCCAACCTCTTTTTCAACACCTCCAGTGATGAAGTCTACAACTTCCCTAGGTAGTCTAATCTACTGCTTCACTGTTCTAACACTAAAGATGTTTTTCCACATTTGAAATATAAATATGAAAATGTTTGGTAAGTAGTAGTTACCATGGTGTTTAAATGAGTAGGCTGTTTACTCAATATCCAGTCTCTATTTTTAAGAGTAATTCAGCACTTAACTACTATTCAGTAAATCTTAAGCATGTGCTTATGTTCTCATGATTTCATTTGGTAACCATAATGCTCATGTGCTTGTACACTTTTGTTTTATTTATAAGGTTTGTATTGTGGAATAAATTTTTCTGCAAAATTGCACATTCAACTGTGCCTCCCGGCCCCCAAAGTGAAACTGTCTATGAAGAAGTTGACAAGGCTGTATTAGGCAGAAGGCAGGTCAGTGTGGCACCTTATAGACTAATTTGTTCAGACAGCCATGAGCTTTCATAGGCTGCAGCTTACTCATCAGATGCTACTGCTGGAAATTTGACAAAATAAAATGTAGCCTACAAAAGCTCATGGCTTTCTGAACAAGTACAATTATAAACTGTAAGGTGCCACATTGCCCTGCCTTTTGCCCAACTTCAGACTGATACTGCTAAGTCCCTCCCTCTATGCATGGATAAAAGGTATATTAGTTGTTCTTATATATAAAAAGATAAGAGGTGTAAAAAGACGTAAATCTAAATCATATGCTGTGAGAAAAAACATGGGCAAAACTCAAGAAAATAAAGTAGAGTGGGATTTTAGTGCTTTTTCCATTAAAAGAGAAATAAAAGATTCATGGGCCACAAATCCTTAGAACCTACAATGTAATTTATATCTTTACATGGAAAAGACAAAAAGATGGCAATGAAAGATGAAAGGAAACCTTTAAAAGAACTTTTATTATGGCAGGCTAACTGTATTTGCTGACAAAGAAACATAAAGGTCTGGCTCTGCCAATTATGAACACAGCTCATATTTAGAGAATTTAGAGATCTGCCAAGTTTAACAGCTCTCAAACTGTCTACTTGACTTCAAATAAGAGGAAAGTTTTAGCATTCACTGTTAAAATGACAGCCAACAGTTACCAGACAAAAAGAGAGAGAAAATAAAGATATCTTGTATAGCATGATACATTTTATCTAATGCTGAATTTTAATGATGATCACAGTATGAGTCATGCTCCCTTATGTCATTAATTAATTTTTAATATGGTGCCTTTACTAAAATAAGAAGTTTCTGGTATTGCTCTTAACCTTTGTCTCTCTACTGATAATGTACCTTCCAATTTCAATGAAATGTGTCTCTTGTAGATTTCCAGTTTTTAGTTTAATATGGCCTCTTTAAGTCATCGAGATTTTTGTGGATTTACACTTCAAGAATGTTTGTTTTCCTTATTTTCTAGCATCAAATATTAAATTTAAAAGTTTTAGATTTCATCTGAATTGATGTCTGAAGTAAGCACTAACCCAATGTGTTATCAGGAATTGATTAAGGCCCCATGTCCTCAATATGCCATGCTTTCAGGAGGACCTTGGTTTTTTTGGATTTTTTGGTTTTACACATGCATACATATTTTCAAGGCTAGTAATTGTATTCAGTTATGCTGGAACAGCTAATAGGATAGATGTGTTGCATTGTTGTAAAGCCTGATATTACTCAGAGTAGTTCCATTGAAGCAGTTAAACCATGTACAAAGTTGAGCATACACGTAAGTTTTGCCAGAGTAATGTGCTGTGTGCTCAGTTGCCTAATGCGTACATCTACATGTGCATTTAAACTCAACAAAATTTAATGCGCATTAAGCAATTTTTGGTATGGGTCTACACATGCAGGGACATGGCACTAAAGTTATTCCCAAATCCCTGCAGCCCTGCCATGTTCCCCATGTGGCTGCCAGGGGAACCCTGATTCCTAGCTGGCCTCTTCCCTGCCCAGGAGCCGTGTGCCCAGTGCAAGGGCAGCACACAGCAGCTCCCTCCTTGCCTCCCCATACCAAGGATGCCCCTGCCCCTGACAGTGATGCCTAACACCCCACTGCTCTAGCCTGGCCCCTGCCAGCGATGACCAGTGCCCCACACTCCTGCTGGCCATGTTGCTAGGCCTGCTATCCCCAGCAGCACCTTTCCCTGCCTGCCCAGGCCACAGAACAGCCATGCGCCTGCCAGTGGGAGCCAGGGTACTAGCTGTGGGAGGCCCTGCCCAACCCTCTCCTCCTGCTCTCCCCACTCCAACCTGCCTGCCCCACCACCCACATAACCCCTACCCATCCCCAGCACCACTCTTAGGACATGCACATGGGTGAAAAGAAGTTGGGGGTTTTTTTGGGGGGAGGGGTGTTTTATTACCCCCACAACACCCATCCCCATTCCCCCCTGAACAAAGAGAGCACACTCACCAACAATAAAAAACATGCTTACAAGTGGGAAACTATATGCAAGGGGGAAATGATTTAACATTTTGAGTCTTCAAGCCCAGAGTGGGGGGCCATAGTGGAGATCTAGGGGGCAGGACCCTGAGGCAGGTGACCAGCAACCCAGCCCCTGCATATTTTCTGGGACTAGGCTCAGGCTGACCCCATGGTGGCAGGACAGACCCAGCACTAAAGTTAATGCCCGGTCACATCTATATATGCATTAATGTGCATTAACTAATCATGCCTAAATTTGATACCTGCATTTAGCGTGATTTGCCCTAGTTAATGCACATTAAGGGTGTGCACATGTAGACGTGCACCCATAATGTGCATTAACTTAGGCATTAAAGCATCTGTGTGTGTCTAATGATCTCATCTCATTAGACACATACAGTTACACAGAAATAGAATCCTCAGCACCAAGGTGTAATAGCTTGAATAGAGCTTGTGCAGTTTATCACGGGAGTAAGAGATGTGGTCTTCGATCCACCCTTGAAGCTGCTTAATTCAGTAGAGAAGAACTATAGTTCATAGCTCTTAGGGAATATTGTTCAACGATTTCACCAAAGTGTATTTTTATATGCAGATCAAATTTGAAACTAATACTGATTTCCATCCATATTTCTTCTAATTCATCTTCATGCTAAACCATATTTTTCTTTCAGTTCCTGAAAGCAATAATGAGTGGAAACTATAGTCTAGCAAAAAAACTTTGTCAAATGAGTAAGTACAACTTTTTTTCTGCTTCATATTATTTCTCCTCATCTCCGTTTTCTTAATTGCTGTCAGCAGTAGGAAGGGGCGTCCTGCAGCGACCACCCACAGGCACCGCCAACAGTATCAGTGGTGCCTTTTCATAGGCGATGCCCTGCCATACTCAGAGGGTACATGTGCACCTGTGTTCACCCCTATGCATCACCAGTGGCTGAAAGCTTCCTAAAACACAGAGTTATGGTAGCAGTTTTCATATGAGGTCCGCCCCCCAGGTATGAATTAATTCTACCACAGAGCACAACAGTAGGCTTTTATTGGGAAAAAGTCAAAAGCATACTGAGTTATATTAACAGGAGTGTAGCTTGCAAATCAAGATACATGATTCTTCCACTATATTCAGCACAGATAACACTTCACCTGGAATATTGTTCAGTTTTGGGCCCCACACATCAAGAAAAATGTGGACAGATTAGAATAATCTGTTTAATATCTAGAAATGTATACCATCGACCACAACTATATAAAACTATAGTTTGTGGGACAGTAGTATCAGTTGCTCTCTCCTTAGTTAACTCTGGCTTACGGCAATAGTTTTACAAAATTATTGTCCCATGGTTAGAATTTTAGAAATCTAAATAGATGGTACTTCACCCTATTAATTTATGTATCCCTGCTATGGTGTGCTGTCTTCTACTTCAGCAGCTCTCTTACAGCCCCTGGCCTGGATTCTTACATCAGTTCCAAACCTTTGTTTCCTTTAATTTAAGGTACTGCATTGTACTTTTTGCTAGTTCTTAGATACCAGATGGAACAAAGTATTGCTGCTGATGCTTTCAGTAGCACCCGAAGAAGAGAAAAAGGAAGAAAAAACCCAATTAACTAAAATGCTGACATTGTAATATTTTGTTTTCAAATTATATTCTTTATTAGATTTTTCACACTCCCATATTTTCTTTTGTAGTATTGGTGTAATTTGTCTGATTTGGATGCTTCCATATCCCCCACCTGCACAGGTAACCAGGTTAATTTAATTCAGGGACAGCTTGAGCACTCCTGTTGTTTTCAGCACTTGTGTAGAGCAGGGGTGGCCAACCTGTGGCACAGGTGCCCCATGTGACACAGACAACCTCTATGTGTAACATGTGGCAGAGTGGGCAGGGGACAGGCAACATAGCAGCAAGTAGGACAGGGAGCATAAAGTAAAGCAGTAAATCAGGCAGAGAGCACAGGACAGGAAGCAGAAAGCAGAGCAGCAGATCAGGATGGGGTCAGAAAACATGATTCAAGTGGCACTTGGGCTAAGTACATACAGTCAAAAAGCCCAAGGCTAAATTGATTCAGTCTTTGCAAGTTAGTCTAATATGCAGAGATGAAACTGAGAAACAACTGGACAGACATTCACTTTTGATTCAGGAAATGCAGCCTGATACCTGCAGTGGCTCAGGCCAAAAGCCAGGGGACTTTAGAGCACGGCTCTCTGGCACATAGCCAGCATGGGCTGCATGTTCACTTCCTCTTCCTGCTGTCCCTGAAGTCTCTTGGATTTGCAGTCTAGAATTACAGCAGCAGGACTCTGAAGGGTTGCTCATTACTTTCTCTTCCAGATGCCTCTGGGATTTGTAGTCCACAGTTGCAGCCAGCAATTAGTTTTTAGCAGAGCAGCGCAGCTCCATACTCAGGAATATGGAGTTTAACTCCCCTCGGGAAGAGAAGTTTAACCCCCTTCCATGGCCTCCGAACCCTTCTCTGCTGGAGTACACAGCACAGCCAAGGGCTGTAAAGCATGCTGGGATGCTGAGGGACTCTGATTTAACTTGAACCAGGAAGCGGTCTGGGACAGACATTGCATAAACTGGTTTGACCCAAATCAGACAGTTAAGTCTGATACTACTACATTCAACTAGATTTATCTTAAACCAGTTTCAGCCATTTTGAAACTGTTTTTTATTAACTGAATTTAAGTTTTGTTACAGATTTAAGCCAGTTTCTGATTACTTAAACTGGTTTATGTGTCCCTAGCCTTGGAGATGGTACAGGGCTAAATTGGGCATACCTTCCAGAAAGGTTAACCTCTCACTGGTGTAGAGTAGTCTAGCCAGTTGTATCAAATACCATCGATCCTTCTTTTTTTTCTTTTGTAGTGAAAAAAATTGCTTAGTTTCCAGTTTACCTGTTTTCTATTTACATTATTTAAGTTTGCATTTGGTAAAGTGCTTAGGTATTTTAGCATGATAATATACTATTGCATATGTAGAAATTAGTCTATATTGTCATTATTAGTTCTAGATATTTAGATTTTGTATACATTTTTATATTTTTATATGTTTGTGTTTTTTTCTTAATTTAACTTTGTCTGAATTTCTTGAACTGGTTTTGTTTGGTTTCAATTTAATTATTACTTTTTGTAGCTTTGTATACTTTTAAATTATCATTATGGTCTGTAAACCTTAATTCTAGCTTACTGTAGTATTTTTATCTGGAAGTATTAATACAACTAATGAAAAAAAATCTTTTTTTTCTCTTTAAGTCTTTGAAATCAAAATTATGCCACCATGCAATAGTGTAGTCATTAACGATATGTCTTTAGATTATTTAGATAAGAATAGATACCCCTGATACGCAGTTTTTTATACATATACTTACACTTCCATAAGCTATAAATGGTAGTTTTACAATGAATTGTCTGTTTGTTATGTCACTATATAGACATTAGTAATACATCCTGTTGTCAAATTGCAGTACTGATCTATGAACCAGAAAATACTGAGGCCAAGCAGTTTCTTCCACTGCTTGAAGAAAAATTGCTGATGGGTAAGTTTGAGGGTTGTAACCACTCAGTTTTTGTAAAAGCATTCATGCTTTTCACAGATAAACAATATTTGGGAGTGGTACGCCTACTTGGACCCTACTTATTTTTTTTAAATATTTGTTTTAAAATGCGAAAACAAGTGTTTACTGTTTTTATATTTAATATGGTTGGAGTATGATGCACTACACAACAATCACATATAATCACAACTTTTGTTTATTTTATATATTTTATAACTTTTGCAATTATTTGCCTAATTGTTGATGTTCAATTTTCAAGCACTAATACTGTCTTTTACCATAAGTTTAGCTGTTCTTGCTATAGGCAGTTGAGTTGGCTTAAACAGAAAGTCATGTTGTCAACAAGTATGAATCATACGTGCCCATAAAATGGATATTTGGCCAGTGATGTTAACCAAAATGGACAAGATCATTTGTCACAGGCTAGGAAAATACAGCATGTAATTTGGAGGAAAGGAGTTTCAGAAGCATCTTTAACACGTGTTTTTACTCTCCCACTTCTCACCTAGTTAGGAATTATACCTGTCCCCCAACAGTAGAGCTGCCTTCAGGTCACTTCAAATAACTCACATCAGCTGCTAGTGTTCCCAGGGGCCAGTGCAATAATTGAATAAGATGTGGCATGGATAGGGGTCTACCTAATTTGAGAAGGTGGCCAGCTGATTTCTCAGGGAGATCACAGGGCTGCCAGCCATATTCATGAATTGATCCAGTTGGGCCTCACCTCCATGCCTGTAGCCAAGGAGCCCTGTTGGCCCTGCCACTTGCCATTGACTGACTGCAAGGGCTGCCTGTCATATGGCCCTGTCTCTCACCACTAATTGGATTCAAGGACTGTCTGTCATGCAGCCCTACCGCTGGGGGCTGTATGACAGCAGTGTGTGGGCAGCCTCTCTCATCCCTTCTCTTTGTGTGGGCAGCCCCTCTCATTTCTTCCCCCAAGTGGGCTGCACAACTGAGCTGCAGCACTGTGAGAACTGCTGGGCCCGTACAGATTCATAGATGCTAGGGTCAGAAGGGACCTCAACTGGACACAGTACTCCAACTGCAGTCTGACCAATGCTGCATAGAGGGGAAGTATCACCTCTTTGGTTCTATTTGTCATGCATCTGCTGATGCATGATAAAGTGCAGTTAGCTTTGCTGACGTTTTCGTCACACTGACAACTCATGTTCATCTTGGAGTGCACTATGACTCTGAGATCCCTTTCCACTTCTGTGCTGCTGAGAGGGTCACTTCCCAGCCAGTAGGTGTGCTGGATATTTTTGCACCCTTGGTGCAGCACTCTGCTCTGGTCCTTGTACTGCATCCTATTGTGTACTGGCCACTCCTCTAACCTGTCCAGGTCTGCCTGTAATTGTTCCCTACCCTCCAGAGTGTGCACTTCACCCCACAATTCAGTATCATCCCCAAACTTGGACAGAGTACACTTCTCACCCACATCCAAGTCACCGATGAAGATATTGAAGAGTATAGGTCCAAGGACCGAACCCTGTGGGACCCCATTACCCACATCCTTCCAGGTCACTACAGGCCCATTTACTACCACTCTCTAGGTGTAACCATTCAGCCAATTTGCCAGCCACTGGACTGTGTAAATATCTATGTCACAGCCTCTTAATTTATTTATGAGAATGGGATGAAATACCATATTGGAGTCCTCACTAAAATCCAAGAAAACGACATCTACCTCTACTCCTGTATCTAAGTGTTTTGGGACCCTGTCATAAAACAGAGCCAGATTGCTCAGGCATGATCTACCTGCTACGAATGCGTGCTGGTTGCCCTGCTACATTATTTTTCCTGCTGAATTCCCACAAATATGATCCTTCATAATCTTTTCAAAAACCTTTCCAAGGATGGAGGTGAGACTGACTGGCCTATAATTACTCAGATCCTCCTTCCTCCGCTTCTTGAAAATAGGGACCACATTGGCCCTTTTTCAGCCGTCCAGGACCTGACCCAAGCTCCATGAGCAGTCAGACAGCCATGCCAGTGATTCTGCTATGACACCAGCCAATTCCTTCAGTACTCTCAGATGCAGCTCATCCAAGCCTGCTGACTTGAATGCATCCAGTCCATCCAAGTGACTTTGCACAAAGTCTGGTGGGCTGGTGTCCCTCTGCCCATCTAAGAACCCATTAGGAGACTTAACCTGACCTCCCAAGGCAAAAAACTTATTGAATAACTAAGCCTTGTCCCCCCCCTCCGTCTGTCACTAATTGCTCCTTATTCAGTAGGGGTCGTATGCTGCCCTGTGCCTTCTTTTTACTCCTTATATACCTTAAAAAAGACTCTGTTGTCTTTGTGTTGCCAACCTCAGCTCTGTAGTTGCTTTGGCCTTTCTAACTGCCTCCCTGCAGGTGCCGGCCAAGTAGATATGCTCCTTGGTAGCTCCCCCCTGCTTCCACCACCCATATGCTTTCTTTTTCGCCCTTAAGCTCCCCTCGATTTGCCTGTTTAGCGAAGGAAGTTTTTAGGTTCCTTTCCCCTCGTACTGGGATAGTCTCCCTCTGTGCCTGAAGGATCACTTCCTTTAGGAACAACCACCCTTCCTGGACTCCCATCTCACCAGTACGCCTATCCTGCAGTGCATCATTGACTAGACTCCCAAGCACAGTGAAGTTAGCCTTCCTAAAGTCAAGCACTTCCACAAGTCATCCCCCATAGCCAACACTAAGTTCAGTAAGACATTGCCCCTAGTGGGGCTGTATACCACCTGCATTAGGTGAAGGTCCTGCATGCAGGTTAAGAACCTACGTGAACAGCTGGATTTGACTGACTGCTCCTCCCAGCAGATATCAGGCTAATTTAGGTCCCCTATGACAACCACATTCCTGTACAGCCTCTGAGAGCTGCCTCAAGACTCCTAAGTCTAGCTTTTCCTCTTGCTGTGGTGGTCCTAGCAGACCCCCCTCATCCGCCACCAACCAACCTCCATGTATCCTAATGCATAATGCCTCAACTTTCTCCTCCTCTGATCCCATTTTGATTATAGTAGATGTATAATGCTTCTTTACGTAAAGAGTAACACTGCCCCCTTTCCTCCCTACTCTGTCCTTTCTGTACAACCTGTAGCCCTCAATGTGTACCATTCAGTCATGGGTCAGGTCCCACCAGGTTTCTGTTAGCCCTTTAGTGCCACCAATGAGCCCTTTGGTGTCCCACCATTCTGATGCCCAAAGGGCCCCTTAGTACTGAGATGTACTGTTGTATGTCTCGCAGTTTGTATGTTCCAGACTCTCTCCATCTCCTGCTTCCCCATCCCCCATCAAATTTAGCTTAAAGCTTCTGGGAAACCAGCATTTTATTTTCAGTAATCTTTTTTTTTCCCCATGGATTTCACAGACATTGCCTGCTTTCATGGGCAATACCAGATTTTGCAATTTCCGTGGAACTGCAATTTTGGTAGGTCCCTAGGTCTAGGGGAACCATAGACAAACATCCATGTTCCCCTTTTATTACTGTTGTATTGGCTTCAGGGGAGAGGAAAAATATTGTAGCGGTTACACAGACTAGTTTTCTGGAGGGTCCCCCTGTATTGGAGTGATCCTCTGCAGGCCAGCCACACCAGTTTTAGACCTAATTTATGCCAATATTAAATGCAGAGCACTTAGATTTCAGTCCTGAGCCAACCTGATATTTCAGGATCTGAGCCAACCTGACAATTTTATCCTTGTAATTTACCACCTCAAGTAGCTGACTCCCTCATCAGTCAGCAATTCATATTAAAATATGGTGTATTTCAAAATAAGGCTGCTGAGCTTAAGAACTTAATACATGCTATTATATTTTTCTTTGGCCCCTGGCATGCATTTATTTAATAGCACAATGGACCTTGGCAAGTAGACTAAGTTATAGTAGTAGTAATGGAACGATTAGGATCTAATCCCCAATTCCAACACTCCTGCCATGCACGTGTAGTATGTTAGGAAGTGTGAATGATGGAATCAGGGATTAGATCTCAGTCACGCCATTATTACTTGCTAATTCTGGGTTCTCCCTGCACTGTGATCCTGAGTTCCCCTTACACCAGCAAGTTGAAAAAAGAGTGCCTGTAAGTCCAGACGGGCCAGGAATCAGCTGATGTCAGCTGGACCTGGGACCTTACCAGGGACTCAAAATGGCTTCCAACTGCCTACGCACTTTTTAAAGGTCTGGGGCACAGTGAGCCCCAAATCAGATGCCCCAACACCCCCAGATGCTGGGCTCATGATGATGCTGCCTCCAGCCCAGTCTCACTGATTGGATAGGGGATGGGTGTGTCCCAGGCTCTGGGGCTGCCCCATGTTGTAGCTCTGCACAAAGCTGAATGTTGGAACCTGTCATGAGTCAGCAGCAACTTGCCACACATTCAATGGAAGGCATGATACAAACAAGCCACAAAGAATTTACCCATTATATGTGAAATATCTTTGTGGCTTATTTAGTATATGGCCACACCATAAATAGTCTTTAACTCATGGCCAGGTTACTGTTTATGGTGTGTGCCAAGGGTCCATGCCTGGGCCTGTCTAACCTAGGCCTGACCCTCTGTCTCTGGGCTACCCACCCACCCACCCACCTACCTCTCCTGCCACGCCTTGTTGGAACAATAATTATGGTGTTACTCAGGTGGGAGGTTGCCCATTTACTACCCCAATGCTAGGGGTCATTATCCACTGTTCCAAACCTCCCCTCCATGGTGGCCCATGTCTCACAGATGGTATATAAGTGTTGACCTGTGCCCCGCCTAGTGTTGGTATCTGATCACCACCCATCGCTGCACCCCCCCTGGCACTGGGGCTTTGTACAGCAGTGTGCCCCAATGAGGCCTCCTCCTCCCCAAATAGCCTCAGCCCAGTCCACCAGATAAAACAATAACATAAATATGAGCCCCTGGGCTATAACATAATACAAGTCATACGGGCCACACTCTGGCTTCTTAAAAACCCCAAACTACTCACGCATTGGGCACCCCAATGGACACCCCCAGAGTCTACAAGGTACTCTCTGGGTACCTTGTAGACTCCTAGAGCCTCATTAACCACAGCATTCCTGGGTATTTTTGCCATGCAGGAGCTCTCTTCCCCTGGCCGCTTGCCAGAGACCTCTTCCTGTCAGTCTCGGCCCTGGGGTTTATATGTGCCCAGAGGCCTATCCCTTTCCTGTCAGCTGAGCAGCTTGGGTGGTTGGGCCATTAACCCCTACCCTCCTGGTGCTTGTTCTTCCCATAGACTTGAGTCTTAAAGGGGCAGCCCTGCCCCTTAGTAACAGGGCTAGAGTTCCCTGTCACATGATGCAAATAACATCTTAATCACATCTTAAATGTAATGTTTGCCAGCACCCTTTGTTTTAAATTGGCCCTAAAATTGGAAAATTTAGGTTCCAAAACTCTGCTTAATTCTTTTCTTTCCCACCAACATGGTAAGTTGGAGACTTGTTTTCCCTGTAGAGTAGCTGAATTACAACAAAATTTTCTATATGCTACCTCCCTTCCAAACTATATAAAGACCAATCCTGTAAACACAGATAAGACTAGTTTTATTTCCATGAAAAGTATCATTGACCTTCGCATTGTCTAGAAACGCCCATATTTTACACTATAAAATACGTTTTAACTGTACAGTCGAAAAATCATATACCTGACAAAAATGAATATTCCTTTCCTTATAGGAAAATCAGTAAGTTTCCAAAAACTCTCACCTTTCAGAAAAGATGCATTTTTAGTGTATTGGCTAACACCCAAATTGTTTACTAATTTATTAAGGAAAACATGACAAATCTACCGTGTAAAGTTCTTCCTCTACTAAAAAGTATATAGTTTAGCTACTTCATTAAAATTTAGAGAGAATGAATAAAATATCAGTAAGGCCATTAATCATTTTTAGTATAAAGTAAAATGCAATGAGGCTAAATTTTAAAATAAAATTATTTTCAAAATATGTATTTTGGCATTTATTTGGAAGATAGTACCCAATATCATGTATTTAAAATAATGTCTCCTTTGCAAGCATGTGTTATGATAGCTAAAGCTTCAAAGATTACTTAAACATGTATTTTGCACATTTCTATGGTAGAAGATGCCCAGAATTCTACTGATACAGAAAGTGAAGAAACCGATGAAGGGAGTAGTGACGAGAGTGAAGAGGATACTACTAGCAGTTCCGATAGCGGTGATGATGAGAGTGAAGAAAGTTCTGACGATTCTGATGAAACTATATAACAGCTCAGAAAGTTCTCTGTATATTGAGTTGATTTTGATTCTTTTTATTTACATCATCTTTGTAAGCAGGCATATTAAAATGCAATGCTCAGTTATATTTTTTCTCTTGTACCACTGGAAATTTTTGCATACAGATAGCCACCTTCTCACACAGTCCACCAAGCTAAATCTGTTCCATACAATATTTGTTGTAAAAAAAATATGGATGCCTATAAATCTAAATCCTAAAGCTTTTTCCTAGGTGAACAATCAAGCAGGTTAAAAGTTATCGTGTGCATTATCAATTGAGCAGAAACATTTAATTCTTATTGAGCAGTTTTGTGCTTTCAGAATTGACAGGCTGCTGATCTTCTGGAGTGATTATGTAAAAATGCCTTTTGCAAAATGCTGGCAAGGAGGAAGATGACTCCCCACCCCCTAGAAAATACAGCATCTTAGAAAAATCTATTGGGATTTGTTTTCTTGTTTTGCCTTATTAAATGTTGTCACTATGGGAATACCTGCTAAAATTTTCTTCATTTCTATATGCAGAGTTTGAATTTATTTTGGATTATTACAGTTAATATGATGTAAGAGCGTACAATGCCAGTGAAAGTTTCTTGGTCAGATTTTGAAATAGACTTTACATTACGTTAAGACAAGTCAATATATAGTTGATCAGAAAAAGTTGTAAAGTGGCATAACATGCACCAATTTGGTGTTCAGTAAATGCGCAATATGAGGCTACCTTACACATTCAAGTGGCAAGGAGCGCAGCAGAAAAAGCAGCAGACATCATAGTGTGATGTAACCAGAGTCAGGAGAAAGTTTAAATTCCTGTTCTGAACTAGTTTGGCTTGCATGAAACAGTGCATGATTGGGCCTGCAATGTAAAATTCACCAAAAAAAAATCAGCCATTTCTGGTTTTATCTACTTGGACCTTACTGCCAGAGACAGTCTGCAGTAGAAGCAGTGCTGAACAGTTTAGTTTGTAAGAGGAGAAATAAATAATCTATGCAGCAAAACTGTAGGGCATTTAAATAAGGCAGAATAAATAAGAACTGATTCCTGAGAGATGCTAAACACCTTCATTCTAAAGTTAATGGGGACGAAAATGACTAACACCTTTAAGAATATGGCTCCTAACTTATTGGGATTAGATTTGGTGTCTGCTTCAAACATATTATACCTGCTTGTTCATTTGGAGGTTGCTGTGAGAAAAAACTGCTGGATCAAATCCAAAAAGTAGTCGCATACATGCTTCTTTAACTGGAACAAATCATGGGCATATAGTCATTCATTCCTCCTATATTATACATACTTTGATTTTTCTGGAATGATGTTTACGGTAGTAAGAGTGATTAGGGTATATCATTGAGAGATGGATTCCCTCTAGCTCTATATCCTAAGAAAAATACTGGAAATGCTAGGTCAACATTTGGTTCATATTCTGTGTCAGTACATCCACCCTTTCAAATGCAAAAATTTGTCTGGGATGTCTACTAGATGCAGTAACTCAAAACAGCTTTACAGTGCCTGGGTAGTGAAGACTTGAGCTAAACCTTGTTATGGTAATGGAAGAAACAATGTAATGACATTCCATAAGCTTTCCCCTAGCTGAGGACCAACTAGTAGAGTTTTACCAACATCTTTGCTTTCAGATACATACTAAGCTTAATGTCCCTTTCTTCCTCACTGAGATGAATGCAGATTACCAGCTGTTTGACATCAAAAGCTGTCAAACATCTAAGAAAGATGTTGTGAGAATTCTTACTATAGTGCAGTCACTTTCTCATGACACAAAAATTTCCGATCAGCAAAGGGATCCTAAGATCATTTTTCATCATATTATCATAAATGTTGCAGTGTATGTTCAGGCACTTACCACCACACTGCTAATGGTCCTTTTCTGCAGCACTGTCAGTTTCAAGAATCTTAGTTACATAAGCATAGCCAAAGAGCCAGAAAGGTACTAGTAACCAAAAACAGTGCCTGTATCTTGAAAAGTGTACTTAAGTTGATTGGCATCTAAATGTAGAAATAGTCAGCTCTCTCTTGCTAGAGATAACTGTGTTATCTTGATTAAGTCTACAGAAAGTGTCTTTTCCAGTTCTCCTTGGGTGCACGGTATGCTATTTTAAAAAAAAAAGGTGCAAGACCTTTTTTGTATAGTATCTTGTGTTATTGTAGACAGTATAAAGATACATTCCAGATTTACTCTGAATGTTATGTTTAATAAAGTATAATCATGAAAAACAGTCACAGTTCAATATGGTACTTTGGGTTAAAGGAAGAGAAATGTCACAATAAACTGCTTTTTGTTTCATCCACCGGTATGTATTATTGTTGCTTTGACTATTGGAGCTTCAAGCATCCTTGTTAATATCAGCTTCTAATTGTGTTCACTGCTTTCTCTTCAATGTAACAAACCAGTCTTAAATAATACAGTTAATAAATATAAATGAATTGATGTTTTGTTCATTTTGGTACGAATAATGAATGTTCAAATCATGATAAGAGGATCAACTCCTGAAAGTAAACTTTGAGATAAATTAATTGGGTAAGAAACGTATTTGTGTATAGGTAGGCAAGCATAATGCCTGTTACTGATGGTTTTCAGGATTTCCTTGTGCAAAACTGTTTTGGTAAATGAGACCTAGAAGATGCTTGTGATTCTCCTAGGGCTCTGTTCTCTAGTGCCATTTGGCTGCTTTGTTTTACTTTGGCAGAACAAAGGTGATAAAGACTTTTAAGACTTTTGGAAGGATTTTTTTCTGCAAAAGAAATTTCTTCAATGACATAGTAGCATCTTAGCAACTCCAGGAGCACTCCAGTTCTGACCCCCTTGGCTTAAAAACCAACTTTGTCCCCATAACAGTTCAGAGAATATAAGCTTGTAGCATTTAAGTGCAGTTTTACTCTGAAAAATGCCATCCTAAAAGTAGTTTTTTATTACTAAAATGATCTGCTTTCTTTAGTAAAAATGTTTCTATTAGCCCTGCAAAACTATACAGCTAAAAGACAGAGACCTGAATTCTTGTGCATCATCAACATAATTGTTTGTTAAGTCTCATTGAGAGTAAAGTTTTGTTTTGCATATTTTTTTACTATTACTGATATGGGGGAAAAGAAAACATGACTTATTTCTCAGAATTCAAGCTGAGTTTGCAGAGCTGACAGTATTTGAAATTGTCTTGGATTTAGACTGCACATAAAATACTCAATATGAAATTAAGTAATAAACGTGGAACCCTACAATGCTATTTTCACAGTAATTTTTCAGGGAGGTCAAACTGATGAGCAACTAATGTTACAAACATTTGCCTTGTGCCCTATGACTAGTAATTTTGTCAGTTCTGACTAAAACTGTCACAATCTTATTTATAAAATTAGCTTCTCTATGTTACCTTGAGTTACAAGTTGGTCATCCTTTTTATAGAGCAACAAAAAGAGCTTTAGAAACATCTCATTTATCTGAAAACCTATAATTCAGGCTCAAAAGGTTTTGTTTCCTTTGAAAGTTATAAAAACTTGACAGAGAAGATGAAGGAAAACAGACAAAATGCACTTAGAATCTTTCCTGAGTTGATTGCTAGCCTTTCCTTTGTATTTTAGTGTCTTCAAAGCATGATGTTGATAACAGTGAGTTATCTATGCCCACTAGTGGGACTGTTCAGATCTTGTGTTTCTTCTGCTAGCTAAAGAAAAAAGAATTTGTTTTAGTTTTGAACCCCATTATAAAAGTAGTGTGTTGTTTTTTTTCCACTATTGTATATCCTTGAATATGGAAACTCTTGTATGCTAGAGTACCCAGAAGGTAAAACTCTGGAACAGGGTTTGTCTATACTACTAAGGAATTTAGAGAGGCAGCACTGGCCTTAGGGGCCCATGGCAATGGAGCCATGAGGTTCTATTTCCATTAAGGAGTAACAGAGTGCCTGCGCCTAGGAAATGAGTCAGAGAAGCCAAGAAAGAGACTCCTAGAACTACTCAAACCAAGGGATGCATATGAGCCTAGACTGGTGAAATTATTTTATTATACAGTAAATTTGATCTTTGATAGTTAAGTCACTAACATTTAAATAATTCAGGAAGATCCAGAGGGTGTGGACATTGACCTTTTCTTAATTAATCTGCTTTTCATCTTCAAATGACTAAGTAGCCTTTTGTTTCATCCCTCATGTTCATGGATTTGCTTGAAGACATGTTACATTTGTACTTGTTAAAAAGGTGAGTATGTAGTGATTCCAAAGTGGAATTTGAATAAGATTTTAACATTGTAAGAAAGGATGGTGAGTGAATTGATCAAGATATTTGCTATTTATGGCAATATGATCGTATCTGAGCAAGCAACCAGTGTGGGACAGCAGACAGCACAGTAAATGGAGGAGTTTAAGTGGAACTTGCCTTCCTGATGGAGGATCAGCGTAAGGACTGCTGGGATTTGACCTGGACCTTTGGCACTTAGACAGAAGCCTAGGCTGCAGCATCACCAGCTAGAGAAAACCTCAGCTCCAACCTAGGTCCTCCCTTGAGGGATGAACCCATCGGATACACAAGTCCTTGATAGAAGGGCTGTAGAAACCTCCCTGTAGGGCCTTTTCCCAGCAACTGCCTGGTTACCTATAGCTACCTTGCATGTCCCTGTTTGCTCCTGTTCTTGTCCTTTTCCTGACCCTGGCCTCTTCTCACCACTCAGATTGCTATCCTGAACTCAGACTGATGCCCAGCTTTGACCTTGACTTCCACTACAGTAAGCTTCTGACATAACATGATTCATTCAGACTGACCACCTATGTCTTTGTCAATCCTTACAAGCAGTGCCTATTCACCAGGGTCAGTGAGCCTGTATGTATGGTACGGGTCTCTTTCCTAGTAATCTGGCATTTTTTTTGTGGAGACAGCAACAGTGAAAGTGTGCTAGAGGTTTTTGCTGTTTGGGAGCTTGAGGGCTTGTTCCTGGCCTCTGTTCACAGCTGTGCCTAATTAGTGGGCAGGACTGCCTCAGGCTAAAAAAATGTCTAACACCCAGCCACAAGTGTAATCTAGGAAACGGGGGAATTGTGTGTCTGTCTTTTCATGAGCTTACTGTTTTGCAAGTGTGCTTTTTCTGGTTTGGTTTGGCTGGGGGGCAATGGTGAGACTTTCTTCTGGTTTTTTGATGAGTTCATGTGTATGAGAAGGTTTGTTTAAAATTTTTTCTGAGCCTTTGTTGAGGAATTCAAGTTGTTTTCACTTTTTTTTCAGGACAAGATATATAGCTACTGCAACATCAGTGGAGGAGTTTCCAAGTATGGCAAGGGAAAGGAGAATGATGGGCTATGGAATCTGTAAGATTTTTGTCATTCCTAAGTGCTGGAAGTATGGCTTTCTGTCAGTATAATGGAGATGAGGATCAAAGGGCTGGAAATGTATTTAAGACAATGATGGAGCTTTGAAAGGATTTTGAGCATGTAAAGGAGGAAAGGAGAGGTAAGACTGAACATACAAATGATAGTCCTCACACACTTGCTGAAAAAGATGAACAGGAGGGAAAAATTTCAGACAAGAAGATGACTCTACAGAGGCATGTCACTATGAGAGTATGGGGTGGGGGTCCACAAAAGATGACTATGTGAATGCCCACTCTTACAACTAAAAGGGGTCTGCCCGTGCCTCTATCCAAAAAATGTTAAAGGTCCACAAATGAAAAAAAAGTCAAAACCCACTGGTTTAAAGTGCTGAAAAGTGAAGGAATGAAGTGGGCAAGATAAGATAATTTGATGCTGTGGAAGAAGACTGGTTCAGACAAAAAATTGGTAGAGAACTCCATAGTCTTGGGAAAATATAGTAACAGTGAAAATTATATGACTATGGGAGACTTTCACTTTCCTGATAGAGCTTCAATAGCATGTGCTACCAATTACAGTAGGGCACAGCTATTTTTGCATCAGCCAATAGGTTTCTCTTTCAAATGGTCACTGTGCCAATGGAAGGCAATGCTACTTGAGTTTTGGAAAGTAACAAGAACTTTATAGAAGAACTCGTGAAATAATTTTAGATCAAGGAACCATGAGCTTCAGTTTAAATTATAGGATACATAAAATTAGGATAGCTAGATTAGCTGGACAACTAGGGTTCCAGACGTAAGTGTTAATTTTGGGAAACAGCAGTTTAGTGACAGAGGTCAACTAGATTCAGAAGGCAAACAATTTAGACGTGGAAGAGGCATGGAATTACTATAAGACAAAAGTGCAGATATTATTGAGAATTTCCATCAAAGAAAATGGTAGAGACAGGCTACTGGGACTTGTGAAAACAGGTCCTAACAGGATGGTCCTGATTCATTTCTACTATTAACTTTATTGGGCTCAATGCCAGTTAGTAAGAATAAACGACTCCTATTCAACTTTGATAAATAGACCAGAAACTTTCAAAGTGGCTCTAAATTCTGCAGAAAGCTCTCAATGACATGCTAGAACAAGAAACTAGAAATTCTGGCAAACATGAAAATAATTTTAAAGGGGTTTTTTTATTAAACAGGAAAATAAATCATACAATCAGTATAGTATCCCTTGTTGTTATGTTTCAATTCATTTCAATAGATGTTGTGTTCCCAGTTTTTTTTTCAGTACTATATATATTTGTAGCAACATTTTAAATAGTGTTGTAATATAGAAACATCAGAAGCACTGGCAAAACCCAGCAGCCCTCCTGTGTGCCAGACAAAACTTCTATGATTAGAGGAACCACTCAGGCAGATTTCTAGTGAAACCAGTTTATAACAGAAACCACGAAACAAACATACCACACTGTATAAACAAAAATGAGATCTTGGTGAGTGTACTGAGACTAGAAAACGAATGTTGATAATGTATTTATGATATCCTGGTTTTTATGTAAGAGACTTAAATAACAATTGGCCAGTACTGAACAAACTTAACTCGATAAATTTAATAAATGTCTTTATTGAACTGTATTTGATTTTCAGACCAAGCACATGGTACCACACTTGAAGTGAAACAATTGCATGCACAAATACAGGTGAGGGAGTGGCTGGCTAGGCTATAGTATTGCGAAGAAGGACCTGGGGTTATAGTGGGCCATAAGCTGAATATGAGCCAACAGTATGCTCTTCTTGCAAAAAAAATCCAATAGCATGCTGGACTGTATTAACAGAAGCATCCCTTTCAAATCAAGGAAATTGGTTCTTCCATTCTCTTCAGCACTGGTGAGGACTAGAGTACTTTGTCCACTTTTGGGCACCACACTTCAAGAAGAATCTGAACAGATAGGAAAGAATCCAAATGATAGCAATACAAATTGTTAAATGTTTGATAAGCATGACTTACAAGGAATGGTTGAAAGAGCTAGGATTACTTAGTCTGGAGAAGAAAAGACAGAGAGGGAAATTTAATAGCAGTCTCCACATACTTGAAGGGCTGTTATAAAGAGGAATGGTGATGAACTCTTCCAGTAGGAGTGCAGAAGCTACCCCTTTGGCTATGTAGCATGTGTGCAGGCTTCTACCAGAACTGCTATGTTGGCACACCAAGGATATGCCTTGGGAAGAAAGGGAAGATAGGGAATCAGCAGGCCATTCTTAAAACATACACCAGGTCAGAACTTTGCAGGCCATATCTGGCCCACTGACCATAGGTTGTCAACCCCTCGTTTAGTGTTGCTTCCCATGGCTGCCTATAGCTTCCTGGTCCTGAGACAATCCTCTTTTTTTTAATTTCCTTTACCTATAATTTCAAGGCATGGACATGCTTGGATTTGTGTCTCCAGGAGGTATTTTTCTAAGCTCTAAAAACAGAAATTGTTTCCTTTCCAGATAATGTAAACTAGTTTTAACTTAGACCTAGTTTATGATTCTGATGACATTACAGTATGGTTTTCAGCTTCATTAATGCATGTTTGTCTCTTCTAGCAGCAGATGTTTCTTTGGAGATGTTAAGTCATATGGTGTTTGTAACAGGATGGCCTAGCCTAGCCATTTAAGAGGAGCCAGCTGTTTTGGCTGAGGGGCTGCAGCTGTGTGAAGGTTTATGAAGTCAAAACTCCAGCAAGCAGAGCTAGAAGCAGAGGAGAGGTGTCTGAATGGGAGAGTGTCAGGTTAGGAGGAATGTAAGCCTGCAGTGAGAAGACCAGAGCCACAGGGGCCACACCCCTCCTAGAGTCCAGGACAACAAGGCTGGTTTTTGTTTGTTTATGTTTTGTTGGGATTGTTTTTATTTGTTAAATGACTGTATATTACTTGGGCCTGCTGTGAAATGCCCCATGGCGTAAATGCCAACTTGTTTAAAAGATTCTATTATTGGAGCTCACTGGAAGACCCTTGGGGAGCAAAAACCTGGTTGAAGAGGCCCTGATGTGGTAGCCTGCTATACCATTCCAGCTACTAGGCCTCTAACTCTTATTTTTGTATCTAAATGTGAAAGCTGATTCTATTCCAGCTGACTTGAATCCCTAGAAAACTATTAGCTATTCTACATTTGTCTATTTAAGACTCAGGACCCCTCTATATGTGTGGGTAAAAATGCAATGGAATCTAATGCATGATCCACACAATTGCACCTCCTGCCATGTCACACATACATGGCAGGAAGAATGATTGTGGGATTGTGCACTGGATCTGACTGTACCTTATTGTTGGTATGGGGGAGCCCAATTCTGGTCTCTCCCAGCACCAGCAAGAAGCAGGCTCCCTGGCTGAGCCCCATCAGCTGACCACATGCACCCTGGCAGCTGGGAGATCAGCTGGGCAATTACAGCTGCAGTCTCCCAGTGGCAGGGATACTGGCTAGGTGTGCAAATTAAAGCCTAATAGAAACTAGTCATAAAGTTATTATAGCCATAAAGTTGTTGAATTATTTTTTAAGGTGACACAGTTAATTTGCATGTGTAGCCAGTCTAAATTAATTGTGCAGTTAACCAGGCAATTGTGTAGATGGATCCTCAGGTCCAAAAAGCAGGGAGGGGGGAAAAGATCTACCTACCTCTTTCATTATTGTGTTTTTTCCAGGGGCTCAAACATGGGAGAATTAGATTGCACTTAGATGCCTAAGCACCACTTAGGTGCCTAATGGATAGAATGGAATCCAGCCATTGATGTCAGTCCTATATCTTCCAAAAGTGTTGTTAAGTTCTGTTCTGGCTTAAAAATGCACACATTTTCCTACTCTGGCTGTTGATTAACCAGCACTTGAAAATAACAGACAGATCAATATGTAATTCCCCTAGTAAAACAATAGTTTACTAAAAGTCCTTATCAGTTACATTGCACTCACCTTGATTCCATGCCAGATACAGCTCAGGGAAGAGCCTTTCAGACAGGCAGAGCTAAGTGATTCATTTCACTATGAGGAACAATAACCAGCATTTAGCAGTAATGATCTTGAACAACAAATTGCGGTTATGTTGAATACATTGTTCCTTTGGCAAGCAATGGCCATAGTAGCCTAAGAAAATATTGAAATGCCAATTTTCATTGACATACAAGACATCGAGCCAAACTAGAGCTCAGCTTTTAGTTCTTGGTGGGGGAACATTGGAATCCTTCCTTAAACCTTATGAAAATCACTCTGTGGGTATATAAGCAGCTTTAGGGCTGCAGTAAACCTTGCAGCTGTTACATTCCCTTTCCCTGGGGGAAATAGTTAGTGGATCTACATCATTAACTCACAGTCCAAGTATCCAAGTTGTACAGTGTGAACAGCATGAGTGCTGAGGAACATCTAATGTTGTTAAATTAGCTGACTTCCAGTTTTACTTAGGCCTCTGATAAAAGAGGATATTAAAGATGGATCAAAGATGGGAGAAGGCTTGAAAAATATAATGAGAATGGGACTAGCTCAGTAAAATCTTAAATTGCTTCTATCACAAGTCTTCTGCTAGCTTTGCTCTTGGCTTTATTGAACACCAGGCTATAGCCAACAGAATTGCTATGGTCTTACTTTTGTTATTTCTACAGGCCAGTATCCCTTTCCAGACATTTTCTTATAGCCCTTACAAGCTTTAAGTCTCATTTCAGGTTGAATATAATGGCATGATCCACCTTTCAAGCTAATGATTCCTCTTCTTCTGAAATGTGGAAACTGTAAGACTACCTATCATGTCGTCTTTCTAGGCATTGGAGGTGGTTGGGCTGAATTGGGACCCCCATTATAGTGTTCGGTGAAGATCAAGCATATCTTTGCTTCCATCCTTCCCATTGTTCAAGAAGACTTTTTTATCACAAAAAGACAACTTATTTTCTGTCTCCTGGGTTCTACTTATTCCAGTAAAGCTCAATAAATGCTTTTATGCACTTGATGACAGCATACCTTAATTCCATATAAAATGCAGGACCTCTGGGTGGATACGGGTTTATTCAACTGTTTTGAAGAGCCAAATACATCTGTGGCCATGTCGAGATGAGTATGGACATGCAGTATGTGATGCTGCAGACACATCTGTGGCACCATGCACTGCACATGCAGGCATTCCTTGTACTGCTACTTTGCAGTGTGAGGAGTTTTTTTGAACATTGGAGTTCCAGAATAAAAAAAAAAACAAAACACACCAAGAAAAGGGGGGTGGCACATGTGCCTCCCAGAACCAGAGCCTGGCTGGCCAAAGCCAAACTCCAGCTACTAGCCAGGCTTCCTGCCATTGCTATAGCCGTGAGAGTGCCCCAGAACACCAAGTAAGGCTGCTGGAGCCAACACAGTTACCGGCCTAGCCTCCCTTACCCCACCTCTGGTAACCTACCGCATGCCAGAACATGGGTAGCATGAGTATTCCCCAGGGACAAGTAGTAGCAGCAGCACAAGGTATGCCACTGCTACTTACCCCCATGGAAGCAAATGTCCGTACCCGTCTAGATGCACCCTGTGTGTGTATTAGTAATTGCTACTATGTTTAGGGTCAGATTTGTTCACTGGGAGCTCAGGGCATTGTTAATTAGAATTGTCTTTGTCTTGGTCCGAAAGAAAATATGCTGCCCTAAACCTTCATTATAAAGCTGTGGCATAACCTTCAGCTCTTAAGCACCACAACAACAGATGTGTGCAACACATGACTCTTCCAAAAGCTCATTCTAGCCTCTTTTCTTTAAAATGCAATGATGCTGTTCTTGTGGGAATACTGTGTGGTTCTCATCTAGTTAGAGAATGAACTCATCCACCTGGAAAAGTGTTCTTATGTGCAAGATAATACCATATTTATCTGACAGACCATCAGTAATTAACTAGATTCCTTGTACTGTTATAATGTTCTTTTTTTTTTTACTTTGTCCTATATAAGAATGTATCTCTGTACCAAAGTAGAGACCGACCTTGTCCTGAAGAAAAATACCACTTTCAGATAAGAGAAAAGTGTTTAATTTGAGGTCAAATTGCAGTTCTAATCTTGAAAACAGATATGTTGAGTCTAACTTAAGGAAACCCCTATAGAAAGTCTTTGTATGCCAGATGTTATAGTGCAGTCTTACTTTGAAAAGTAGTTTGTTATGCTGGAAGGAGATTTTTGGTGGTAGCCCAATGATTCTTTATCAAATGTCATTTTAAAAACACAAAACCTACATTCCAGCCCTCCAAATGCTATGTATAGTTTGACATTCAAGCTGCATTCTTTACTTCTTGTGCATTAGCATCATTACAGAAGGTTTTAAGCCAAATTTTGCCATTCAGTTGGATAACTTGCATGGAGCTGAGTTAAGTTTAGTACAGTCTGTTTATGGTACAGAAAAGGAAAAATCTAACTTGGCTGTGTTGGCTCTTCAGGGTTAGACTGGGAAAGGATGAGAATTTATTCTAGACACAAAAATTAGTTGGTATGACTATAAAAAAAAATGGCACTTTATGCCACATTTCTGACCCTTACCACTTTTTAAAACCACATTCCAATCTCACTAATATAAAGAAAATTAGACGAACAAGGACTTTTTTGGCTTGTTTGGCTTTTGTTAGTTGTCTTGCAGGGGTGAGGATTGGGAAGCAGATTGGAATTTGTATTTTTAGATTAAACTGATTTTGAATATACAGCATAAACCAGCATGAATAAAGAAAGAAACATATTGCATAACTGGGAGCCACAGTATATGTAAAATAATGTGATTCTAATTATATTTCTCTGAATGCTTCTCATTACAGGAGGGCAGAATGTTCTAGAAGGCAGCCAATCTTTAGAGTGTTTTTCAGATAAGAAGTGGCAGTTCTGATTTTTAAGTCTGAAACACTTAAAAAAGATCTGTGACTGACTGATCAATCCAAAACATACAACAGCTGGTGGTTTACCTTCAGCAGTGGCAATAAATATTTTGTTAAGTACAAGAAGAAGGATTTGTGCAAATTCTCTCTAGAATAGGAGCTCAGATCTGTAATAGACTAATCCCAATTTGTAGAACTTAACAGAATGCAATATTCATAACAGAGCTCTACTTGCTTTTTGTAACAGACAAATTTACCTGTAGCACTGCAGTTTAGAGCAAGGCAGGTTGTTCAGAACTTATGCTGGAACTGTTTTCCTGCAGGTGTTTTGGGTGGTGGTGGTTTCTGCTGTTTTTATAAGTTACCAACAAGTTTCTCATTTGACAGCATAGCTTGATGTTATACTAACAAAGCTGTAGGGGAGGAAATAAAGGGAGGAGGAGGGTAACTACACAAACCAGTATCTTTTGCACTAAAGTCCAGCAAAACCGATTGTTATGATCATAATCATAAAGCTATAAAGGAGCATGACTTTTTAATACCAGGATGTTGTTTGTATTGCAGTGCCCAGACACCTTGCTTGAAGTTCAGTGTTATTGTGCTAGGCCTGTATATGTTCAAGAGGCCTGTCCTAAAGTGCAGGCCCACTGACAGACAGTGAATTTAAAAATAAAATAATCAAAACATGGAGACTGGAGAGCCAGAGATCTCTCTAAAGTTGGGTCCTAATCGGGTGTCCCTAGCTGTCTCCCAGTGCCTGGGGTTTTGCCCCAGTGACCTTTCCAATGTCAGTGTTAAGGTTCATATTCAACTGTTCCCTTTTCCCTTTGGAGTTTGCTGGGATGGACGAGGCAAGGTGCTCCTTGAAATGCACCTGTTCTAACAGAGGAATCCAACGGGGCCCAAGACTGCAAAGCGGGCACTGTGGCCTGGCAGGTCTCCTTTATGTGCTTCCCTTTCAGGCAGGGGCAGGGGATTAAGGGGAAGCCGTGCAGAGCAGCAGAAAGGCTTGCAGGGAGCACGGCTTGCGGGTGGGAGGCGAGGGCCGGTCTCGTTGGCTGGGCCCCGGGGAAGCGGCGCCCTGGCGGCCCCGCGGGGCCCGCCGTGGTGTTGGCGCCGCGAGGGGTGACTGCCCTAGGCCGGGGGTCCCCGAAGAGGCCGGCGCTGGGACAGGCGGGGGCGCCTGGGGCGGGTCCTGCGACAAGGGCGCGGGCGGGGACTTGCCCCGAGGCCGCCCCGCCTCCCCTAGCCGGCGGCTGCGGGTCCCCGTGGTGGGCAGCGCCGCCCGCCGCCGGCCCCGCTGCCCAAGCCCCGTCCGGCGGCCGCAGAGCCAGGCCGGGCGGGCGCTGTCCGCGGTGCTGGAGCGCGCGGCCACGGGGCTGCCGCGGCTCCCGCGCCACCTCCCCGGGTCCGCGGACCGAGCGCGGCTGCTCCCCCCGGACCGAGCCCGCTGATCACCGACCCCGAGCTGCCCCGTCTGCCCTCGCCCAGCCCTGCTGATGGAGCCGGCGGGAGCCGCGGCTGGAACGGGCTTCTCGGAGCTAGACGAGCCGTAGTCCCCGGGCAGCCCCGCCACGTCCCCCGGAGGCAGCGAGCCTCGCCTTTCTCTGCCTCGACGTGCCCGGCCCGACCGGCTCCGAGCCCCTTCGGCCGCTTACAAGCGGGCAAGCGGCCAGCCCCGCTGAGCTGAGTCGGGTGGTGGCGAACAAACGGGCCGAAACATCCTTTAAAAAGTATTCCCGAGCGTGGAACAGGGAGACGCCTCCACTTCAGCCTTTAAAACCTCTAAATCCGCGTTTAACAAGTGGTTTTGGGCTCGGGGGGGCTTGAATTGCTCCTCCGCTTCCTCTGCTCTGCAAAGCACCTGTCCGGGGCATTTAGCGCTCCCACCAGCCGATTTTGCTCCCCACGCAGCCGGTTCAGGGTTTGCTTTCACCGGCAGGTCCTTCAGAAAGGACACGTCCTCAGCCCGCGCCGAGACCGCTCTGCTCTTCCCAGGGTGAAATCTTCAGCCCTCCAAGGACTGTTCCTTGTCCCTCTCCTTCCCCGCCTGTCACTCGTGCTAGGAAATCACGTCCCCCCCTTCTCTTTAGAGACGCTCCTGTTTATCCAGAACGGAGATGAAATGCACTCCGCGCTGCAAATATCTGGCAAAACCTTTTTAAAAAAAAGAAAATAAAAGAAAATTAAATCCCGGGTCGTAGCAGCTAAAAGAAGGAAGGCCTTCTTCAAGGTGTCTATTTTTAGCCGAAGGACGTCTCGTATGAAATCTAGACCGAACAAAAACATTTAAACTAAGTCATAAAAACAGGTGTTCCCCGGTAGCCACAGGAAAGAGGATTGTCCCAGTTTTTGGTTTTTGGGCCTTTGACGCCCTCTGGTGGAGACTCACAACAGTCATCGCTCCCGGCTCGGGGTTCGTGGAGAAGGATAAATGAGTGGGGCACATAACATGGGGGGGGGGGTGTTCAACCAGGCAGAACACGGCCCCCTCCTGATGATCTCTCTGGCAGCACCCTGCACGGCAGGAGGCTACTGAAGGAGCTAGAGCAGAGAGGGCTGAATAGACGGTGTGGAGCGAAAGTTAAGATCCAAGAGCTTTCTTTTTTTTCTCTTTGAAACAGCTGGTCTGAGAAACCCGGTGTCCGCAGGCAATCGCGACTACTTCACGTGAAGTGAACGTTACAGAGGGTTTTGGGGGTTTTGGTGTGCTGCCTGCACTGATCAGCTCTGATTCAGCAGAGACTTAGTGCCAACTTATCAGCCGTCCAGCCCCGGGATGCTGTCCCTGCTCCCCCTGCCCCTCTGAGAAGGGAGGTGTTGAGTACGTCCTGCAGTACTCATAGGGTTGGTCTTTCCGGGTGCGGCTTCGTGATCTGGAGTCATTATCCAGCTAGACAGCCCTCGAGGCAACCAAAACACCTGCAAATAAGTCACGTTAGTGTGGGAAGGCAACACTTGCCGCGTGATTTCCATCCCAGCGAGCTGACCTGGTCGATCCCCCAGCCAGCCCGCTCGCCTTCCATATTGGAGCAGAGGAGGTGCTGGCAGCGGTGTGACTCATGCCTGCGTCGGAGCAGATCAACCGGCGATTCACGCTTTAAAAAAGCAAATCCAAGCACTTGTGGGAAAAGGTCATCTCGCATTAAATTCCGTGGCGCGATTGGTATTCCGACGCCGTTTCTGGCGGAGTTTATAAGCGGCCAAGTCCCTGCAAGGTTACAATCCCCCTGTCTTTTTGGACACTTGGCGTAAGTGCGGGTTCTCTCCTCCGCGGTAAGTCTCCTTTAAACTCTTCTCACTATACTCTGTTTTGCAAGCCGCCAGGAGCCTGTTTCAAGACATGGGGCTTTTCTCTAAAACATCTGTATGTGCTGCCCTGCCCAGGGAGGAATAATGGGCATTTTGAGACAGCCAGTGCCTTGGATGCTTGTGCTAACCTGTTACTTCACTTCCAGGCATCGTCCAGCGAGTCTCTGTGCTTCAGGATTTGTAATTTTTTCTCTCTCTCTCTCTCTTTCTCTAAAAGAAAAAAAAAGAGAAGTAATTTGCCTGTTTGCTATTGAAATCACTGAAGCGTTGTGTTTAGACAAAGGTTTACATCCACGTAGTGCAAATGAATAAGCGAGTATTATCGACTATTGGCCAAAAAATAAGTTATTCATCCATTTACTGCGACCTTGATATTTTTTACAATGGGTGTAAAATAAATCGGAGCCAGCCGTGGGCAGGGACAAAGAGATAAGCGAGGCATTGATCTGGCGGCTCTCCATTAGTGAACCGAAACTGGTTACTGGAATGCAATGTCTGACACTGTGGAACTTAACAGCTGGCTGGGAGCAGGGTTAGCCCACAAAAGGCTGAATATCGCTATGTTCACCTAGGCATCCTTTAGTTATCGTTGGTAAAAAATAAAGCAAACGCTGAAATACGAACGCCATTGTTCAGTTGTGCGTGCACGATACCGTGTGGTCGTGTGTAACATGCCGATGGATCTGTGTATATCCATGTACGCCATGCATGTACCTGTGCAAGAAGGAAACATGTCTTTGTTGTGTGCCAGCCAGAAGGCTATTAAACCACCAACCCGTCTTGAATGTTATCCAGGCTGGCGAATGTTTCGGGGATTAGCTGATAAAGCACACAATGGCAGCAAGGATTCTGTGTGGGATCGCAGGTCATTTTGGCTGGTAATTTAAAAGCGTGTTTTGTAAGTTGGTTTCAATTTGACATGAGCCATAATTGCACTCTTCAGTGGCCATTGATAGAATTGCGATAGACTTCACGGTCTGCTACATCCATCATTTCGCGCAGGATGTAGCGCTTCAAGATCCAGCAAGAGACACGATTTAGCTCTTCAGCCTACCGAAGCATTTTCTAATTGCCATATTTGCATGTTACGTGTCTTTAAACTAAATAAGTGACTGTGCCTTCAGTGAGCTTCCCTTTCCATCGCTTTATTGGCGAGTGTTTTTCTGCCTGAGACACGTCGTATTAAGGACTCTTCCACTCGAGGTGCAAGCCTTTGTGCTGGCTTCTCAAGCCACTGCCACTTCTTAAGGAGTTTAATTGCTTATTGTTGGCTGCAGACTCAACCCTGACTATTGCATCTAAACAGGACTCCGGGCTCGTCCCTCCAGGAGAGCAGATCTCTACAGCCGCCTTCTCTTTCCTTCCAGTAAATTCTTTACTGTCCACCCATCAGCGGAATATTGGAGGAAAAAACGGGATCCAAGGTCTGTGACTTTCTGAACTGATGGCATCCTCAGCTCCATCCTCCTCTAACGCCACTCAAGACCCCACCCCAACTAATTTACGACCCACAAGTAGGTTTTAACCTTTCTCTTCGTTTAAATCTTTTAGATGTTTTCTCCTTTTAGGCTGGCGCTTCCTAGACACCAAATTCACAACCAAACGACAAGCCTGGACCTCCCTGTTCAGACATCGCTCCATACAAAGACACCAGATTTCTGGTGTTATAATCAGAGGCTAGTCCTTAGGAAAAAAATGAGCGCGCGCGCCCAGGATACAGGAAAACCTCGCTAACCAGTGCTGGTTTTACTTGCGGACCCAGTTAAGAAATTGACTAAACAAACAAAAGCCCCAGTTGCTTAGAAAAATCGAGATTTTCTCGATTTTGCTTCTTTTTAGTGGGGAAACTGAATCTGTGAGAGTGTTAAGTTACACCACTGGTGTGTCCGCCCTCTCCCATTTTGTAATGCTAATGCTACTGCTTCCTTCGAGCTCACATGGAAGCCTATAATCAACTGAAATTTGGATGCTAATTGTAGCTTTTCAGAACCCAGGAACCCTAATTGCTCTGAATTTGCTTTGAGTTACTGAGGTGTGAGTGGGAAGCAGAGGACGCTGCAGGTGGATAGAGAATGGGTTTATAGCTTTGCCTAGACAATTCAGACAATCGACTACCCCCAACATTAAAAAAAAATAGGAAAGCTGGATGTCATAATCGGCCCAGACAAAGGGGAGGAGGGTGGGCAGCATGAAATGAAAGCTTGGCAGGCACAGCAAAGCAGGGAATAGCTTTTACCCTGAAAGGGCTGCCTGGGCTATGAGGCATGAACACAGAGTCATTATTGTGATTATTCTACAACTGGAAAGAATAGGGGGGAGAACAAAACTGGGGGGAAGACAGCTCGTTTGGTGTGAGATTTGGGTGTGAAGATGCTGGATGTAATGAAGAGATAACCTTTAACAAGAGGCAAAATGTCTCCTTTCCCTTTCTATTGACGATGGGTTGGCGAGAAGCGGATGGGGCGTGGGGTGGGTGGGCTGTTTGTTTCATCCATCAGCCATAGGGACGTGTAAGGAAATGGTCCTCTGAAAAAATTCCGAGGACTAGACGTCGCCCCGGGGTGCCGCTTCGCCCCTGCCCCGGCGCCAGCGTCCTCAGCTGCGTGTGCCTGGCTTTGTAAAGGGCTGCCATGTTCCTGGGGCGGGCAGCGGCTCTCCTGCCCGCGGGCCCCTTGCCCTAGTCTAGCTGTCAGCCTCCATCCAGCCCTCAGCTGCGGGAAGTGTCAGAGCCTTTCCGCTGGGCTGTCGCTCTCCGCCGCTGCCCGCGGGGTCCCCGTCTCGCCTGACCCCTCCGTCCCGTGCGGACCCTCCCCTCCGCCTGAGGTCACCCGGCCCAGCCCGCGCCCTCTCCTCCCCCTGCTCGGGCAGCGCAAGGGGCGGAAAGGCGGCAAAGGCCGGGCGGAGGGTAGCCGCTCCCAGCGCTCCCCAGCCCCGGCTTCCGAGGGACCCGCCCCACCCCTGGCCCTGGCCCTGGCGCTGCCCGGTGCACGCGGGCGGAGCTGGGGCCGGCGCCTCAGAGCCGGGGGGAGGCGGCCGGGCCGGAGGGCGCAGGGGACCCGCCCGTGGGCGCTGATGGGCGCCAGGTGCTCGGGGACACCGAAGCGCCGTCGGGCCGCGCAGCCTAGGGGCGAGCTCCGTGCGCGGGGACGGGACCGGGGGAGATGGGGGTAGAGGGGGGAGCATGTCTGGGGCTCAGTCATGCAAACGCGATCATCTAGTCTAATACTATTTTTCACCTAATTAATTCCTGAACTCTTCCGCGACCCCATTTCACGGCGGTTTATTTTGAGCTGCTACTTCCCTGGAGCCCCGCCAGATCCAGGGCGAGGCGCGCAGGTCCCAGGTGCCGGCTCCTTCCCCGCCGGGCCCACGAGCCGGCTCTGCCCCCGACCCCCGCGCAGCCGGGGCGGGCAAGGGGCGAGCGCCGACCGCCGCCTGCGGGGCTTTGTCTGGGCGCCGTCGGGGCTGCCCGCTGCCCCCGGAGCCGCGCGCGCTGGGTGGCAGCACCGGGCCGCCTGCGACCTGACTCTCTGCCTTCTGTTTCAGCCTACGACACGTGGTGTGGGGTGGCCCATGGCTGCACCAGGAAAATCGGGCTCAAGATCTGTGGTAAGTGACACAGGGCTGGGGCCGGGCCTGGCTCTGTCGGGCCGCAGCAGGCGGAGCGCGGGGCAGGCAGGCGCCTCCGTGCTGGGGGAGCGGGGCGCCGGGGCCCCGGGCCCGGCAGCCCCAGCCAGCCCCCGAGCCGGCTCAGTCTGAAGCCCCGCGGCCGGGCTGTGCCGGGGCCTCTGGCGCCCTCTGCTGCCTCCCGGACGGCGCTCGGGGGCGCAGCTGCTTCGCTGCTGGCCTGGGGCTCCCGCCTGCTCCCCTTGAAATTGGCAGGAGTGCCCGAGGCGCGGGCAGTGCATAGTCACAGGGGCTGGCTCAGGCCAACAGCCGTTGACCTGCGGAAAGCCTTTCCCAGGCACGGTCTCCGGGCTGTCCTGGGAGGGTAAGAGCTGTCAGGAGCTGGGGACGCATGGGGGGTGTCAAGAAGCGAGCGCGGGGGGAGAAGGGCGGCTCTGGGAAAGGCGCAGAGGTGGGGGAGACGCATTTCAGCGCCTCGAACGTTGCAGCCTTATCGGGCTGGAAAGCACTAAGCTCCTTGGGGGGGAAGAAAAGATTAACGAGAGCCTTATTAAAGAGCAATTCGTCAGAGAGCTGCGCTCGCGAGATAGGGCTGGCAGACAGTCAGCACGTGGGCACATGCAAGGAAGGCAGGGAAACAAATCCACTGTCAGATTGCGACGTTATAGCAAGATATCCATTTGCAGATAACAAGCTGTCTTAGCCTCTCCACGTTTCTTTCTGGCGCCGTCCCTTTCGGAGACAAACCGGCCAGTGTCTATTATCTGAGAGCCAAACACTTTTCCCATTCCCGCAGCCCCTGCCTGCTCTGAATAGGAATGATTTCTTCCCCTACCCAGTTCCCCTCCAGGGCCGGGAGGGTTCAGGGCCTGACATAAACGATGGCAGCGCTTCCCCCGGTGCCAGGAGCTATTGCAAGGCCTGGTCTCGCCCTGATCCACACTCGTGTTTTGTTCCACGGGAGCCTCTGGACGGGCAGCATGTTACCTCTTCACTCTGCAAGAGCCTGCATGTGACCCCAATGGTGGTCTGCACGGGCAGTCGCTCCTTTCTATAAATAGCCCCTGCTCTGGGTTTAATGGACCGTTTTCCTACCGGTCCCTTCAGTGGCTGGAGCGATGGGCTTTTTCATCATCATTTTAATTTAGCACGGCAAGCAGAACTGATAAAGTAACGCACCGCTGGGTTTGTTCTGTGTTGCCAGGGTTATAGAGGGACATCGCAGCAGCACTCAATGTAGGTATTATTGAAAGTAAACTGAAAAGGAAGTATCCCACCATTTTGGCTTTTGAAGGAGGAAGAGCGGCTGAACTGGGCGGGTGTGGAGGGAATTCAAAACAACGAACAAGCTCGTTTGGAAACAAACACAGACAAGTAATAAAGGGAATCTGCATTTCATTGCAGGTTCGCTCTTTGCTTTCAGTGCTGTTCGCTTTATTACTCGTCTGGTTTCTACGTACTAAAATTATACAGTGGTAATACAGGGTAATTAATCTTGTACGCTAATTGTTTGGGGGGTTTTAACCCAGCCGCTGTTTATATGTAATCACAGTCTGTGTAACTCATACTCACTAATAAAAGTTACCCGTGGTAACTAAATAATACCTTCCTGCTGCTAAGTACTAGTTTAATTACAGGCATATATTACTGTTGTCTTTTGCAGTAGTGGTATTATGGCAATCATTACTATTACATTTCCACTTTTTTTGGACTGATACCTGCCATTCCTCTAAATCCACACGATGATGCTCCGCATGATGGAGTTACAAGGAACCTCCGAATCGTTTATCTCTCTGTGTCGGGTAGATCTGCTTTTTATGTCGATTATTTTTAATGTAGATTTTAAATAAGGTTCAGAATAGGGTTAATCGCAAAAAAAAAGGAGGAAAAATCACTTTATTTCTAAATGAAAAAATATTTTCATCAGCTGCGTGGCCAAGATGTGTACGTGGCATCGTTTTCCCAACCGATTGGCCTAGTTAAGGAAGACTGCTTTCTTCTCAAGTCTGAAATGGTGTGGGGGGGGGGGGAAATCTTGTGAATGGTTTGATGCATTTTCATTGTCAGCAAAGCTGGCTGGGATTGCGGGCTTTTTCACTGTTGGCTACAATTCGTCCCTCTGTCATTCATTATGACCCCAGGCTGTCAGCATCTACGTGACACTATTGTCCCTGAAATCAGAGGAAAGGCTAGATATAATAAAAATTGTTCGGGTACCGCTTCAAAAGCAACCCCAGTCGGTTTTCCCTGACCTGATAATGGTGCTCTGCAGAATAACTAACAACACGGTAGGGTGCATTTGTGCCCAAATGAATCCGATGAAAAATTAGGAGACTTCACCTAATTCAGTAAGGAGCTTTTGAAAAGGGGATATCGGTTTGTGAAGGATTTAGTGAAAATCAGGAGCGTGTATTCAGGAATACTGTTGTGATTCTGGGACAGAAGCTGGAGTCGATCATCTGGAATAGATCCGCGATGTAAACCAGCCCTATGGAGATTTCCTGCACTCCATTTTTGTGGGTTTTTCCCTCCCTCCTGTGGTGTGAAAATGCTACCGTCTCCTTTTGACTGTGATTATGCCGAAATTCCGGACTCAAATTGACAATATTTGACAATGAGAAAAAACGAGCTTTTTAAACGTCCTACGCCTATTAATGCAATCTAGTAAAATAACTTGCAGTTTAATGTTGACTGTAACAGTGGGGAGGAGAGGTTTTGGTAGTCTCACCTAGACGAGAAATAGTGTGGCCAGTAATGTATGCGCTGCTGCTTGCCGGGTCTTTGCAGCAGAATTCCTCATTTATGTACGTAAACTGGGTACAGACAAAGGTTCCCATGCATTCATGGGCTTGTTGTCAGGCATGGAAAGAGCCTCCGAGCACGGTGATACACGATCTACTCCTCTCCCGCTCTGCATGTTCCCTGTTCCGAGTCGCCCGTTCAGAAGCAAGGACTAGAAACTGGGAGATGTGACCGGAAGTTCGCATGATGGAGCCAGCCAATCGCAGGGCAGTAGGCTGTTCCCTCCGGGGGCAGCTTTAATCAAGCTGATTGTCTTTATGTAATAAAATCACCAAGTTCCATTAAAATAGTATTGTGGTTGAGAGAACTCCGCAAATTATGTAAGCAGATGTAAAAGGGCAACAGGTCCCTCAATCCAGGCCCTTTGTAACTCTGTCCTCTAGTCTCTGCTCCCCAAGGTGGCTCAATAATGCGTGACATCTTAGTCCAAGTGGGACTATAAATAGATCCTAATGCACAGCCCTGATTGGTAATTCTTGCTCACTCAAAATGTCTACTGATTTAGCTGAAAGCTTTGGGTGAGCAAAAAATGCAAGATGTGCCCGCGTGTTGGGTACCACGTAACTAGGAAATCCCACCCAGGAGCATGAGCCTTGTGTGTTGGACGCAAGACTAACAAAAGCTAACTCATCCTTAAATTATGGATGTGCACTGACTAAGCGGTTGAAGCTTTCATTTGCCAGGTATAAATAGTTCCCCCAGAAAGCTGTTGATTTGATCCAGAATTGATCTGGTTTGCCTTCATTCATTATATCAGGCTGGGGTTATTTAGAGGGCAAGGTGGGTAGAAGAGCTCCGGGGCGTGTTCTCCAATGTAAGGAAGGAGACCCTCCCGTCAAAGGCTCCTGCTCGCCCTCTCTTGAGGGTGATGCCACCTCCCGAGATTGATTTGGGAAGTGAGTCACTGAGACCAGCCGGCAGGGGCAGCCCCGTCCCTTTAGCAGCAAGACGACCCTTCTCACCAGATGAAAAAATTAAGAAATTAAATAAAATGTTCTGCCTTTCAGGAAGTGGTGACGACCTTCGTCTGTAATGAAGTCTCTGCCTTTATGTTTTCCTATCGGAAATCTTTCCAAAGATAGGGTTGTTTTCATCCTACTAATATGTTAATATTTAACGCTATCGGAGGCGTGCAACAGTGAGGAATCTTGACTTTTTTCTGAGTAGATGTCTGTTTAGGTGACTTCTTGTAATGCACGTTTCCACCTAATCTAGTACCTTCCGAGGAAAAAAATAATTGGATTGCTTTCAAAAAGAGTAAAACAAGTCTGGTCCTATTACCTGGAGAGACAGAGAGTCACTGTAGGATGCATGCCTAATTTGTACCTATTATTTCAACATCAATAAATGCTGCAACCTGTTTCACTTTATTAGCAGATCACTTACTGACACTGTTATAGGAGTTCGGGTTTATTGTTAGAAATAATTCATTTTAAACGAGGAACGGCAGCAGATGCTTTGCAGTACCTCTGAGACCCCCTTACTGAACTCTTCTGACTTTAGAGGGTCATGTTCCTAACTGCACTTGAAGGCAGAGGAAGAGTCGCGAGGGCGTGCAGAGATGCTTATCACATGGCAGTGAAGAGGATAAAGAAATCCTGGGAAAGGCTCTGGCGTAGAAGCCCTCCCCTGGGAGAAGGCTTATGTGCCAGATGTTCCAGTGACCCAAGATTGCCTGGGTAATAAAGGCTATTGTCTCGGCTCCATTTCCCTTAAGTAATTTGAGACACAAAATGAGGGGCTTCCAGGACAGGCAGCTCCGCAAGGAATCACTTCCTCTTCAGTGCTCCCTGCAGTGCTGGCTCGGACTGGAGGAGGGAGGTCCAGGGAGGAAATGGCCTGTCCCTCGCTGAAGCTGGTAGTAGAGTCCCTTCCCTGCCCTCTCCCCTGCCGATAAGCAAGGAGTAGCTGCTCCCTGCCCTTCGGCAAGTTCTCAGTCATACGGGACGGCGTGTTTCTCAGGCCCCGGAGGTTTGGCGAGGACAGGCTGGCCCTCACTAGCCAGCTGTGTGTGGAGGCAGGCGAGAAGATGGCTTGGGAGAGCTCGGTCACCGGCAGTGAGTGGAGGGAGCCAGAAGCTCGGCGAAACGAGGTTCTTTTGATTGATTCCAAGTCAGGGCTGATGGAAGATGCACGACCCCGCTTCCAAGCGAGCGGGCTGGCTGGCCAGTGGGAAACCCTGGCTCGCAGACCTCACTCAGTTGTACAGTGGCCCGCTTGGTTATGTGACGTTACCGCTGCCCCAGGAGGCCCCGTAGTGCAATCCGAGCGGAGCAGACGGGGTTTGGTCGGAGTTTCTGCAGCGCTGGGGATCACGCATCTGGGCGCAGTATGGGAAATACGCATCCACGTGCCATCCCAGGAGCCCTGATTCCCCGGGAAGGGTTTCTGACATTGGACATGTTCTCGTTTGAGTCGGTTTGAGCTTAATGCAACAAAAAATGACAAGTGGGGTGATCTTTGTTTCTCATTCATGAAGCGGGATGTTGCAATTTAACACAACTTTATAGCCCAGTTCCCATGGTCTCAGGGCCTCTGAAATGACACCTCGGACTCCGGGCATTAGAGCAGTAGGCTCTATCTCCAGTAATAACTGTTCTTCGGAAGTTATGAAAAAATGACTCCCCTCATAAACAATACGGGTTTGGGGTTTGTTTGGGGGTTTGGTTTGTTTTTTTTTCAAAATCGGCATCTTTTCGTATTTTGACGATGTTAGCCCCTCTCCCCCAACAGTCAGAGGGGAGTCGGAGTGGTCAGTGCCCTCAGTATCTTGTAGACCCGAAGGCCCTTTCAGCTCAGGCAGCTGCTGCCAGCCTTTCTTTGCGTGATGGCAACACGAGGAGGGAAACCGAGTGGCCCTGATTTTAATCATACGCCATTGCCCCTCTGCCTGCGAGGTCCATAAACTCCGCCTGCAGGGTGCAATAGCATTGACTCATCCCGAACTCTTCCCGTGGCTGGTTACTGAAGTGGAATCTGTCTGATCGACTTAATAAGAATTTACCACTGCACTAAATGACGAGAATTTGTTTTTTTGCATGGTTGGGTTTCTGCAGTCGATGTCATTTCGAGCTTTCCTTCCTCGAGGCAAACAATCCCCATAAATATGCTTATTCCCGACCTCATTAGCTAGATCCAGAGCGAACTCTGCTTTGCACTGTTGTCTGGGGAGCTGCTTGAAATGTCTCTTAACATGCTGGGCAGCGAGAAGACCCTAACCTGCGCCCCTTGCAATAACCATGTAGGGTTCTTGCAACGGAACAACAGCCTGGAGGACAAGAGCCGGATCGTGAGCTCCCTGAAGGAAAGGCAGTCCTCCAAGAACCTGCTGGCCTGCGAGAACAGCGAGAAGGAATCCAGGTTCAGGCGGACCGAGACGGACTTCTCCAACCTGTACGCCAGAGGTGAGCGCAGCTCGCTTCCCCGGGCCGGGCCGGGCCGGGCCGGCTGCTCCACTCTAGGACAGCCACGTCGCTTGCCCCGGCGGATGGTCTGGCCCCATCTCGCATCGTTCCCCTTGGCTGTTGGTGAAACCCTCGGGTCCTTTCCCCCTCCCCCGCCCGAGGCGCGGCCGGCATCGTGCCTGGGGCCCTGCGCCAGAGCCCAAGTGCCCGGGACAGCCGGGGCGGCGGCGGGTGTTGGGAAGGCTCCCACCCGGGCACGTGCTCGCTGCCAGGGCGTGTGGCGGAGCTCGTAGGGACGTCCTGGCTCTCGGAGATGCAAGGGGGTGTCGCTATCTATCCAGCAGCTGCTGGCTGGGGAGGTGGGTGCAGAGGCAGCAGCCGGGTTCCCTTCCTGGGAGTCGTGGAGCCTGCTCCATTCCGTGCCTCTTGTCCCCTGGCAGCCCGGGAGAGGGACGAGCAGATCCCCGCGCGGGGCCTGGGCAGGCGGGAGGGAGATGCTCCGGCAGCATGGGGAGGGTTTGCACTGACGGCCCCTTGGGCCCGCAGACCTCCTGCCCGCCAAGAATGGCGAGGAGCAGACCGTGCAGTTCCTGCTGGAGGTGCTGGACATCCTCCTCAACTACGTGCGCAAGACCTTCGACCGCTCCACCAAGGTGCTGGACTTCCACCACCCGCACCAGCTGCTGGAGGGCATGGAGGGCTTCAACCTGGAGCTGTCCGACAACCCCGAGTCGCTGGAGCAGATCCTGGTGGACTGCAGGGACACCCTGAAGTACGGGGTGCGCACAGGTACCGCCAGCGCCTGCCGCGAGCACCCGCGAGACGGGAGGGCGCGGGGGCTGCCCGGCGCCTCGCTCACACGGGCCCGCGGGCGGCAGCGCCGGCCACCAGTTTGGGAGACTTTATCTTTGCACTTGATGAGAAGCGAGCGGCCCGCGCCCCCGGGGAGAGATGTCGTTAGGCAAATGAGGGGATAAATGACGCTGCATTTGCAGTTCTTCTTCTTTATGTTCGCCAGGCGCTTCCTGGAAAAGAGGCTGCAATCCTAAAACCCTATGATAATAGCAAGCCTGAGCTCCCGCGTGGAGCAAAACTGTCTCTCCTCTCCCCACGAGCGCCGCGCTCCCTTCCCGGGCTGGTCTTGCCCGACTCGTGTTCAGCCCCGCACCGGCAGGGCTGGGCTGAGGCGCCAACTCCTGCCCCCACTAGTCAGGGTCGCTCCAGACTGTTGACACAGGGTTGGCTTCACTTCTTCCCTTGGGAGCTCTCCCCAGATGCTATCAGTGAGGGCATTGCTTTCCCAGGCCCATAAAGCTTTTTTTACTTTCCTTATGGCTCCACGCCCCCACCTTCTCCGCCCGGGACCAACCTGTCAAGTTTCACTAAGCAATACAACTGGGGAAATGATGTGTTAATTTTTGTCAGTCTTCCCCTCCCAGCACACCACAGCCCACTATTTCACTTCTTCAACAGTAGTGTTTTGTTCCCTTTCAAACCACCATAGCATATTTCAGACTCCCAAACCCCGGCCTTTTCAACAGGTGGGCAGCCCTTGTCCTTTAATTAATATGCAATCCCTTGGCTGTTGTACACTTATATTGTACTGTAAGTGTGGTTGTATGACTAGTACTTTTGCCTTGCCTCTTCCTGCTTGTAGCTACTAGTGTTATATACACCGGCAGCTGCTTCTCACTCATGCTATTTAAGAATGACCTGGCCACTGAGAAAAGAGGCCAGATGTGACCAAATGGAGACACTGTAGCAGCAGGTGAAGACTTAAAAATAGAAACTTCAGGCTTTTAACAAATCAGCGTTCTTAAAGACACTGGACAAACTCCCATTAACTTCACTGGTGGTCCCCACATTTGTGAAGACTTTCTTCAAGCAAAATGCCCATTGAAGTCAATGGGATTTCTTTCCTCTCATTTAAAAAAGTAATCCATCATAAGAAAATAAGATTCTTGCTGAAAGCATGAACAGAAGATACACTAGGTGACTTCTTAAGAGTTTCTTAAACCCTGTGTCAAGCCAGCAAGAGAACAATCATTGATTTACAAAACAAAAAGATAATCCATGACACTATAACCTCTATTTAGCCTCTTCCCAGCCACTGATCAGCAAAGCAGTAACTGGAAACAAACATTTATGTTCATTTAGCATATCATTTTCTGGACTGTGCAAAACTTCTGCTCCATCTGGGTGGTTTAATGGTATTGGAAAAACTATGGCTTGTTACTGCTATAAAACTGTAAAAATCCTGGTAGGTATATCATTTAGCTATGCAGCGGAGCGAGAGAAATAGCTAACCCCATACATGTATCTCATCCCGGGTAGTGTGGTTGCAAGTGAAATGTGGAATATATTAGCAATTCATTTAAAATGAGCAAAAAACAGAAGATAATTAATGCATGTTTAATAAGTTGCATATTGTTTATGAAGGTTGTTCAGTCAGTGGACTGTTGTTTACCTTCTATATTATGAAGTTGTACAGACCGTGAGTCATAAACATGTGGCATACATAGGATCTGCAACAGATTATACAGTGAAGTCCTTTTCTACAATTTTACTATTACTACTGTGAAGTTACTGAATTATTACTCAGTTTCTCATTGTTCAGATCAATTGCTGGAAGTTCATGTTTCAGCATGAAAGGAACACAGCTGCTTTTAAACACAGTTTGCTTTATCAAATATGTCATTAACACCACCATAGGGACCCAATCCTGCTGGTATCTCGGTTGATTTCAGTAGAAGAAGGATGTCTCGCCTTTTAAAAAGACTGAAGTGATTCCAAAGTTCTAATTTGCTTTTGTTATTAATAATATTCTTGTCTGTGGGGTCCAACACAAGAGAAAGGCAAAACCAAGGTAAATTAACTTGTCTCATGCATAAATATAGTCAGGTTTTTTACAGGATTTGGGTTTTACAGACTGCTGAGGACATCAACAGAGTAATATTTATTTGATGTAAATTGTTTCCACTGGAATTTTGGAATATAAAATGGTAACATTTTTATCAGAATTAAGGTTAGTTTAAACTGTTCATGTTCATGATAAATGGTGGAGCAAATCTGACCTGATATTGTCCCTTTTTATTGTAAAAAATGGACCCACATCCTTATCATTTTTCTCTGATAAAGTTCAACTATTCAATTATCAGGAGAATTTTGCACTTTATAACTGTTCTCAGTAGTTCAATCTCCAGTAACCAAGAGTTTCTAATCAAGGGACCCTGAGTAAAATAATCTGGACAGAAAAAAAAACCCTACTTTTGATAAGATTACCATATGTTTGTCTTAGAGGAATAGTTTAGTTTGTTCTTATATTTAGCCTTACTCTTTCTTTAAAAAGAAATTCCAGATAAGTTTGATCAGCATAAGTGGCTCTGAAGTAATTCACAGAAGTGTTTGTAGCATTGTCCTAATTTTTCTTTAGCTGAATCGCCTATTTTAAAATTTGTTCAGGGACAAATCTTTCTTGTTGAAGTCTTTGGGAATCTTATCATACTACAAAAGCAGTACCAGACCCAGTGTAACTTATATTTACTGTCAAGAAGTCTGGTTAGCTCAGGTTGTCTGCCATTGCTGACTCTATCCATTCCATCCCATGCTGACCAATGTATGTATTCTATAGAGCTTTCCTCTTTTTCCCATTTACATGCAATTTTAGCCAACGTCTGTAGGCCATGAAGTAAGTAACCCCTGAATTATAGCTGTAAGACCATCAAGCAGAATAAGGCCCAAAACAGTCTTTTGGCTGTGAGGCTGTGAATGTGTTTGCCTGCATTGTATTAAGAAAGCAGCCTACAACATTTTAGAAGTTTGTGATAAGAAAATAACTGAACTCACAAACATGAATTATCTGAAAAGTTTCACTGGGCATGTCTACACGAGACACTAACTGCACAGTAGCCTAATAATACTGTGCAGTAGTACATCATATCACAAACAGTGCTAACACTATAGCGCTACTGCCTAGCATTATTAGGCTACTGTACAGTAGCATCACTAAAAAGTTGTATGCTAGCACTACTGCACAGTAACGCTGGTTACTATGCATTTAGTACTTGATTGTACAAGTAACTACTGAGCATTAATGAACATATAAATGTGCCCCCTGGCAAGATATTAACATAATGCATTCTGTCATATAAAGCTAGACTATTAAAGTGGCTGATGTGAGAAAAGTGAAATGTTAAATATAACAACAAAGGGTTTGTTTTCAGTTTTTTTCAATCATCTTTCCAGGTCATCCTCGGTTTTTCAACCAGCTTTCCACTGGGCTGGATATTATTGGTTTGGCTGGTGAATGGCTGACTTCAACTGCTAATACAAACATGTAAGCAGTCTCTTATTTGTTTTTATTTTCAATAGTTATATAGGCTGCCAGGGCTCAAAAGTCTTTTTTTTTTTTAAATTGCAATTTCTGCAACTCAGTTGTCATAAAAATGCCTCATAGCACTTACTGTGTGTTTCCGGCAATGGAACCAATTATAGCCTTGAACAGTATTTAAGAGGAAATCTTATTTTACCAACACATACAAACTCAAATATCACAGAATAAACTGCAAGCAAAAAATATCAATATTGTTAAGGCTGTAGGAAATGGCATGACTTCTTTTGGAAATGGTCTCATTTATTTTTCCTAATGTATTATAAAAATGAATTCTAAGGTAAATTTCTTTTCATCCTCCTTCCTGCCTTTGTTTTAATTTGCATTCAATTTGAGTTAATTTGGGTTTATTATTGTTAAGATTAGAACTCCAGGGCTCCATCCAGACAAGCATGGATGTTTGGTTCCCCAGGAAGAAGCAGTGGTACACCTTGTGCCGCTGTTGCTTGTTCCCAGGGAACACCCATGCTATGCACCCTCTGCAGCATGGCAAGTTACCCCAAGTGGGGTAGGGGAGGCTGCATAGGTGACACATGGGAGGGCACATGCCCCCCCTGAGATTGGCCACCACTGGCCAGGGAGTAGGGAGCAACAGCCAGTGATCCATCTGAGAGGGTAGGGGAACCAAGAGAAGTGCCGGTGGCACTTCCATGTTTGCAGTTGGCCGCTGAGGGACTCCCCCGCACTGGTCAGTGATCAGCTGCTGGGGGACCCCCCCACCAGAGGATCAGGAGGCACCAGTTGCCCATGGAAGGCTGGAGCCAGCATCAGTTCTGGCCCCAGCAGTCTGTCCTGGGGGCTGGGGAAGCTGCATCCATGGTGCTCCTACCACTGGAAGCCTGGCTGGCAGTCAGAGCATGGCTCCTGTGGGCCAGGCTCCAGTTTAGGGAAGCACATGCTGCAGCCATGTGTACCACCCCATTTTTTTCTATGCAGGGTTTTTTGACTCTGGGATCTGGGTACTACGTGGCTGTGCTCATCTGGATGCAGTCCCGGGGCACGTCTCCATGAGATGTTTATTGCAGAATTGCCTAATTAGCTCCACACATCTCAGCGTTTACACATGTGGCCCTATTAGTTATTTCCCACAGAAAACTAATAACTTCTGCACTAGGTTAGTACTTGTAAATACAAGTACTATCCTGCTGCAGAGTTTTTTCCTGTGTAGCAGTGCATGTAGACACTGACCCAGCTGGCTAGGGCATGAGGGTGCTTCAGTGTGGGGCTACCTGCTGACTACCCCTGCACTGAAGCACCCTCATGCCCCAGCCAACTCCTGCATTGCACACTGATCCAGTTCGGAGCAGCCCTGGTCTGGCAGGCTGGCCCCGTGGACTCTCACCACCCAGGACTGCTCTGACTTGGCTCAAACAGTGGGTGCACATGTAAATGTGGTACCCAGGAGCAATAAACTCCAGCGCAATATGTGCTGGAGGTTATTACTGTGCATTAATATGCATATGTAGATGTGCCCCAGATTTAGTAATTCTTCAGTTACCCAAATGCAGATATTAGAGCAAAATATAGAGCAGAATCAAGTGCATTTCTTCCACTGCTCTTTCTCCCACTTAGCGGAAGCAGAGCTGGGCCTTTTTTGTCTGCCTTACATCACAAAAGTGGCTTTTAAGACATTAAAAAAAAAGAAAACTTTCAAAAGGATTAAAAACATAATATTGAAAATTGACTTGGCACTTCGAAGGAAACTGAGATTTGTTAAAATCCACTGGGAGAGGAAGAAGATAAAAAAAAAAAGAAATGTGTCTGAATTGTATTTAGAATGTTTATTTTTTTACACCAAATTCCATGTAAGTGAATATGAAGTTCAAGGTATTTTGTTGAATTTCAGCAACAAACAGTGTCATTCAGAAAAAAAGGCTTTAAGCTGATTTAAATTGTATATTGATTTGTGTATGCTTCAAAAAGTGCTAGGAGTCAAAATACTTATCTGATAATAGAGACTAGTTTCTATTTCAGGATCTTATTGAACATGTGTTACAGTTGTGCTCATTGCACCTAAAATTATCACTGGCTTGTAAATGTAGATTCATAATTGCTAATATGTAGGGAATGAGAAATTTACCTACACATTGAAAAAACAAGGATTATTTTAATTTGCCCCATCTCTGGGTGATGGTTCATTGAGTATTGTAGATTAATAGTTAGTGTATATAGATTATCATATATATCCATGCACTATCTCCAGCAACCCAAAGTATGCAAATCAAAAACATTTTAAAAAGTGTTTCAGTTAATGTCCTATTCTTAAGAGATTACATTAGTAAGTCAAATGTGAAAAAATAATTGAAAAAAATTGCATTTAATTTGTAATTTGAACACTAACATTTCTCTAATACCACACAATACTGTAAAATTAAAAATCTTATTTAGTTTCTGAAAGAAAAATTTACTTAAATTTTATTACTCTATATAGGAAGAGCATAATTTATGATTAGGGAAAACATAATTTATTATTAAAGGTACCTGGTAAGTTAAACAGAAGTGTTGTGAATCAAATTCAGTTTGACTAACAGCTCATGAAATCTCAGTAAAGTCAATGGGGTTGCACAATCTAAAAGATAAAGAGGAATTTGGCTCTATGACATTGTACACTAAGGCCATGTGTATTAAAGAATTTTATTAAGAACATTATTCTCAATAATCCAGGAACCCAATTTCAAAAAAGGTGATTATCTGTTATGAGGGAACTTTTTTCTTGGATTGATATATAAATGTGTGCTTCTAAAATAATTCAATAAATCTTATAGCCATTTCTGGATCATTTACATTTTAAACACAGAAATATATTAAGCACATTTGAAAATAATTTTCTGCAAGCTTGAAAATGTACAACTAGCCTTTTTGTGTTGAGTTTACCAAGTACAAAATGAAATACATTTTCCCTTTAACTTGACAATCAACAACAAGGCACCACTGATCCTTCTCTATCATGAGGTATGCATGAGAGGTCACCGAGACCTTCGATACATATGCCCAGGCAAGAGTATGAAGGAGTGGAAGCTGTCCAGACTTTCCATCCCCACTTGAGAACATCAAGACAGAATCCAGAGGCCAGACTGAATCCAGACATTCAGTACTTCAATGGCTGTAGCTATATGTGTGTCCAGGAATCAAACCCAAGTCTCCCACATGGCAAATCCAACTTAACAGGACACAATAATTATAAATACATTTAAAGGCAGGTGCTTATGAAGTATAACGTGTTTCAAAGAATTCGAGAGAGAAGGCTATTTAAAACAGGTAAATAATTTTCATGAGCTGCAGAGAAGACAATCCTTCTGTGCAGTGTTCCAGCACAGAAATGACCTTTATGTAGAAATTGTTATAACCTAGTTCTGCAAGAAAAGCACGTAATGTGACCATAACACTGGATTCTTGTGAGGAAGTTATCCTCCCACCACCATTTTTCTTTTCCACATATAAACGATATTTAAAATATTTGTCATTAATTACAAAAAAATATTTTTTCTTTCCCAGAATGATTTTGAATGATCAGGATATAATATGCTCTCTTAATTTTCTACTTGTTACCTAATCATAATAGCATATCAATATATAAATTGAGTACCAAGGTATTATCCATAATTGAAATGATTCACCTAAAGACTTTTGAAGTGGAATTTTCAAAAGTTGTCACTTCTAATTTCACTCTACTCACATGTAGTAGTAAACATAAGAATAATGATATATAGCACTTTTCATCTTTAGATCTCAAACTGTGGTTTAAAGAAGGTCGATATCATTATCCCTATTTTACAACAGAAAAACTTAGGCACAGGGAGGAAGAATGACTTGTTAATAATAAAGCTTCCAAAGTCTTCAGTGACAGCAGAATTAAGCTAGTGCTGGGCACTTTTAAACATGGCATCCAGAAATTCCATTACTGTGGAGCTCAGGATGGTATATTTATGAAGTTCACTTATGGTGTTACCTGTGAGAACTGTGGTTTTCTAGAAACTCCTGGAAACATAGCTACAGGAAAAAAAATTCTATAACTAGAGCTATTTTTCCAGGATGGTTCACATTTGATAATTTTAGGCTGAAATTTTCAAAGCTCCTTATGTGTAAAATGTATAGCATTAGGACACCCTAAATGTCTAGGTGACTGAAAAACTATACTTTAATCTATTTACAGTGGCCTTATAATTTTTTATCTTTTAGTTTCACTGTGAACCTTTGGAAACTCACAAAATAGCTAGAAATTGCATTTATTTGTAAATACAATTATATCTGTGAGAACTCTTAATATTACATACACAAACATTTCTTAAAAGCTAATGCAGTCAGTTAATCAGTTAAAAAAAGTTAAAAGTTAATCAGCAGTCAGCAGTTTGCCTGGGCCCAATGGCTCCTTGGACTTGTGTGGTTAAAGTGCACTAGCTTCTATAGGCAATGGCACAGGAGAGAGTGGTATGGCCAGAATCACATCTGCCTACTTTTGAGTCCTCCACTTGAATCACTAGGTACCCATTTACAATTGCATCCAGAATAAGGTTTCAACTTATGCATCTAAAGCAGTGATTTTTCAAACCAGGATGATGTGGCAGCCTAGGGTGCTGTGAGACCCTTTCAAAGCCTGAGGGTGCCTTTCAATATTAGCACTGTTAGGTATATAAATGCCTACACATGAGTCACAAAATAAACCCATAGATTTCACATAGGGATACATAGTGTCAAAAACATTCTGACCTGTTGTGATCTTTCTGAATTCTTTGAATCAGAATAATTGCTGTATTATTTTTCTGCACTCAAAAAATGAGTGAAATCTAAGAGTCAGGGTTGCCAACTCAAGACAATATTTTTTACTGACAATCTTCAAACTTTTTACTGACAATGAGACTTTTATACTGACTTCTAATAACATCTGTTTTATGTAATGTAAATGTAGCCCTTCTGCCAGGCTACAAGGGCTGGGTTCAAATTAAGGGGTTTAACACCAGCCATAGTAAAAATTGTTGTCTATCAGTAAGAAGTTTGCAGATTATTAGTAAAAAATATTTTTTGAGCTGGCAGACCTGCTTAACTGTGGCAGTGGTTTTCTACTCTGAAGCCCCCACTTTAGCGGTTTCCCACTAATCCCCATATGCTGAGACCACAGACCACACCCGATGACATACTGCCTCCCCTGCATGCTTCTCTTCCCTATCCCATTCCCAGGTTTACTCCTGCTAGTCCCATACCCTTGTCCTGGGATGGACCCTCAAAAAGGATTAGTCTGCCTACTTGCAGGGCATGGGTCGCCGCACATGGTTGGGGGTGGGGTAGGGAGCTATGGAGATTTCTGAGAGTCACAAAGCCCTGACAAAAGTTCCCTTTAGAGTGCTGTGCTCCTGCTCAGACACTGGATGGTGCTGCCTACACTATCTGCCCTTGAACACTGACTCTAGCTTCTTTCTTGCAACAGAGTTTCTATTAATCAAGCTCCAGTAGCTTAGATTATTTACACAGCTTAATCTTTTACAGACGGACTTGTTTAGCTTTGTGTTTTATGGTCTGTCTAGAAAGTTATGGACAATTGGAAACCCTGCTAAGATCTGGCATTTTCAGAGGGATGCCCTGAGTGTAAGAAAAAGGTTGAGAACCACTGATCTAGAACTACAGCAAGATGTCTTAACTGCCCTGCCACTCTGCATAAGTCGTTTTTTTCTCCCAGGAAGTGTTTGGACTCTATCTGTAATTCACAGGGACAAATTCAAATCTCATTTCAATCAATGGAAAAAGTCCCATTGATTCAATGAGCTTTGAATCAGGTCCTCAATAGCCCACACACTAAGGGGTTTCATTGACTTGTAATTCTGTCTGAAAAAGGACTGGAAGATTAGGCTTAGATAGTGAAAGATAAGAGCTAGCCAATGTAATTTTGCTACTGGAAATAGTGGAGTTGCAGCTTAATTTATTAAGTCTGCATTTCTGTCATCAGGTCCCAAATTCAAGAACACAGATGCTTGTTTATAACAATTCTGATGATAGTTAAAAGTACCATAAAGATACTCTTTTGACCTTTCAAAACTGTCAATTACAAGAACAGGAAAAAAATTAAATTCTACCTTATAAATGCTTTTCTAATACCAGACAGATAAGGGATATAATTAAAGAGTTAGTCTGTTTTTCCGAAAGGAGACCAGAGAAGTTAAGTCTAAAGGGATCGTTATCTAATTCTCATAGGCTCTGTGAAAATTCCAGTCTTTATGTTTAGTTTATTTTTGCTTCATTCTGAATTCATTTTTCTTCGGTGTTTAAAATAAGCATACTCTCATATAGCTTATTTACAATGATAGTAATTCCACAAGCCTGTCTTGATCACCAAAATTAGTCACATAACTTATTACTTTACATTTAAATGTTTGTACATGACATCCAATCCAAAGTTTCTTGCCTGTATTAGGTAGATATAACAGTTGACTGCTTTCTCATTTTTGTAATTGGTAATTAGAAAATCATCATTTATAATTACTCTTGACAGCTATTGATTGCATGGTCTTGTCAAAATAAGTTGTCCTTGGGGCTTATCAACAAAATAAATTCATGGAATTAATTGTATTTAGATTTTTAATCCCTAGTTCAATATTTGTAATTATCTTTGTGGTTAGCTATCTGATGACTACAGTTTTCATATGATTTTGGTAATATGCTATTCTTTAAGTGTGAAATTGCACTGTGTGAACCAAATATTTTATAGTCCAATCTTACACAGTACTGACCAGCAAAATGTTTTCAATTAATCTGAATGTATAATCACAGGTTTTAATGACTAATGGTTAGAAGAATGCATAGAAAATATGCTATATCTTAGAACTATATTAACATTAGCCTCCCTAAGGAGTTTTGCTTGAGTTAGGGCTGCAAAATCAGATCCTAAATTTAAAGGAAATGTTACGTCTTGAATAGTGTCACAAAAGATCAAAGATCAGGCATTTATTTATGTTTTGAAATTTGAACTGTAATCAGTTTATTTTTTTAATCCATGCAGGTTTACATATGAAATTGCACCTGTTTTTGTCCTCATGGAGCAGATAACACTTCGGAAGATGAGAGAGATTATTGGCTGGTCAAATAAGGATGGTGATGGAATATTCTCACCTGGTGGGTATCTCATATATTGACCATTTAATCGAAATGCCAAGACTTAAATACTAGTTGTAGCTGAATGGGCATATTCCTGTACTTACCATAATGCAAAATCCAGCATCAGAGTTTAAAACTAACAATGTTCCACCTAAAGTATTTGTTTCACTCAGATTTCTCATAAGGAGTTAAAACCATTTAGATGCATTTTTAATCTTTTTAAAAACATGAATTTGTATTAAATGTGGTTATGAATATAATGGTAAGATCCCTTCAGAAACTTGGCCAAAATTTTCAAACTCACATGTCTAAAGTCAGCTGCCACAATCAATAATTAGGCACTTAAATATCCATATTCAGTAAATCTTATAACCATAATCCCGAATTTCTAGAGGTACAAGGCAACAGTCCCAATGGCTGACAGTTCACACCTTGCAGATGTGGGATTGAGAACCTGGAAGAAGGATGGGCTGTCTTTTCCTTGCATCCACAGATACACCTGTGTGGTGGTAACTGAAGATTTAGATCTGTGGTGAAAGGAAGTTGGGGTTAAGTGTAGGCCACTCTGTGGTATCATCTGTCTTGAAAACTAAGGAAATCTGAGAGAATAGTTACATTAATCCAATATGATACATCACCCCCTTCTGTGCTCCAAACGTATTCCATGAAAGAAGCATAGGGACATCTGATAGTAGCAGAGGGGACTGAGAAGTTGTGCAGAGGCATAGGGCCTCCTTGTTGATGGTACTTATCTGTTGCATAATACCAGGTTGGTATGAATTTGTCAGGTTAGGGAAAAGGGAAAGAACCCTGGACTTGTTTCTGAGGATGAAAACAAATTGCACTTCATCGAATAGTCAAGCATAAAATCCATGAACGCAAACTTGCTAAGTTCGTATTTCCCTAGGCAGGAATAATACACAAGGGGATCTGGCTCAATATAGTGGTTAATGAAAATATTTAAGAAAAGTTCTTGTAGGCTCTTAGTAATAGATCTCCAGTCACAGGGAATTAGGTATGATCCTGCTATACCTGTTAACAAGAAAACATGGGTCTTGCTTTCAAGTGCAGCATATTAAAAACTGGTCCTTTAATTAATATGTTAGAGAAATATTACAATCAGATGAGGAGATAAATGAGAAACTCTGACTTTCAATATGATTTTTTAAATGATTTGTCCTCAGACCTTTCAGATAGATAACCATGCATCCCGTGCATCGTTTATTCTTTTCATACTTCACTGGAGTTTTCACTACAATGCACAAGTGGTATTGTACTATGACTTTGTTCCAATAAAGGTCATTTTTTCTCATTTTAAATATTTTATTATGCATTTTTATAGGGGGGGCTATATCCAATATGTACAGCATCATGGCTGCTCGTTACAAGTATTTCCCTGAAGTCAAAACAAAAGGAATGGCTGCTGTTCCTAAACTGGTCCTCTTTACTTCAGAACATGTGAGCTTAATGTACTAATTGTTGTTAATACATTGCTAATGGTTTTGTAGACATTTATCTAAATGATTCTTCCACCATTAAATGTGTGTATGTTTTGCTGCAGAGTCACTACTCAATAAAGAAAGCTGGGTCTGCACTTGGGTTTGGAACAGACAATGTGATTTTGATAAAATGTAATGAAAGGTAAGATGAATGTTAAGTTTGTGATATATTAAATGTGTTCAACTGTTAAATTTGTTTTATTGTGTCTAAGGACTGGTTCAGTACAGTGTGTCAAGCTGCTAATGGCCTGTTGAAAAGCTCCTGTTAAATTATTTCTGCTGTAGCTGATCCTGTTGTGTAGTCTTTTAATTTTCTTTGTCTCTGTTTCTATAATAATTACAGAGGGAAAATAATACCAGCTGATTTGGAAGCAAAAATTCTGGAAGCTAAGGAAAAGGTTTGCATTTTAAAACATAGTGCCTTAATGTTTAGGTCAGAATGTATTGTTTTCCTTTGGTAGCTGAGAGCTAACATTAAATCAGAATATTTATGCTAGAAGCTGTCAGAGCCTGTATTATTCTCCAATAACAATTTGGTTAATAAGCTCTATGTTTATACATCATCTAGGAATATCTACATTTTCTTGCTTAGGTTTCCATTGATGACTTAATCATGAAGAGCTTTCAAACTCTTGACCCACATATATGGTTTCTGATTTTTTTTTCCTTTTAACTTTCTGTTATGGAATATTTGAAAAAAGATCATTGAAATTAGTGTGTCTGAGGGCTCATCCTAGGAAGTTTCCACAGTTCCCATTGATTCTTTCAGGATCAGGCCCTTGACTACTTATTTAATGTTCTCGTATGAGGAATTCTATGCTTAAAATAATGAATTTGTTATTGCTTTTGTTTTTTAATGTTTTCAAAAACAACAGAAGTGCAACAAAGGGGGTTTGCCTAGTTGTTTTGCAAGTGTTCAAAAGAAACTACAGCATGCATAAAACAATAATACATTGTGTAGTTGTGCTGTCCTAGTAATGTGTGTGTGTGTATATGCATATACATATACTTTAAGTTACATTTCTTGCAATTCAGAACGAGGTAGTTAGCTGTGTTAGTATGCAGTCAGTCAGAAGTAATGGTAGATATGCACCTTTATACAATAACTAAATAATATATATATTTTTAAAAACACACACACATATATATCCGTGTGTGTGTGTGTGTGTGTGTGTGTATACACACATATATATGGAGAGCGAGAGCACAAGCTTTTGTGAACCAAAGTTCACTTCATATACTGTGAAAGGACACGCAGAAGCAGAGTTCATGCAGTTCAAGCATTTTATTTTGAAAAAAAATGTATATATGTGTGTATGTGTGTGTGTACATCTACTTTAAGTTATGTTTCATGCAGGTCACTTATTTTATTTTTACATAACTTACAGTCCCCGCTTTTGTTCTGTTGCTCTATTCCAAAAAAATTAAAGGCAAATATCATCTTAAGAGTTACACTTAATCAAAATGATTTTTTCTAAGTATCTTTTAGCATGACTTGACCATTAGGGAAAAAAATATTCTCATTTTTACATGTTTACTTTCCACATTTTTCCAGCACTTCAGTATGGAGAAACAATAACAAAGCCAGCAGTTTTAACCATGTATAGCCAATAGTTAATTTATTTCCAGGGTTGCTTGTATGGGTCTTGCAAAGAGCAAGGAGAAGGAAATCATCTTAAAAACAGGAAAATGGGTCAGTAAAGCATCAACGTGACACTAGAATACAGGAACAGGTGAAGCACCTGAAATTACTTTTAAGCCTTTTCTCTGGAAATAGATTAGCTTTCATTTATGATCATTTGTTTATTTTTATTGTAGGGATATGTTCCACTGTATGTTAATGCAACTGCAGGCACAACAGTATATGGGGCCTTTGATCCAATACAGGAGATTGCAGATATATGTGAAAAATATAACCTCTGGCTCCATGTGGATGTAAGTAACCAAACACACTGCTAACACTAATTCAGGTTAAAAAGCATTCCTTTTTGTTCCAAATATTTTATGTTGAATTTAAATATTTGAGATTAAACTGTGTTCACATTTCCTGCAATTCTGATATTAAGAAGACTGAAAACAGATAATAATTACATTCTACAAAATACCTCCACATATGGAACTTCTTTTAGGAGTTCAGTAGTTAGAGGGTTTGCAGGTTTGAGTTCATGGCAAACTAAAATATTTTAGGCTTTTCAAAAATATGAACCTTTCCTTGTCCTTCCATCACTTTCAGGCTGCTTGGGGAGGTGGACTCCTAATGTCCAGGAAGCATCGCCATAAACTGAATGGAATAGAAAGGTACTATACAGGGCTTATTGGCATTGCTGTATTTTTTGTGGTTGCTCATAACTGCACTGGCACTTCACCAATGCGTGAAAAAAATGCAGTCCCTTCCTACCTACAACTTACACTGTTAATTATCCAATCTGTTAATTAACCTGAAACAATATAAAACAAGACAGGAGCAAGCAGGTTGCAAACAGCACTGGAAGGGAAATCAGTAAGGGAAAGCTAAATGAAAGGTAAGTTTAAAGGAAATTTGAAGGAGATAGGGAGATTGCTTGGCAAATAAGAGGAGTGACTGAATTGGGAGTGGGAGAAGTTGACAAGGGGAAAATTCTTCCCTCGCTCTCCAGGGCTAAGAAACACAATGATAGCAGCAGAACTAGTACAGCACTCCATTGTGCAGGGGGAGAAAGATTTGTAAAGCTCATAGACGGGGTCTGCACCCTGAATGTCAAAAACAGAGTACCACAGGTACAGATTGCATTTCTTTGGAGCTCTGGATGTTGGATCTAGGACTATCCTAATTCTTTCCTACCTAGAACAGGAGCACAGGTACCCCATGATTACAAGCTTCAGGCTACTCTAGTGGTTTGCAAGAATATGCAATATGGCTCCATGGCCCCTCCAGTATTCCCTAGTACACAACCCAGTTCAGAAGAAACCGCACTGAGACCAGGGTGTAGCCTTCATTGAACACTTCATTGTACCAAGTTAATCAAAATTAGAACAGGCAGGGAAGGAGTCCTTGCTGAACTTCAGCAAGATTCATATGCAATACTATTTTCAAAAACCTTGCCACAGGACAGGACTCTTTCTTCCCCATTTCTAGGCTTGTCCACATGTCAGAGATGGTCCAGTCTGTTATGCTGGGTAACCTTTGATACAAAGGTGTCTCCCAGTGATGGCAGGGTAAATAGTTGATAGATGTATATTCCCATGTGATAATGTTTCCTGATTCACCTGTTTTCCACTGTATCAACAAGCACAGCCCATCTGGAAGAAATCTGGAAAGTGATGAGTGACCAAACAATACATAACCTGCACAATATACACAAAATACCCAAGGAATGCAAAAAGGTGTTTGAGGCAAAATCTACAACACATAGCCAAATTACCTTGTAAAGGCCTAACATGATATTGCTTCCTTACCCCCCAGTGCAGTCATATCTAATTCCTGGGATAATCAAAGTAAACATAATAGGGTAAGACAGAGAGAAATATAAGAAGACAGTAAAACATGTTTGAACCCTTTCTTGTAGGGCACAAATTACCCAGTAGGAGCACACATCATACAGCAAGTAACAAGAAAAATAGCTAAGTGAAGTTAGTGTTTGGGCAGACGCTGTGAATACGCCAGGTTCAGGGATCAACAAGGCAATGCGCTGCACCTTGGCAGGGAAACCAAAGTTAGTATCCATTGCAAACATTCTGTGGAGATGTGGCATATCCAGGAATACCTCCATGCTGTGACTGGCTTGCTGCCTTGCGGACAAAGCCTTAATGAGCTGCCCTGATATGTGCCCTCGCTGTTTAAATACACGTGACAACAAATGGTATGTTCATTTGTTCATACCAACAAATGGTAATGGTCTTCATGTTCACAAAAGTCTAATAGTCACCCCCCCACCCCTTTTTTCTTCTACCAAATCCTGCAAAAATTACTTCATCTCCTCTTTGCTTGGCATCTTGAAACTTAAAAATATGACTGTGTAACTGAAGTGGTAAATTGAGATCTTTTGTAGAACAGGGACTAAATAAATCCTATTTTCTTAATGTACTTATTTAATCTGTTGTTGAACATTTGGAAAATGTAATCCATAAGTCTGTTTTCCATAGAGAGTACACAAACTTCCTGTGTGCTTAGCAGCCCTCTGACGCTTGCTTAATTCCCAGACAACTCTAAAGCCCTGATTCAGTCCATGTTCACTAACACTGGCTAGACATTGGTGTAACTCCATACATTTTAATTCTGAGAGCAGAACTCAGAAGCAGCTGCTCCAGATTAAATTTGCTAAAGGCAAATCTGTTTTCCAGATCTTCTCTGAGCTTGTACTTCTTTTGCAGAGCCAACTCAGTCACATGGAATCCACACAAGATGATGGGAGTCTTGTTGCAATGCTCTGCCATTCTTATTCGGGAAAAGGTCTGGTTTATATTGTTTGATAATCTTGCAATTTAACAGCAAAACACACCCCAAACTTTTATGGGCACAGTGCAAGGTCCACTTCTTTTGGTTGCCTTTTTCAAAAGAGAAAAATTGTGTGGATTTATATTTTGTTTATTTGGGGGAAAAGGAACTACCTTTTGCTTTTGCTGCTTTTGATTAATGTAGTTAATATTATGGAGCAGATCCTCAGCTGATGAAACTTGGAATTGTCCAAGGAGCATCAGTGGAGCCAGCATACTGATGTACATCAGCTAGACAGCTGTCCCTATATGTTTGTCATACACTCTATGTGCACCTTGCAGGTGGGAATTTCAGAAATGTACCACTCAATAAATAAACAGTAAATATTTTCCATCACACATGTGGCTTAACAGTTTAAAATCCTGTTGGAAAATGGCCATGTTACTTTCATTTTTTACTTGTGATTTCAGATGCAGATTTAGGATCTCATCATCTTGGAAGTGTTGCCATGATCATCAAGGGGAGCAGAATTAGAACCATATTTTCTAAGTGTTTTTGTTTGGTCATTCAAAGTCATATCATCTATAAGCAGGAGCATATTTTTTAAATCCTTTCTGACCTCATTGTCTTGTCATTTGTTCTTGGCAGCAATTAGCTGAAGAGTCAGTGATGCCAGGTGAATAGAGCCCTAACTGGGACTTAAGAGACCTGTGTTCTATTCCTGGCGCTGGCACTGACCTCCTTGGGTGGCTCAGTGGATCTTTCTATCCCTCAGTTTCCCCCTTCATAAAATTAGGTTAATGATGTTTAGCTTGCTTTGTAAAGCATTTTGGGGTCTCATTATAGGAAACATTAGTTATTACTAGTAGTATGCCTGCTTAAAGAGCATCACCCCAGTTAGTGCAAGGTGTTGCCAAGGTAACTCAAGTAAGGGAATGTTGTTTCTTCATTATATTTCTATGTACATCATAGCCAGGAAAGAAAAGAAAATATTCGTAGGTAAGTTAATAGTAGTGAAATGGGCAGCCAAAAATATTTTTTTCTGTTCTTTTTATTTTTATTGCTGGTGTTACATGGCTCATCTAGTCCCAGTTTTGCCTACATTTATAAATAATGTTGAGCAACAGTAGAGTTGGTCCATGAATGCAGTCAAAGCCTTCCTTTACATTTTAAGTTAATTTCTCTTTGACATTTTCTTCATCATTATAAGTTTATCCCAAACTGTAAGATTGTGTGAACTCATTTTAGCCTACAATTTAACCTCCAAAAGTCTTATGTTTTAAGAACAGACTTTATAGTCTATCAGTCTGTGGAATAAAATGGGATGTTTGAACAGCAGGTTAAGAATTCAGACTGATTTGGGGCTGTTACTTCTGATTTTTTTAAGTATTGATAACACCTTTGTTTTTCTTAGTACAACATGGATACTACCTCTCCACTTGACTAACCAGGGATTAAGGCATCCAAATGACTGAGTTGGGGACACAAAATTGTATCTATGACTTGTGTTCCTCAAAACCAGTCAAAAGTTGAAAAATTGTCCCTTGTAATACATTTTTTCTGTATTAATCTGCAGGTATTTGAGAAGTATGTGTATGATTAATAAATTTGTTTATATGTGCATTATGCATATTTCACGCTTAGTAAAAATATATGATTTTTATAATAGGGTATACTTCAAGGTTGCAATCAGATGTGTGCAGGATATCTGTTTCAGCAAGACAAGCAGTATGATATATCCTATGACACTGGAGATAAGGCAATACAATGTGGTCGTCATGTGGACATTTTCAAATTCTGGTTGATGTGGAAGGCAAAGGTAATTAATAAAGGTCAAATAAAAATGTTAAAAATGCATTTAGCATATGTCATGTCAGAGTTTAAAAATAATTTTTAAAATAATTGTTGTAAGATTGCTGTCTAGAGGTATTGCTAGTTGGTGGTGACTAGCAGGAATGAATAAGAATTATTTAAGCAGTGGATGATTTGGGGTATAGACTGGCTGGAAATTAGACAAAGGTGCTATCAATGAGAGAGGTGACTTTCAGCTTTCCAGTACTAGTGTGGGAGGTCAAAAACGTAATTTGTTTTAAGATAAAGTTTGATAAATCAATTAATAGGATTCTGCGTTCACTTGCTTGTGATACAGAGAACTGCACTTCATGATTGTGGACGTCCTCTGCAGTTCTGTCCCATATGTTTTGACTCCATGGACAACCTAGGCTTCATGGTAACCTTGCCATATCCAGCAATAGTGCCCTTGAACACCCTGCTAGGCTCCTGGCAGGCTTCCTCCAAAACCAGAAGCAATGTTGCTGCATCTATATGGTATGTGGGGAGGCTAATTAGCATGGAGTTAGAGATACTGGCGATGTGAGCCAAGGATTTCTTTGGCTGGTATCTTTTATTGAACTAATTGTATACTTAGGATAGAATTAGACAGTGTTTTAAATGCACAATGTTCTTCTTATGTCTTACATTTGAAAGCATGTCTGACTCTCCTAGCTATGCTGTTGGTCCAATAAAGAAAGAAATCTTTATTTCTCAAATAACTCTTGGACGTCATGGCTACAACATCAGTCTACCTACCAGTTCTTGTCTATGTCACTCTTCAAGGCTACTCAGGCCATGTAAGCACTACATGGACAATGCTATGCTGGCTATTGTAGAGACAGCCCACCTGCAGCAGCACAGTGTGTTTGAGTGCACTGCTTTGGGGCATGGCAAGTTTAGAGTGGACATGGCCTCTGAAAACAAATTTTACTTTTATTTTTGGGAGGAGCTTTTGTCTAACTAAGCTCTGCAGAACTGGTGTGTGGGGCTCTGGCAAAGCAAACACTGAGGCTCATGCTTAATTTTCATTACCCAGGCAATCCATTGAAATTAATGGGGTTACTCAGGTGCCTGGTGTTAAGCACCTGTGTACCCAGGTAAGTAAGAGTACAATTTTTTTTCTGTTGATACCTCACAATTTGTTCCTTTCTATTTATCAGCCTGAAATTTCAATGTGCTGTGGCCCCTCTTTCAGCTCTCATTCAGGCAACATTCATTGAAATGGGGCCTTTATCTGAGTAAGATGGCCACACTGAAGTGCTTTGTGAAATGATAAGTATTGCCATAGAAAGAATAAACACATACAAAGATTATTTTGCCATCAGAGGATGATTGAGCAGTTGGAAAAACATAACTACTGATGAACAAAAGATTTATTCACATGTAAATGTCTTGGATATTAAAAAATATGGGAAGCAAAAAACAGAAACATGGAAGAAAAACTGTTTGTACACAGCCTAGTTTTCAAAATATCCCATGAGTTACAAGCTTGTCTTTAAAAATGCTGTGTCAAGAGAAACACAATAGTGTAAAGTATTTAACATTCAGGCATATATAAGATAAAGAATTATTGACATACATAATGTTATTTTTCATAGGGACTTGTGTTCATTTTATCCATTATTTGGTGCGCACTGTAGATTCAGTGGCACTTCTGAATGCATTCCGATTAGTATTCATTTCTTTCTCCAAAACGCACCCTTTATGGGCTGCAATCCAATGACACAAATCCAACTATGATCCATTAAAACTGGGCTATGATCCATAACTCAGCAATATGTTTTTAATATTGTTAATAATAATATATGTTAATAATATTTTAATATTATAATAATGCACTCTCCATTTGCTGACTACAGAACCCTGACAACCCTAAGTCACCCAGTAGGCCTTCTTAAGGCAACCCCCGACATGGGTGCCAGAGTGTGGCACTCAAAGGCATTTTGCTTGGCAGTCGTGCCTTGCGGTGGACAGCAGGGAAGGGGTCAGGGCTATGCTGCCAGAACAAGAATTGGGCCACTTGTTTTGACTCCCTCACTATCTGCCCTGGCACACCAACATCTTACAAGTCAAAGTTGCGGGTGTTTTTGACTCTCTGCCCCAAAATGTTGCAGATACCTACCCTAGCACATGTTTTCAGCCCCTTTCCTTGACAAAAGTAGCATGTTAAGTCTATCCACATTGTTGTATTCACTTGACAGGCCAGTCTCTCACTAACAAGATACATCTGTGGTTGAGAGTAGTGTAACACCCCAAACTTGAGCATGAATAAAGAGCATGTGAAGCGTGATTTCTTCTTATCCAAAATAAAATACATCAGCAGTGTAGTGTGTAGAGAATCTGACTGCGGTCGCTGGTACCAGCAAGGAGAAAAGAAGGAAGGTCGTTGTTTGATATAATTCTGAATTATGAATGGTATTCTGTTAGTGTTAGAGCCCCAGTAATGGACCAGAACCCCTTTGTACACAGTAGTGTACAAGCACATGATAAAAAGACTTCATGGTCATAATAATATGAAAAGACTATGTTTACGGTTTGCAAATGAATAAGGCATCTATAATATTCATTAAAAATAAACTGTAGACTCAAGTTATAAAGTTCAACTGCTGGTTTGGGATTTAAAACTTCTCCAAAAACTGGGGAGTTTCTATTATGATCTGACCTTTTTAGAGAACCAGATTTTCTCAAAGCATTTACCTCTGGAATTTTGGATGCTATTTATGATAGCATCTAGTAAATGGGATAATATACTGAAACAATTGCTTTTGGTCAGGCTTTTGCTTTTTTCTTTTTCTTTTTGGGGTAAAATAAAAACATTAGAAGCTATGGTGCTTTTATTTCCAGGATTAATGGCTGCCAAAATTGTAGACCCAAAGTGTAGGCCTTGTCTCCAAAGTACCAGTAGACAGTGTGCTTAATGTGATACTTTACCTAGATATAGCCAACACCCTTCAATTATCTTGTAAATTTATCTTCAGGGGAAATGTATTCTCACTGTAGAAGATTTATGCCACAGATGCCTGACAAGAGCTGTATGAAGGGCCTACCCAGGCTGTAATAGTGACCTTCAAGGGGAAAACATGCACATGCCTTTTTTTACCTCTTCATTGCTATACAAAAATGTTCTCAATCTTTTAAAAACTTTTTTTTCAGCTTTCATTTTGTTATTTTTATACAATAAACAGATGAGATCTCAACTCACCTCCTTCTGCTGGAGGACTTGAGAAGTAACATGCCATACAGAAGATCAGATGAAAAGCTAAGCAGCTAAAAGGGGAAGAGATTTTTAGCCAGGTTTTTTAAGCTCCTTTTTATTAATACAGTGGATTCCATTTTATAGAATCACTGGTTAATAGAATCAGCTGCTTGTTTGAATCAACATGGGAAAACCAAAACTACTTGTATATTATTACATGTGAAAACCACTCATATTAGAATAACAATTTTCAGTTGTTGGAATCATTTTACTGGAGAAGCCTGGGGATTTTGCAGTTTTGTGAGGAGCCCTCTGCAGGCTGGCAGAGTTCAAGCCTGCAGGGGGCTGGGGCGGAGCACAAGGAAGGCGGTCAGGCAGGGGGTGCCATGTGCATGTATTGTACATGCACATGGCCCCAGGCAGCCTGGAGAGCAACTCTCACAGCTAAGTAAGGGGATGGTGGGTAATTGAACCCCCATAGGGAGGAAGGAAGTTGAGCAAGGCTGGGAAACCAGTGGGGAGTAGGACGGGGCTATGGGCAGCTTGTCCAGGGGGATGGGGGCCGGGTTCCTGGTGACATGCTCCCTGCATGCATGGTAGCTTTGAAGAGCACGACCCCATACCGCTGCTCTTACTGCCCACACTTGCCCCCACCCCTACCCCACGCACAGATCTGGGCATCACAGGTCTGCCCTGGCCCTCCAGGAGTGCACACTGCACCAGGGAGCTGGCCCCACCCCTGTGCCCAAGCCCATGCCCACAGTGGGCAGCCCCAGGTAGGGAGCCAGGCTCCAATCTGCTGCAGCAGCTGCCACCTCCTGCTAGGGGAAGGGGGCTACAGATCAGGGTACCCAGCCCTGTAGCCCTAGCAGCTGCTGGGTACCCTAGCAGCTTCAGCAAGGCCTGGAGGGATTGGGGGGAGGGAGAGAGCAAGAGGAATGAGCAGGGCCAGGAGGCTGTGGGGGAGGAGTCAGTATCTGTATTAAAAAAATGGTTAATGGAATCAAATCACCATTTCCCAAAGTGATTCCAGTAAGAAGAATCCACTCTACAAACACCTGAAAAACAGCTGGGGATAAGGAAAGATTATTCCCATCTTACCCATTTCAACTGAATTCCTATTCCAGCGTCCTGGTCCTCTGAGAGAAATAGGGAAGCCAACTCTTCCGTTTCTCTCTTCTCTGTTTCTCTGAATTCCTGATATTTCTAAAGGGGAAAAGGAGAGGAACTAAGTTAAAATCAATCCCTTTCTAGAAATAAAGTGTTTAAGGATGTTTTTAAATCTTTATAAATTAAGTTTAAAAATAGGGTGCAAATAAAACAGTTATTCTTTGATAGCCCACATTTAAACATGTCAGTTTCACTATTTACACAATACATTGAACTGGAAGTTATTTTTATTTCTGTAGTCATCATTTAACTTTTCTTTTAACTTTTCAAAGAATGGTCCAATAATTATTTTGTCTTATATTTATACCCGCTTACTAGAGATGGCTACATGATAGAAAAGAAGGAAAATTACTACAAAACTAATAGATTTTTTTTTTTAATAGGGTACAGTAGGATTTGAAAATCAGATCAACAAATGTCTGGAATTGTCAGAGTACCTCTATACTAAAATTAAAAACAGGGAAGAATTTGAGATGGTTTTTGATGGAGAGGTAAGTCATTTTAAATGCATTTTTTTCATTTAATCTGCATTCCATAAAAGAAGTTTGAGCAGAGTTGAATTTTTCTAAGCTTCTTGAGCTATCCATACAAAACTGTTTTTATTCCCAAAGAATAACGTCTGAACAAATTTTTGGCCTACAACATACTGTGATTTGTGTGAATTTAAGTCACGAATACAAGATTTTGTCTCTCCTGTCAGCTTGCTTCTCTTCTCAAAAGCTACTGTTCACATCAGGTGGTATATATCAACAAAGATACAACTGTAAGAATAATTTGCAGGATTGATTTGGCTTCTCAGAACAGGGCATGGTGACTGCCTTAAGACAGGCTGATATTCCAAATGCTGTTATTCATGGGGCATAAAGACTGCTATCTCCACTATCTCATCTGTGGCAGGTGCCACCACACAAGCCATGAACTATTGGTTGATAGAACAATGTACAGACTTTGCTCTTCACTTGCTAAGAATCGGCAAGTAGTTTACAGTTACCAAAAGACAGAAATACTTCTGCAAAATGTCAGATTACTACTAGGGACTAGGCACTGAAATTTTGAAAGGAAAATTGTCTTACAACTGCATAACAGTTAAACAAAATATTTATTGGTCTTTAATGCATTAGACTTTTTAAAAAGAACAATGCAGTGAATTCAAGATGGCAGCTACAAATAGAGTGAAGTACCAATATTATATATCATTTATTGTTTTCATATATAGAAGTAAGTACCTTAATAACATGTTGGACTTGATTTGTATAACAAAAATGTTCAGTAATGATTTATTGGCCTTTCAGGTATTAATGTGAATTATCTATGTTGTAATTCACTTGTAATGTATTGTTTATTCACATATATATCTCACTAATCTTTTTGCAGCCTGAACACACAAATGTATGTTTCTGGTACATTCCACCAAGTCTCAGGGGCATGCCAGATTGTGAAGAGAGAAGAGAAAAGCTACACAGGGTATGAGATTTGCATATAAAACAGTGTTTTATTTCTTAAGTTATCTACAATACTGTATCTGTCTCTATTCTCATCAATGTACCTGATTCTGGACCCAGGTCTCCAAAGTTACACATTATGACCAATGTTATAGATCTTGAGTTTTGTTCCACTTCCTTCCCTGTTCATATCAGGTCTGAAGTTATATTTCTTTCCAGAGGTGGTATATACCAGTTATTCTTTATTAAATGTATTCATATTAGCTGTAGGAACATACTTTTTAGTTGCACATAAAGAAAAGGTCCCTACCTATAATCTGAATAGATATATCAACAAAAGAAGGGGGATGAGAGGCAGTGAAAAGCACTAAGATAGAGAGGTATAGTTGGAAACCTATACATTCTTGGATTTTTATTTTTGTTTATTGTGCTGGTCTGTGTTTATGCTTTCACATTATCTAATTAGTTAATGTTTGCTGTGATAATGACCAGACTTTGAAGGCCCTTTGGGAGAAGGAATGGCTGACTGGTGGACCTGGAAACATGCTGGGAGCTAGGTCAAAGAAGTTGTTCCAGACATTTTGGACTTCAGAGGAGGCCCAGTGATGCATATAAGAGTAGGAATGGTTTGTTATGACCTGAAAGGAGAATGCAGAAATGGTGTTGGAGAGGGTCCAAGGGAAGTGTCTTAAGTTTGGAAACTCCATTATGGAGAATCCAGCAGTAAGATCTAGAGAAGTCTTGAATGGGTAAGACCAGGAAGTAAAGTATGTTATTTTAGTGGCAACATTTTGGACAGATAGGGTGAGGTAAGAATCCAAGTGACAAAGAGGAAGAGATGATAGTACTTAGGACGATCTAATCAAGCCCTGAGCAAGGACTTGTATAGTATTAACGAATAAATGCAGGCAGGTTTGGAGATACAGAAGAAGCAGAGCAGGATTTCATGAGAGGAAAAAGAACAGGGAAGTAGTAAAGTTACTGTGTGAACCTAGAGGACATGTTGGATAATGGAATCACCAAGTTATATAAAAAAAGAATCGCATAGAAAATCTAGGAAGAAAGACAAAATGTTTCACTTGACTGAAGTAAGTGTGAGTTGGTGATGGGGCATTATGAGATACCCAAGATAAAAGTAGCAGAATAGAAGCCAGAAATATGACTCCAATTAAAAAAGGGTGAGGTTTGGATGAAAAACAAGTTCCATGTGGTTAATTAGGTTCCTAATGAGGATAGAAAAGACAGGGTCTCTGCTGTTGATTGGCAGTTATTTGGGGACTGATGGAACTTTGTTCTTTCTAATTGCATGTTATAATGAAAACTTTTCCATAATTTATGCAGATATATTTTTTCTTTATCCAGTAAGACTGGTTGCAGATTTGTCATAATAGCCTTTTTGATAGAAAATCACCTTTTTGACAAAAGAAAAGTTTCATAAATTATATCTGCTTTCCTTAATTTCAATTTTGGGAAATTTAATTTTATACCAGAAAATCTAAATTTTTCACAGAAAATTCCTACATAGATAATATAATTCTTGTGTTTTTCCACATTCTCAACAGAAAGAGAATTTCAACCACCTCCAGCAGTTAACTATTTACTTTTAGTACTTCTCATCCAAACATTGCAGCATCAGGCTCTTGAAAATGAGATTGTAAACAAGAGTGAAACTGACTAAATTTTCATTATCCAACTTGTAATATCTGCAGTAATTTATCAAACCATACATTGTGACGTGTAAATTAGATTAGTAGTATTATTCCATGCTTAATATTCTAAATGTTATTAGGAGCTTGAAAAAGGAAAATGGTTTAAATTACAGTGTTTAAATTGCCAGGGTACTATAAATATCAGTTCCTAAAAGCATACATATATGCGCATACAGATAGACAAACGTTTTATTTTCAAACCTTTTTCTTTCTGTCGACATTTTTTAGAAAAATCTAGATCTGATGTATTTGCTTTCTTTTCTAATTTAAGAAATCTAATGACTAATAGAGTAGGAAAAGACTATAAATTTCTTTCCCATTTTGTTTTAATTATAAAGGTGGCACCGAAAATCAAAGCACTGATGATGGAGTCAGGTACAACAATGGTTGGATATCAGCCTCAGGGAGATAAAGTCAACTTCTTCCGAATGGTTGTCTCAAACCCGGCAGCAACTAAGTCCGACATTGACTTCCTCATTGAGGAAATAGAAAGATTGGGGCAGGATCTGTAGTACACTTGACAAACAATTTATTTCTCTAACATACTGTTTTCCAGCACTGGCTATTTTTATCCAGTTCTGCAGAACATGTTTTAAGGAAATTCCCTTTCTAAATGTTCCATTCTCCTAAGATGCTCTAAAACAAAAAATCTATAGGTTACTGAAAAATGTGTGTTGGTAAGTCATTTTACAGAGGGGAAATATATTATCTTGAAGTATACTATTGATCTTTATTTTAGTCTGTTTATTATAGTCAACAGAAAATTCATAAGTACTAAAATTAAGAACTCTGCACAATATATGTACAGTTTAAATATACACACAAACACACATACACACGTGCTTATAACTTAGAACTAAGCCACAGCATGTTTTCCACTTTAAGAAAATTAACTTTTCCTTCGAAAATTAATGATGTGGATAATGTGCTACAGGTCCATCTGCCAGATGAAAACAGATGTAAGGAAACATTTTAAAAAATGTAGATTCTTAGGAACTAAGGAAAATGTTTAATAGCATTAATCTCTATTGTTGGTGCTCTTCTTGCATACAAAATAGCAAAACCTGAAAGCACCATCCAGTAAAATAGTTATACTTCCCCTTTAGTGTCATATCAGGGGATAATTGTAGCAGAGTCATTGTAACAAGTATATTATTGCTGTATTTTTAGAGATTAATTTGTGTAGATTGTATACATTATTGTTAAATGACTTTGTGTAAAAGGAATTAAATGTAATAGTTTTACAGCAAGATAACTGTTCAACTGTAGGTATATGAAATATTTGCTTATTTATATGCAGAGATTTACCATGCTAAAGAGTTGTCTTGTATTTTCTTCCATTTGTAATGTATCCTATTTATATATTATTGAAGTTCTAAATAATGTTTATGGTATTTTAGTGTATTTGTGAGCCAAAGAAAAGATAAGAAATATTAGTTGACACTTTCATTTATATAATAGTGCCCTTGAAATAATAACTCACAGATAATTTACTAACTATAAGGAACTTTAACATTGTATATAGACTCTCGTACGATGAAATCCCTTTAATTTATTAATTGTAATGTCTGGCTGTATGTCCAGTGTTCTGAATGCTTTTGTAGTTACTGGTCATTATTGGTTGCTAATCAAGGCCCCTGTATTTTCAGTATAGTTAAGGATCAATTCCTGAGAACCTTTAAACTGTATTCTGTGACAAGATTCCCAACAGTCCACAGCAATTCCATGACCGAGTTAACTAGGCTCATTATCAATGCATAGAAGTCACTATGTACTTTGGAGTTTACAGGAAAGGAAAACAGAAACTCACCACAGAACTAAACTACACATTAAACTAGCTTGTCAAAAGAGTTCAAAATAATCAGACATTTCAATATAGGTTCCACAGTTATCAGCAGCCTGCTCAGTTTTATTCAGTAGGTTACCAGGATTACAAAGTACATGATTTCATACTAGCAGACAAGTACAGGAGCAGAACTGATTAAAGGTTCCATAGTCCTTACTCTACAGATTGACTATTGTAGTGATAATTGAAACCTACCGATTCAAAATATTTTCAAATATGCTGCTGTGTGTGCATATCTTCAATTAGCTGCTTTTCTTTCAAATATGCAATAACATTTAATTACATTAGAAATATTCTGTGGCAGGATTGCAAAGAATCATATTTTTATCTAAGACTATAGCAATAATCTGCTGAAAGGACCAACAAACTTATTAGTATTACCAATATTGGTATGAGATCCTCACCCCTACTTTGGCCCTCTTTGTAGCAGGTCAAACAGCTGCAGAGGCATCACATGAGCTGTTAATGGGCAGGAAAGGATTCCCTCCAGCAGGAACTGCAGCAGACTTTGGTAAATTTGTCTTCAGAGGATCTCATCAGAGGTCCTAGCTAAGCAGGCATGTTAAGAGCCAGGCCAGTGAACAGAGGGATCTGTCAGCACTAAATCACAAGGCAGAAGTATGGTCCATGCAGCAGATCCGGGAGGCTGTTGTTACTCAGGCAGTTCCCCAGGGCTGCCATAAATTATGCTGAGGGTTTCTCCAGCCCCTAGAGTAGTCCAGGATTGGGAGGCACAACAATCACTTAAAGCTACATTTTACCTTCTGCCACTTAGTGCCACAGCACAAAATTTCATCCTAGATCTTTAAAGTCAATTAACTGTTGGACTTTCAAAATGTCATGTCTGTGCTTTCTTAAGTAGCCAAGAAACCCTGTGAAATTTTGACATCATGGATATAGGAAAGACTGAGAAATCTGGTTGAAGATTTGAATATGTGTAGGCCCACACAACTTTCCACAGGCAGAGATTCTAATTTTGAAGCACAAGTGCTTCTTTCTATTACTAGGGAACTTTTAAATTTTACATGAATAACTTTTGGATGGAAGGAATTACTTTTCAAGCACTGTTTCTCCCTATTTTTCCTAGAGACATGGCACACCTCTGTCCAACTTTACCCTCCTGTAAAGCTGTTTCTAGAAATCAGTATTTTCATGCTGTTATTTCTCAGTGCAGACAAGTTCAAGGCTTCTTGCAATTCCATTGTCCTCTTCTTTTTTCTTCTGTCAGTAACATGCAGAGGACGACAAAGCATGATACCCATTTCAAAGCCTTTGCGACCTTTTAGTAATCCCACTAACACACTGGTCTTTCCATTAGTTCTTAAAACCATTCTTTCCCTTCTTAAAACCATATTTTTACTCCATACAGTTGTTCAGGAGATTATAGTTCACCATGTGTCTTCAGTCTTGGACTTCGACCTTTCAGAATTAATATTTCTAGCATCTTCCTGCCTTTAATACTAGCACCCTTAAAAAGGTCTGATTCTAATATTACAGATTACAGATTAGTCACTTCTGGCATTGGATATGTATGATGTCAACGTCTTTGGTCTTAAATATCTTCTTTACAGATATATACTTCCTCATTAAATCCAGAATACGTGGAATTTGAACACATCCTGAAGCACAAGATTTCAGTTTTGAGTACTTTTTGAATAAAGTAAAATACTTTATTCAAAAACCTACTGCAGAAGACTGCAGGATCTATTCTAATCCTCAAAAATAGTATGAACTATGATGATCAGAGCCAAGATGCCTGACTACTGACACAGCCTTGGAAGGTGATTCTATGTCTTCCACACAAAACATCAGCAGAGTCACTTTTAGTTCCTTTAACCAGTTCCTAGTCTAGAGATTCTGGCCTTCTGCATATCCTTACATCTAATTATACAAGATGTAATCTTCATACTTTATGCTCTGAACCTGTAATTTTAACTTCATGGCCTTTTTTGTCTAGATTTGCACCATCGTATAATAATAGTAAAAATAATCTTCACATTTATATTTGAAGAACTCTATAAACTTTAGAAACATATGAGGTGAGTAAGTATCATTATCTTATTTAACAAATAGGGAAACTATAAGAGAAGGAGACGGAGTTTCTGCCCAAAACTATACAGCAAGTGCTGAATGCTCTTATGATATAGCTGGGAACAAAACCTAGCTCTGAGTATTGTATAAACTGTACTTTGCTAGAAAATGCTGCTTCGCTACTTGGCAAAGTGTCTTAGCAGATCAGAAACACCAGGGATCCTAGTACTATGAATGACAGTTTGAATCCAGAACAGAATCCTGGTGTGTATTATAGAACTGTGACATTTCCCACTGACATGCTACTCACAACCTAGAGTGGTAATTTTATCTCTAGATATAGACCATTAATTATATATGGTCTCTGACTTTCTGATAGTTCTGTATCTTAATTTTGCAGAGATGATGCTCACAGATAGTTCCTTGTGTATCCTTTTAAGGCTATTATCAGCCTTTAGAATACTTATGACTGTAAGTTTCCATGGGCACAGTGTCCATATTTACCCCCAACCTGGAGAGATGATTTAACAGAGCTTTTTCTAGATATGGCCATGGTCATCAATACAACAGATCATCTCCATTTCATTTTAGTAGGCAATCCTAATCTGAGTTATATTCTACAGTTTACCAAAGTCCTTCCTGGAGTTTTCCTGTTCTTAAAGCCACATGCTATTGTGTATGGGAGATCAGAAAGTATGACTTTACAGAAGATATGGCTAATTCAGAGAATTACAGGCGAGTAACTCAGTTTCCCATATGTAACAGTACTCTAAAGTTCTGATTTCTTCTTTAAAATCTTATTGACAATCACTGCAGTGTTAGGATGGACAAACTTGAAATAAATGACCAATGCAGAGGGCATACGCTAACGGAAAGTTGTTGCCGCAGTGTTTATTAGTTGATGTAATAGATTTGGGAAAAGATGACCATTGGGAAAAGCTGCTGTAGATTTTAAGCAGGAAAAGTTCTAATTTCAGTAGAGAGAAGTCTGTTTTGAAAAACATGGTTAGATTGATGGCAGACAGAAACAGAGGCCTTGAGTGTAGCCCAGAATTTAAAAATTTATATAATTTATTCAGGGCACAATCTGTTTTTTGAATGGTGACAAATAAGAGATTTTTTAAACAGAATCTCTGTGTTTTGTGGTTAAAAGAAATGTTGAAATTCTAAAGATGATATGCAATGCAGTTTTAATTTTTCAATAAAAGTTTATCTTAAAACTGTTTAATTTGTCTTATAACATTTGTGAACTCTGTGTTTTTCCTCAAGAGCATGACAAATAAAACTTTTAGAAGATGCCAAACAGTTATAATATGGCATCAAAACCCAGGGCCCCGTGTCATTAAATTCAAGATTAAAAAATGGGAGTTTTCATAAACACTAGCCGAGGAAGAATCTCAAATTTCACCCAATATAAAAATAGCAAGATTGAAATTTAAGTTTAGTTAATTGCTGAACTAGCAGACTAATTTATTCATACCAAATTCCCAAAAGGGTAGAGCACATAGCCATGTATTTACATTTAAATTAATATTTAATATATGGCTGTATTTATAAAACCAATGTTCTTGAAGTAGGATCTACATGACCTCAATCCTCCAAAGATTTAGACACGTTTTAACTGCATGCCATGTAGACCTATTGACTTTACTGAGACAACTCACTAACAATTAAACCTATGTGTAATTCTTCACAGGATCAGAATTACTTTTTATCTAATCAAAACTTCTCTTGGCTGCAAGGGAAGTTTTGTTTGTGGAAAAAATAGATAAGATTACTAAGAGCTGGTAGGCAGCACTATGTATTATCTCTGGACCCTAATCTGCCACCTAATTGTGCATATGTGACAGGGTGGACCCCATGCAGGGTCAAATACAAAAGTAAAGGCTTCCGGCTCTCTGCTCTGTATAAGGTTCCAAGTGCCCAAGCCCTGATCCAGCAAAGAGCTTAAGGTTTATTTAAGGTTAAGCACCTGAGTTTTCTGATTGGAATACTCAAGTAATTAACACTGCTTATGTACTTCTTGGATCGGGGCAAATGTACTCATTATGTTGCATGATCAAACCTAATTCTGAGCAGAAGAAAATATTGAGAAGTTCCTCTGCTATTTGTAACAGGATGCACTGTAATACAATCAGGTCACACAAAGTCAATATATTTTATCTGCTGTCATATAAGACTTGGTATTAATCACAACTTGACTTTGAATGAGCATGCAGCAGTAGAGCAAAAGACTAATTGTTATTTAATACCACTTAAGTTTTGTACATGGGTATAAAACAAATAAAATCCCTGATTAGCAAAAATAACACACAGGATTTGCACGCTTATAATTTACTTTGATGGCAAATAGTTTACATTGGACTTGAATGAATCATGTTGCATACAAAAAGACAAGAATTCTCCTATAGGAGAATTATATTCATAGACTGTAAGGGCTGGATCACTGGGTCCAGGCCCCCTGCACTAGGAAAGAAAGACAACTGGGGTCAGGTGACCCCAGTAAGGTGACCCCAGCAAGGTGACCGTCCAGTCTCCTCTAGAAGATTTCCAGAGTAGGTGTTTGCACCGCCTCTGGAGGGAGCCTATCCCACAGTCTGGACACCCTAACTATGAAGAAGTTTTTCCTAGTGTTAAGCCTGAAACAGTCTTCAAGGAGTTTGTGGCCATTACTCCTGGTTTTCCCCAAGGGTGCCCTGGTGAACAACTGTTTGCTGAGCTCCTGGTGTAGTGGTAAGCTGCTACCAAGTCCCCTTTCAGCCTTCTCTTTTTTAGGCTAAAGAGTCCTAGGTCCCTCAGCCTTTCCTTGCATGGCTTGCCAGGCAAGTCTCTGATCATACCGGGGAGGGGGGCTCTGCGCTGAACTCTCTCAAGCTTTGCCATGTCCACATATAAATGTCTGACTATTTATAATGAAATTTCTTACGTACTGCTCATGTTTCAGTTGACCAAGATAGTTCAAAAGGTCAATTTACTCCTGGTTTAGGTATTAAATTCTATGACAACCTCTTATACCATTATAGGAATCTAATTATTTTTAGTCATATATACCACTAAAAATAATGGTGTTCTTGAATTTTAACGTAGAAATAAAAATATTTTTCCTAGACTATACAAAAACACTGTAAAAATAACTGCCTTGTGTATTTTCTGCATGTGTTAATTGTTTTCAATAGTATGACAAACTAAATTAATTTTTATAAGTTTTCAGGCCAACTATTTATATGATGAGGTATTGTAGATGCTGTTCTAATTCTGATTTACAGAACTTTATAAGGCAAACTAAGACTGAAACAATCCATAATACAGATAAGGGTTATACAGGTAGTTTGTAAGTATAATATGTAGAAAGTACAATATACACTACTGAAATATTATAAATAAAGATTACTGTGTTACGTTTTAGAATGTTTAAGAGTGTTCAGCTGATGCAATGACTGCTTGACCTAAAAAAAGAAAAACAAGGCCCACATTCAGACAATTCGTAATCAGATACATCTCCACAGCAGTTCATGTAATTACTCCTGTTTACACCAGGCTTGAATTTGTCCTGTTCATGTTATAGGTTCATAGACGTTAAGGTTAGAAGGGACCTCAGTAGGCCATTGAGTCCAACCCCCTGCCCTGGACAGGATGTGATCTGATATTGCAACTTCTCCATTTGGGGTGATGCTACTTGAACCAAGAAGTATTTGGCACAAGAAACAGCACTTTACTGAAGAACAAAGGAAGCAAATAAGCTTTTGGAGCTAAAATGAGGAGATTTTCAACAGGAAACATGGAAGGTTACAAGGAGCGCTGCACAAGGTGAAGCAAATTGGTTTCAAAGAAGCATAGCTAGGGAGCAGTATTCTGGATAAATTAATTACAGTCAGAGAGAAAGTAGGGTGAACAGGTTTTGCAATAGGATCAGCAAGCAAAGAGAAATCTTCAGATATTCTGTTCCTTGAGAGCTGTCTTCTGGAGAAAGGTCACTCAATGTGAACATACTGTATATGTTAAATAGAACTACTCTGACCCATGTTATGAAGAAAACCAGATTAGATTATCAAAATGATCCATTCTGGCTTTAGAATCTATTAATCAAAAGCTTTATCCCACAGCACTGTTAAAATACAACAATATAGGAGATAAGAAATAGAATGAAGATAGAGAATGCCTAAGAAAGCCTGGGGAAATACAAAAAGTGACACATATATAAGGAATGCCAAAAGAATGAACTCACCTTGGATTTACATAAACTAAGGAAACCGATGATCTGTGTCCACAGTATGTCATGTGATTTGAAGCCCAATCCAACAGAAATGGGACACTAGCAAAAGGTTTTCTTCAACACTGGAACATAAAACAAGCATAATCTTAAATATAAGACTGAATAGTTTGTACCTGCTGAGCAGTAAACATAATAAATTAAAGCAGAGTGAGAAAGGCACAAGGCAACTCTCATCAAGCAGTCTGTTACCAGGGCAAGCTCTTTATGTCTTTTAAATTATTGCAAATATGCTAAAGTGTGTTCACTGTTTAACATAATACAGGTTACACAAGTTTAACAGGTTACACAGGCAGGGGTATTGCTTGGTGCCCAAGAAACAAAGCATACTATGCTCAGCTCAGCTTTCCCTTCCAACACGGAAGGGAAATATCTGCTAGGCACAGAAGTGGAGCATGTCCCTGGGAAAGGCTGACATCTACACCAGTGGCCAGAAGACTGGTTTAATAGCTACTTGTTACCTCAAGATGAGGTAACTTCCTATTTCTCAATTTATTATTTTATGCTTGTTTATTATTTTATTTATATTAACTTGTTTTGATTTCTGACTATAAGCATCCTTTGAAGAAACCCCTTGCTAATTGTCGGCCCTGCTGATTTCTACTGACTCACTTCAGTATTGATGTTTATTAAATCTATTAGCATTGTAAATGGTCATTCTGATAACTGCAACTTTACTACAACTTTACTAAGACCCATCCTGTTCTGCTTTTGAGAGCCCATGCAATGGGAAAATGCTAAGGTGCTGGATGTGCAGGAACTCAGGAAAACCATGAAGCACAGAACTGGAAAGTTGTGGATTACAACAAGGTTTCTTGGATGGGGCCAAATTAAGTGTGGTCTGGCAGCGTGTCTGCACATTTCTGAGACTTAGAGTGAAGCTTGCTGCAGGAAATGTGGGGTATCAGAGGGAGAGTGGATATAATATAAATTATGGATGCATAGTGAAAGTTAAGGAATATGTGAAGATCTATCTTCTAATCTATGGAACATCAATACATGTCTGAAAACTACTGTTGCTGCCCATGGTTAGCATTTCACTCCATAATGTGTTTGTTTTTTAAACTGTTGCACAGTGCAACTTTAGGCCCCAAACTATGGACAATTAGAAACAGCTGGAAGGAAGACATTATAGAACAAAGGAAAGGGTTTTCCTGTTTGGCTATGTGACATCTAGATGGTATAAACTGATGCAACTAAGATTCTCAGATGCTAGAGCAAATAAATTGCTGGGAATTTTGTCAACCTGAAGATTTTAGGCTTGGCAACTTCAACATTGAAAACCTGGATTTGGAAGCCTGCAGCTTTCTGAAAGTCATTGCTTTCTATTCCTGAGACTGATTTATGGATATGCTGGAGGACAGAATTGTGGAGTGAGTGCAATCTCTGTGGGCTCAGAAATTACACTTTATTTTTTATACCGTTATTCTGAGATCTAGAAAACTGGGGCCAAGAGAGTTTGTTACTATGGAAACTGCACCACTCCAGATTTTTTTAGAATGAAGAGTTAATTATCTGGATATAAACAATTAGCTACTAAAGCACTGATGGATTTTGCTTTGGGAGATTAACTGATTTCAAATTTCCCTTAATTTTTATGGCTCTCTCTTTGAATAAATCCTGGATTATTTATCTATTATGTATAGGCTTCCCTTCCCAAAAAGGCTCAGAGCAGCTTACAGTAAAAGATCAAACGAACTGTAGAAAGAGAGTAAAATATTAAAATAAAAGTTAACAATGCTCCCACCCCCAGACAGAGGGAAAAAACGTTCAAAAGCAATCCATTCTTCCTACCTGCTCCTGCCTTCCTACCAAACCAAACATGATTCCCAACCCACATTCAAGACCTCCTTAAAAAAAACAATTTCCCTCATCCATATTCCTTTAAATCCCTACCCACTGTCATGCCTTGCCCCACATGCATGGGATCCTACCTACCCATTCTCATACTGTTCCTTCCAAGGAAAACAGAGGCTAGGTACAGACAGTCACAAAACCCAAGGCTGAATTAATTCAGTCTTTGCAAGTTAAGCTAAACTGCACAAATTAAATTGAAACAGAACTGAACAGATTACCTTTGATTCGGGAAATGCAGCCATATGCCTGCAGTTGCTCAGGCCAGAAACCAGGTGGGGAGGACTGAAGTATGGCTCTTTGGCTGTGTGTTCACTTCTTCTTCCTGCTGCTCCAAGCTCTCTGAGATTTGCAGTCCAGACTTACAACAGCATTCTGCGGGATTGCTCGTCACTTCTTCCTGCTTCCAGGTGCCTTTAGGATTTGTAGTCCACAGTTGCAGCCAGCAGTAAGTTTGAGTGAGGGAAGGGTTGTTTAACCTCCTCTCCTTGGCCCCGGACCACCCTTGCAGACTGAGCTGCATCCCTGGCCAGGTTTCCGCCCCACTCCCCCTTGTCAACCAGCCCTTATAGCTCTAGCTAGGGAGCAAAAGGGCAGGGCTCTAGCCCTGCTCTCTGGAGCAGGAGGACGCTGGAGGACTTTAATTTAACTTTAACCAGGAAGGGGTCTCGGACAGAACTTTCATAAACTGGTTTGACCCAGATAAGTTAAGTCTGATAACTACATTCAGCCAGGTTTATTTTAAACCAGTTTCGGCCCCAAAGGAAGCCCTTCGGCAGTCCAAGTCCGTTATAAAGCAACAGGCTATCTGGGGTCTTTCCTTTCCAATTTAACTAGAGATGGATTTGCCTGCGCAGCCTCCTAGTCCTTTCCCACTTCAGAGGTAGCCCCCAGAAAGTGGGGAGCAGTGGGGAAATGTTGTTTGCGCCCCTTTCACCCTGGATTTTGGTCCAGTTTAAGTGGGGCCTGGCAGACCAGCAGCAGCAGTCTTCTTCAAGGGTAACCTTAAAAAAGGAACTACAGGCCAAGTTGTCCCAGTTGTGACCATGATCTGTTTGTAATTTTTTTTTAATTTTGAACATAATTTTCATGCTGGATGGTGAATGGCAGGGATTAATTGGCTTTATTCATTCATTTTAGTTGTGTTTTTCCTATTGTGTTGCTCATCCTTCATTGTGTTTAGTTACAGGGTTAGCTTATTCCCTTGAACTATCTTTGCATCATTATGCGTTTTCAGTTATTTCAGACATTTTTTAACAATGGAGTGTTGGGGGAGGAGTGGATTCCCTATGCAGGAGAGAGCCACTTCCAGCTTTAGTGCTGGTTGAACACGCTTTTACCTTCAAGGAAGCTCCATTGTATATTATTCTTCCTAGAGAAATAATTCTATAAGGGGAGTCTGGCTACTGCCACTGTGATTTGCATTGTGGAAGATAATGACATGTTCCTTTATATTCGCTTGTCTTCCAAAGGAAGCCACGTCTGTGTTTTTGCAAGATATGTTCAGCAATCAGAACCAGTTCTGCATTTGTTACTCTGCATACCCCCGCCCCATTACAGAGAAAAATTTCAGATAGCTCTCTCCAGTTGTTCTTATGCACACAAGCCAGATTTTGATTGCAATGCTAGGATTAGGACTTTTCTAGTGTCCCACACGGATTAACACCAAAACCCTCAACAAAATTCTCCTCATTTGAATACATTACGTGCACTATAAAAAGAACCAATAGTCCAATAATTATAACAATTTGCTTTCTCCAAAAATCTGATCTCATGGGGGTTTTTTCCAGAAATTACTTAAGAATTTGTATAGATTATCTATATACTGCTATAATTTTAGAATTATTGGAGCTCTGAAAGCACTACAGAGATGGCATAGACATCCCTTGAGATCATCTGGAGAATCTCTAATTTACTCTGCAGTTCAACTCAAGAGCTGCTTTTGACAGGAGCTGAAAGGGCCACAGAAGGCTGGTAAAGGGAGCTGGATAGGCATGGTTGGAATCATTCCCCAGAGTAACTTTGTTGGATCCTCAGAAGAAAATAAAGATAATTCAAAATAATAGATTAAACCATTTTTGTCTAAATGTATTTGTTCCAATAAACAAGCAAATTTGTTCCAACAAACAAGCAAAGCCTAAGAACATTGTTAGTTTGGGCTTATTAAAATAAAGCTTCTAATATATTTATAATCAAACCAGTTATTTTATGGTTTTAGTTACTCTGTACTTACAATATCTCAAAGCATTTTACAGATGGAGCAATTTTTTGGATCTCTATCCTCTGTGCTGTGTATATTTGTTTTCTATTGGATGGAGCGACAAACCCCCTCAAGAACATGTGTCTGTGTGTCTACTGAGAGAGAAATGGAAAAAGAGTGTGATATACATGACTGGGCCACAAGAATGAATTTGATTCTCCCAAATTGATAATCATCCCAGATACAAGCAGAAGAGGAGAAAAGGGACAGTAGTATGCTTGGTAACATTCACATGGTGCCCAGTCTAGTGACAGGTAAAAACTGCCCAGAACAGGAAAATAGAAGCACTAAAAGGTTTATCTGATACCTTTTCTGTTACTATGTGACAACTTTTGGAATTCTGCAGTACACAGAGTTGAAAAACTATGAGCTGAGCAGTTAAATCACAGTAGTGTACACATGCATACATTCTGTCCACCCTCCACTTTCCCTCTCTCACTCTGTCTCTTACACCCCCCCCACACATACATCTCTTGAAAAGATGCAAACAAAATAAAAGAAAGGAATATAAACAAGTTTTAGAGCGATTAAAATTCAGTTTCTGTGTTTCACTTTATAGTGCAAACTGCAAATAATTTTTGTTACAGCTTTTTAAAAGGAAGGCATTTAGCCCATAATTCATAGCTATTCATGCTCTGCAGATTACATTGCAATTATAACTACTAGAATTACCAGAGAGCCTCAATAATAATTATTATATTATATGTAGTTTTGCAGGGTGGGCAACATTTCAAAAGAAGCAGGAAACCAATTAATTGTATTTTGATGGTATAGTAACATCTGTTGTGACTGTATAGCTGAGTACAATCCTAGCATTTATACTAGCATTGTTATTAGAGAAACAAAGAGAACAAGTTGTGACCCACTGTCACCAGGATCCACTCCTTCCTCATGGAACTATCTGCCACATCTGTGGTTGAACACGTGGATCTTGGCTTGGTCTCTTCAGTCATCTCCAGATTCACCAATGACTTCCCTACTCACTGGGGCTAGGGACAAACATTCCACATAAACTAGTTTAAATGATCAGAAACTGGTTTAAACCTGTAACGGAACAGATGTTCAGTGCACATAAACCAATTTGAAAATGGATGAAACCGTTTTGATAAATGGAGATAAACCTGGCTGAATGTAGTATCACACTTAACTGATTTGAGTCAAACAGGTTGATGCAATGTCTGTCCTAGACCCTTTCCTGGTTTTAATTAAATTAGAGTCCTTCAGCATCCCAGATGCTTTGCAACTCTGGGTGGGGCTCTGCTCCAGCCCAGCAGGGCTGGCCCCCTCCCCTCTGCTCCCTGGCTGCAGCTCCAGCACAAACTGCAGATACAATGGGGTCTGCCTGGCTTCCCCTGTCCCATCCTCAGCCCCTCACTACTCCCTGCGCAAGTAGGCATTGCCCCCTCCTCTCTGCCTCACACAGACACCTCTCAACATTAGCTAGCATACCGCATGCTGGCTACAGTCTGTGCTGGCAGGGAGACAAAGGCAGATTACAGGGAGATGTGCCTGCAGCCATGTGCCTGCATTTCTTCAGTCCAGAGAGGATGTCTGTACAGTTACAAACCAGTTTAACCTAGCCAAGTTAAACTAACCTGCTAAGTTTTAATCAATTCAGGCTCAGGCTTTTCGAATGTCCCTAGCCTGGAAGACTGTAATCTTTATATTGAGGGACAGCTGATAATTGTGACAGCCAGAACCAGAAGGATTAATAAGCAATAATATGTGCTTCTTAGAGGCATTTGGTATTTTGCCTAAACAGGTAATATTAGTTAATACAAGCTTGTAGGTTTGTAAACTTCAAACTTAACTTGTCTGTCATAATTTTAACCAAAATGATAAATTAACTGTTCATGGAACTGACTGGGCTCCATAGGCAAAGCTGGCCTTTTTTCGCTCAGGGTTCAGCCTTAGTGATAAAAACTGGATCTAACTGCTTGGCACACCCAACACATTTCAGGAACGCATATCCCAAGAAAGCATATTCAATTGAAGCCTAAAAGGGGTTGGGATTTAGGCGGAGTGATGTTAATTTCAAACCTAAAGGTGCTGCATCATAATTTGCTTATTGGATAAACCTGGGTCTGAGTAGTAATACTTTATAATAATTTTAATATCTTTCAATCCCATAGGGTAACATCTATAGGATAATATTGTGAGTGGCCCTGAGGCCAACAGATTAACATAAGACTAGGTATGAAAAACACATACATCAAGTAACCAGCAGGAAGGAGAGAACAGAACAGTCATTTCTGTCCCACACCTGGACCCCAGACTCCCGGTGTGCGTGAGGATCGGATCCTGAGCAAGGGATCTTCCCCGCTAATCCCTCTGACAGCACTGATCATCAGGGACGCCTGACTTCACTAGAATCACTTGGCACGCACCTAGCATTGAGGGACTATCAATAAGTTGCCAACCCATGTCTGTCTATTCATTGTTTTGAACAGCCCAGTGTGGCTAATACCCTCGCAGTGTCCAGCTGGCCTGTGACAGATTGATCTATCTATCTGTTATTATTATCTGTTGTTATTATTTACTATTAGATCTTTTATACTGCCTTATCTGCTTATCGTATTTATCTTTCTGTTAACTGTTGTGTGTGTAAGCTGTAATAAATTTGCCTTTATTCCACTCCCAGTTTTGCCTCCTCGATCCAAAACTGAATCAAACAGCCCAGTTGGCCTGTGATAAAATTGATACGCTCACAGTGCCCAGCTGGCCTGTGACAATAATGAATATTAAAAAAAAATAGTTCAACAGATCACAGCCTAACTGCATAATTGTTCATTATGGTGAATTCTTTCAATCCATTTTATAAAATGGATTCAAAGCAAAAGGCTGACTTTGAATTCCTCCTTAGTGTAATTCCACAGAATACAAATTAATGACACTGGGGAAAAAATTGGACCAATTAAATTAATTAGAACTAGATTCAGTATTTGCATTCTGCAGGTACAGAAATCCAGCTAAAGCATTGGAAACAGCCATGCAGCTAGGAGCTCTCTGGCTTGCAAGGTCACGTCAAAGAAGGTGCAGCTTTAGCATTGCTTGCCTCCTCCCAGGATGCGCTTCGAACTCCAGTATAGCTGGTTCAGGAGTGGTGCAAATTGTGCATCATTTTACCTGTAAATGAAGATGAATCTGCCCCTTGTATTTTCTAGGTATAATGCAACGGAGGAGGAGGCCCTCACATTCAAGGGAAGGATGAGTGTCTTCTTTCACGCCAGGAAATAAAGACAGTAAACTAGAATGGGCAGCAAAAAAGAAAGGTGGCACTGGGGCTAGGATTTAATTGTATAAAGACTGAAATGTCCAAAATGAAGAAAGAAGACAGAGACGAGCCAAAATCAGAACTTGGTGTCCAGGTTCCCCAGAATATAGTGATGTTCAATACAATTGAATTCTCAGGGCTCACATTATTAATAAGTTTTTCTGACTGGTCCAGTCAGATATGAAGTCCAATGTGCTGAAAATGCCTTATTTATACTTAAGGATTGTCCTATATATACATATTGGAGGAAGAAATCTGTTCCAGGCAGTAATATCCTTGATGCCTATTAGCTGTCAGAAAAACAGTTTGAGCCAGAGGCTCCTCTGGGATTTGGGGAAATATAAAAGTCCTGCTTGAAGTTAAAATAGCTGTCGCTTTCTCCTGAACTTCTTCAATATCATGTGCACTCTGTAATGCATGACTAGTACTGATTAAGGTTGTGTTAGGTGGTATAATTCCCTGTTTTTAATTAATCTGATATATTTTTAAATCTTTGTCATTGTAGAGATGTTGGAAAATAATATTTTTTAACTAAATTTGAACCCAAATAACCTCAGGTTTGGTTTTTAAGGTAAAATTATATGCATAAGATCCATAAAAATTAAAACAAACCTGGGTTTTATAGTTCTAGTCAGGAAAAATAGACAAAAAGCAAACCAGAACTGTTTTCCTGATGTGCTTGATGTCTGTGTACGCATTTGTACTCTCTACCATCTCCACTTGCCAGGTTTTGAAACTTTCACCTTCAGAATGATTTCTCCAGGCTATGTCTGTGAATGAAAAGGAAACTTGATTCAGTGTAACAGGGACCCTAACCCTGTTACTCAGCTGAGAGGAAAAGAGAAAGGAAGACACAGGGATTGGAGCAGTCTATCTGAAAGGGAAGGGCCCGTGTCAGGGAACTGGGGTCTTACTACCTTAAGAGATTGGGGCAGCAGGAACAGAGGCTGCCCTTTAATTAAGAAATTAAAAACTCCTGAACAGGTGTGAGATGAGGCCAGCAGTTGGCAGGAGGAAGGGGCTTTTGGACACACAAACACTTCCCAAAGCCTGAGGGAGAGAGAGAGAGAAGCTCTGCCCGCGGTGTAGAGCTTTACATTTTTATAGACCTGAGTTAAACCCCAAGTTTTATATTTTTCCTTTCCTTTTATATTAATGACTTTGTTTTGATTCATACAACCATTATTTCCTGAGACTGGGATGTCAAACTCATCCAGCTTCACAAGCTAGAGGAGAAGGTTACAGACACCAGAAATATTCCTGGCCCAGATGCTGAGAGCTTGAGAGGGGTTGGGGTTGCTTGCTGGGGTGGTTCACCCCCTCCTGTGATGTTTTTTTACTTGGAGTGAGAAGACTTCTGTTAGAGTGGTAGCACTTTGTTCCCTTTGCTGTATTGTACCCAGAGAGGGAAGACGTTTTTGTTTAAGCAGCAGCTTGCTTTTATGTTAAAGTTAACCTGGTGGACTGGCTGTGGCTGTAGAGGTGAGTGGGGTGCCAGCAGCAAGAAGCCCCAAAACTTAATATCCTGCCAAGCCCAGGCAAAAGCCAGAAATGGCTAGAGGCTAAAAGGCCCAGGGGCCTCATCCCACAAGCAGTGAAACTAGCGTCAGGGATCCAAATTTGAGGGGGCTGGAGCTCATAAACTGGGCCTGGGTATGGTGGGCCTAGACTAAGAGGACCCAGCTGGGAAAGGGGGTGGAAGCCTGGGAAGGCCAAGACTTTGACAAGTGTTTGGAGGTCTGAGTAGGCCAGGCTGCGTATTGAGGCAAGGTGCTTCCCAAGAATGATAGCTGATGACATCTGCGAGGCATGTGTGTGACTATAGGAGCAGCTGGAGGTCATGATTATTGCCCCTAAGGCATAATTTGGGGCTGCCTTAAGAGGTGAGGCCCATTCTGTAGAGTTCAAGGCAGAGAAGCCTGGATAGTGCACAAGGTGAAAACACCTAGGACGAGACTACCCAGGTCTCTGCTAACAGCCTCCCTGGAAAAAAAACCCAACCCTTATAGAGCAAGTTGTGACATGCAAGAAATAGGCAAAGTAAAGACCAGGGGTTGTGAGCAGGTGAACCCATCCTCTAGGACAATGCTTGTCAAAGTGGTGATCCATGGACCGGTGCCAGTCCATCAGCCACTGGTCGCTGGTCCACAGCAAGTTGCCAGGAAAGAAAGACATATATTTTCAGAAGCATAACATTGATACGTCATAGCACCAAAGTTTGTACGTTCCAACACTCCAGGTGACGTCATGTCGTGCAAAGTGAGGAAAGAGAGAGAAACAGCCAGTCACGCATTTGTGTAGTGCTGTTACACGCAGTTGCTGAACCAGGCACCGGTCCCTGGCCCACTGGAAAAAAGAATTGCCGGTCTGCCACATCAGATAGTTTGAGAAGCACTGCTCTAGGGGACCTCTGACCCTGGCTGAATTGCCTGAATCTGCTATACAGAGCAACTTAAACCAGTTTTGAACAGGAGACTGAGGAAATAGTCTTCATTAAATTAAAACGTTGGTGCTTAATATAACCTTCAGTCTATAGATTAGATCCAATCCACACAGCCATGCCATCTGGCCTATGGTGCTCCCCACACATTTGGAAATGCCAGCACACATTGTGTTGTTGCATGAGGATGGGGTAGGCCTAATTCAGCCTAATTCAGCATACATTGGAGCAGGGCTAGGGCAGTGGGCAGCAGTCCCAGTCAAATGCATGGGTCTGGGGCCTGATCCATTTTCCAGGTTTGGGACTACATGTCAGATTGTGCTCGCACACCAACCCCACGTTGGGTGGGACCCATGTATAGTGATATCCAGATCTAATAAACACAGGTATACATGAATGACAGCTAAACAATTAATTTTATTTCTGGAGTGGTAGGCAATCTCTTTAGACCCTTTATCTCTCTCCAACTAACTAGCTGGCTGCTCTTTAACTCAAGGGTCATATTCCAATTCCCAACTACTTCAGTTTCCTGTTAGGGAGCATCTCTAAAATATAACTTCTATCACTACACCACCCAGTCCTGGCCCATGGATCAACCCTGCACCACTGATCCAGCCCACAGCCCAGAAAGGCTGGGCACCACTGTGTTAAAACTTACATTAAAATAAGCTCATAACTTTTTAAGCAGAAAGTTGAAATCTGGCCTTGGAAATCTCTCTTGCTCCAGACTATTCCATTAGATATTTTTTACCTTATTGCACTGAAATTTACATAGTATGCAAGCAGCAGATTTTGGGTAGGTCTTTTCTTGCTAGGTTTTTTATTAAGCTGCTGTCTCTGGTGGGCCTGAGAGTCACCACTGGCAACAAAACCACAATAGCTTTACTGGTGAACTTCTAGGTCTAAAGCATGCCTGTTGATTTAGGTGGACAGGACATGGGTAGAGCCTATTGAGCCCCCTCCTTTGTGGGGACTGCTGCTGCTGTCCTAAATTGCAAAGAAAGAGTGGCAATCTGGAAGCAAAAGCATTGACAGCTAATTTAGCTATGTTATGAGAAACCATACTAAAGAACTACATGGGTAGAGGAAAGGCCCATACTACTGCTGAATGCTTCATAAGGTGTACATAGCCTGGAACAAAAACCAACAGAGAACTGTTTGACTGGGTCATCTCAGCAGGGCTGCATCAGCTCAAGGCAAAATGACTTTTAGCTTGAAAGGATCTTTCAGGCTTTTGCAATCAGTTAGGACTCCATCATCTTCTTTCTTGGTTTGCTGGACCCGGGCCCAAGCCTGCAAGTTCTAACCATACATATATCTCCTCTAGCCCACTAAATCATGTTGTAGTTACTAACCACTGCTGCTGCTGGTAGATAAACTTCATTTCAACATCTTGTTCTCCTGGGCTCAGTAACTCCCATTGCATAAGTGTTTGGGCTTTTGCCAGCGCTTTCTCTTCATGCTGACCACACTAAACTGTCCCAATTGATTCCCTGCTTTCATCTTTTTCCTTCTGTTATTTATCTCTTCCTGTTCCTGTAGTAGTGTGCCACAATTTTCTTCTTAGTTTCCCAGTGCTGGGCTTTGTTAACAACAACTTTTGAACCTAGTACCATAACCTGTCTTTTGAGAGGACCCAAAAGCCTTGGCAAACAGCCCTGAAGATTATATATTTGACATAAGAAGTGGATGGATATGAGGCCAAAATAAGAGGCACAAGATGTTCAGAAAAATATATGCACACCTGGGCTGTGTGAAACTTTGGTAGCTGATTTGATCAGGCAGAGACTTGGCCCAATTTGGTGGTCAAATCTCTGAATCCAAATCAAATCAGGTGACCCTTTAATCTCACCAAATCGAATCAGAATCCTCTGAGTCAATTTGGAAAGATTTGGAGATTCGGGCATAGACACAGCTTTAAATGTTTTTTCCACATACCTCTAGGTAGCAGGCGGCTTGTGAAAGCTGCAATACTGGGAAGCATTGAATATCCCACAGAAGCACAGGGGGCTCCCCAGCGTGCCTGGTAGCAGAACTGGAAATGGACTGCCAGGGAGTGTGCTGGCACACCCCCCGCCCCCCGCACCCCTCGTCTCAGCAACTAGTGCCTCCTGGGTCTGGGTGGCCCCCCATGGCCAATCACCAAGCCAGGGGATCATGGGGGGGGGGTCCCTCAGCACACTCCCTGGAAGTGGACTAGAAGTACTTATGGGTTTGCTGCCGAGCACGTGGAGGGCCCCTCTGCACTCCTGTCAGATGCTCCATCCACCCCAACATTGCCGTGTTCACAAGCCATGCCTGGTACCTGGAGGTATGTAGAAAAAAACATTTAAAGTTGTGTCTATGGCTGAATCACTGATTCTCTGAATCAGCATCGACTTTTCAGATTTGGATTCAGCTGATCAAATCAGGGACAGTGATCTGAATCAATGAATCAAATCACTGTCCCTTATGCAGGACAAATCTGAATCTGAATCGAATAGGGCCCATTTCATACACCCCTAATGTACATGGAACTATGTAGAGAGTTCCTTAGATGCTAGCCCTAAGCCCCTATAGACATGGGTACCTCAGAAATGCCTGTTGGTACATGAAGTCTCTCTGTTAATAGTCCATGTCTTCTAACACGAGAGAAAAGGACACTGCATCTATGAATAAGAGAAATTCGATCTTTAAAGCTGAGAATATAAAGTTTAAGACTAAAAAATTGTTGTGTAATATCAATTTATCATATATTATTTTAATCATAATGTACAATATATGCACTGTAACACACTCATCTGTGTTCTGAAGATTCAACCAAATGTAGACTTTTAGGCCAGCATCAGGAGGAGGACAGATGACATGAGTTACCAAGAAGTTCCAGAAAACAGGTGAGTTCTACTTACTCCTTTTTCAGTAAAGCTAGGATTTTTTATGGAACAAGAGATGGGTTTGCTTCATTGACTCTTGTTGGCTGCAGTGAAAACATTAACATGTTGCTTCATTTAGTCCTAGGAAAAGTGATTTAAACTGAAAACTAGTCCACCTCATTTTTTTTTAAGCTATAACATTTTGATTATAGCAGTGTCCCTTTACTGCAGCTGCCCCTAGTACACAGCAGTATTTAAATGGACAGGAACAAGAAGGTGAGCTTAGTGAGCCCTATACACACATTAAATGTTGCATCTGATATCATATATGTTGTGAAATAAAAGCATAAATGTAATAATTCACCTTTTCCTATACTATATGTTAGTGCAGTTTAATGGGTTGGGAGTAGTAGAAACAAAGAGCGCAGCTTTTTCCTTCTCAAATGCAGGTCACTGTTTTTGTTAACACCATGCATCACATCTATCAGATTTTCATCCCTGTAATGCAGGGGCAGGCAAAATATGGCCTGTAGGCTGAATTTGGCTCGCCAGGCCATTCTATTCAGACTGCAGGGCCCCTAAAAAATTTAAAAGATTTATATTTATCTGCTCCTGGCTGCCTGTCAAAGATGACAGAAGCCAGGGACAGTAGGACCCAGGGAAGCCAGCCGTAGGACCCAGGAGCAAGGCCAGGCCCCTGGCTAGAATCCTCTACCTATCACCACTTTCACTGCTACGCTGCCAGCTGCTCCAGCACCCTGTGGCCCTGAGCTGTATCACTGGACTGAGGAAGCACAGGCCACATGCTAGTACCCTGGGGTCAGGAGTGGGAGTGTGTATGTGTGCATGTGTGTGTGTGTGTGTGTGTGTGTGTGTGTGTGTGTG
>JAGPOW010003685.1:39856858-39870526 GCA_030014935.1 Caiman crocodilus
TGTGTGTGTGTGTGTGTGTGTGTGTGTGTGTGTGTGTGCAGTGAGAGAAGGACAGTGTGTGTTCATGGGGCATGGGGCAAGTCCCACACGCACACCCTACCATACATGTGCATCCCCTCCCTCACACTGCCATTCATGCAGACCCCACACCCACACCCCCTCACACACCTCATCCACACCCCACACACAGCTCCCCACAAACCCCATACCCATCCACACCCCACATATCCACACACACCCACATGTTTCCACACATATTCACACCCCACACCTATACCCTCCCCCGCAATATACAAGAGTAATACTTCATTTTAAGCTATTGTGTAGTCACCTCTATATACACTACACAAACACATGTGAATCAGGACAAAAATATTTTTGGAAATCAAATTAATGAATGTTGTAGATGTTTGATTTTTAGAATGTAAATTTTCTAGTTCTGAGATAGCAAAACCCCTTGCTAAGAGGAGTATTCCTGGGGGGAAAGGGAGCGACTTCTGGTGACAAAGGTTGGGGGTTAGGGGACAGGACTTCCAGTCACAAGATGGTGACTGGGGGTGGGGCACTTGCCAAGGGACAAGGCTAACCACACAGCTCTTGCCAGCTTGACAAAATTCGGTAAATGGCCCTCCACCCAAAATAATTGCCCGCCCCTGCTGTAATGGTATGGAAGGGCACCCTATGGTCCCCAGTGCTTTAACCTGCCCTGTGGTCCCCAGCTATTATCCTCAACTCTGCTCTCTGTCTCTTGTAAACAGGTGTGCATGGGAAAACCTATTAATCAGCTCTTTTGAAGCTGAAGATAGGAGAATGCCTGGGGCAAAGGCTACGCTCATAAACCTGAGTTAAACCCCAAGTTTTCTCTTTTTTTTTTTCCTTTTATATTATTGGCTTTTGTTTTGCTTTATACAAAAATCATTCCCTGAGGTAGGGGTGTCAAACTCATCCAGTCCTGCAGGCCATAGGAGTGGTGCAGGGCTGGTCCACAGGCCGAATCAGGACCCCCCCCCGTGCTTGATAGAGTACATATGTTGCTCTCCCCCTACCCCTCTGCCAGGTGTGGGACTGCCTACATAGGGCATGAATTCTGAACAAGGGGGGAGGGAGGAAGGTCCCAGGATCTCCCTCATGCAGCGCCTGCCCCAGGCAGTCAACAGGGTGTCTTTGACACCAAATTAGGGTGTTTGTTTTCTAAGGATTTGCATTTGGTTTGGAGTTCTTTTTTTCTCCATCACTATTACCAGTTAGCAGGTCCGTCATCATCACTGTAGCTGCCTGCTTTTAAACCTCATTACTTTTCAAATGGAGACTCAGATTAAATAAAGTCTATTGCAGAAGATCCCTAGAGAGGCAGCACTCTGTCCCACTGAGGTGACAAATGTCCTGAATTCCTAAAGGATCCTGCTTTTACTAAAAAATATGTCCTCCTTGCTGTGGAAGATAAAAGAACCCTTGTCCTCAAGGTCTGAGTGGAAAGAAGTTATCAGCCACCAGGGTAGAAGAGAATAAATCACTAAAGACTTCTCAAAGCCAAAAAGAAAAAAAAAAAAAGTTCAGAAACATTTTTTCCTGAGGTGGGGGGGATTAAAAATAGCATAAGAAATATACAATAAAGAAAGCTTTCAGAGTCCATGTCAGAGATAAAAATAACTCAAAATAGAAGACTAAAGAGATCCCTTCTCGAGGCTAAAGAAAATTGCTTTCTCTGAGCTAGAAATGTATCATTCTGAACATGGGTGGGAACAACTAATGGTCTTTAGTTTGAAACTGTCCAAAAGATGGAGGTATGTGCCATCATATGACTAATGAGGGGAAGAAAGAGAAGGGATTTCAACGAAACAGTAGCTGTATGTGCAGGGAAGGATGATGTTGTGGTTAAGGCACTGGGTTGTAGGGATTCTTGGCTCAAGTGCTCTCTCTGAGTGACTTTGGGCATGTCACTTAATCTGCAGTTAATTATCTGTTCTTCCTACCTTTTTGTGTGTTTAGTGCAGAAGCTGCTCAGGGCAAGACCTGTGTCATATACATTTGTAAAGCACAAAACACAGTGGAGCTGTGATGGTTTCTGAGACATCAAGGAGCTACTATAGAATAAATACAATAGCATTAATAAGTCTTTATTTATTTTTTTCTTGCTCCTCTCTGTGAAAAGCCTTCTGTCTCTCATATTCCTGTTACCAAGAAAGAGGAAGGTGAAGACAATACTGAAGGCAGACTTAAAAGAACAGGCACCAGTTATGAAACCAGCATAGAAATGTTCTTTGCTATAGTGACACCACTACAAAGGTGTTGCTATGATTGCTATCTAGTCAAGCATAATATCTTTTCTTCAATTTTGGTTTATTTGCTGTAACTCTGGGGACTGGCAGGCATGAAAAGTCTTCTTTTGCAACTGAGGTACAAAAAATTTGTACCTGCAAGGTGAGTAGCAGAGGATGACAGGCGTTCATTTTGCAGGACCAAGGCTCTTCAGATTGCTGGGTGAACAGCCTGAAAGATTTCAGTTGTGGCTGACCTCTAAATTCGTGAACTTGAGCTTCTGTATCCATGACCTAATGTCATCTAACCCCAGCACTCTTTCCTGCCCATGGCAGGGGGTTGGACTTGATGATCTACTGAGGCCACTTCTAACCCAAACATCTATGAATCTATGACCTTGCACCTAGACAAACTGACCTCTGCTCAGGAACTTTTAGTGTGGGGAGCTGACTGGCAGTAGCTTAGACCTGTACAAAGGCAGGCACCGTCTCTCCTTTGAGCCCATGTAGGGTGGCAGCAGGGGTTTGATCTGCCATTAGTGAAACATGGAACAGAGGCTGGCTTGGATGACTTTGTGGCAGCAACAGATCAGCATGCCATTAATAAAACAGGATGGATTAGATATTTATGGGCTGGATCCAATCTCTTCACAGGCCAAATCTGCTCCACAGGCTATAGGTTGTCCACCATTGCCCTAATCAGTTTTATGCTGGGGTAGCCCAGTTTAAAGCAAACTTTCTTCTCTACCACCTATTTCTGTGTCTATTCATTACTACGACAAAATCACTGTGGATTAAACTATGGGGTAAATAAAGTTATCTGCTGTAATTGTGCCATATGTCCGTACCCTCAGGCAGACTTTAGAGGCCTAAATCCATAATTGCAATCTAAGCCCCGCCCCCTCTGCTCACTAGTTACCTAACCAGGTAAGTGCAGAAACATAATAGACTCCTTCCCTTGTGACCTGAATATTATCTGGGCAGCTTCAGTTCTGCCTTCTGCACATTCCCAGAACTGCCCCAGTCTTAACAGCTCCTGCTCACCCGTCATGGCAACCCAGAACCTGGGTGCTGCCCTCCCTGACTCTCCCATAGGGCCTGATCCAGAAAATGTTAACAGAGGACCCTTAACACACCCTTACCTCAGTGTTGAACTGAGCACAAAACACAGCAGCCAGGACCACTTTTATCCAAACACACAACCTAAGGAGAGCAAGTCACTTTGGATCTTTAATGTAGCAGCCCTCATAGAGTTCATAGCATTTGGTTTGGAAGTGGGATGAGATTTGAACCACACCTTTCACTCCTGAAGAGAATGTTCTAATCACCAGGGTGTAAGCTGAGCAGATTGGTAACACCCTTTGCTGAGGAAGCTGGACAGTTGGGTATAATGTAATGCAACATTCACAGAGCCAGAAAATAGCGAGCAAGAGGGAACACCCATTTTTAGGACAGGACTCTGGATCATGGATAGAGACGTAGTAGTTCAGACCTAGATGTTTCTTGTGTGCGGGTGTTTTGACTTGCACTCTGAGGCACCTAGCCTTTCCCATGCATTGTACAGAAGGCTGAAGCACCTACCTCTGGCTTTTGGATTCCATTCAGAAGTCCAGATACCCAAGATAAATGTGTTATGGTGCCTCCCCTAGAAGTGCTTGGGTCCTGCTTTGGAACTGATACTTAGTACATTCTTTATAAATAAACAGGATTGCAGCCGGAAGCACCTGACTCCACTAATTTCTATTCCTAATATAAACAGCTCACAAGACCCCAAATTTCTGTCTAACCACTCAGGTCCAAATGAGTAGCAATACCCTGGAGTGCCAGAGAATGAAGGGGTTGAAAATTACTTAATGCAACACCCATTATAACCCTCCTTCTACATCTCTGACTTCTACAGTCTAAAGGCCAGCTGCACCTACAGCTGACTTTGAGTAGGCCTATTAGGCCTATTAAGTACTTGCTTTCTAGTTCCTAAATGGGATGGATAGAGCCTTAGATTACAGAACTGCTTTTATAATTGAGATTCTGTCAATGTTTCCATTAGGAATCCTGTTTCAGGCCTAGGTAATTTAAATAAAAGGGTCATTCAGTTGTTTTCTTTCAGTAATAAAGAAGCCAATCTGTTGTCTGCAGTTTCTGGTATATTATGTTATCGGCTGCCTAAAAACAAAGCAAAGCTGAATTTAAAACATTCTGACATTTGTCATTAACTGTCTGTTGTCTTTTAGTAATTTAACTAGACATATTTTTTGGTAATCACTATTGTTTATTGTTGCTGTTTTTAGTCATACATACAAGGGAGTAGTTTTTGCTGGTTCTTCTCACTGATCATTAGGCTCTGATCACTGGAGAAAATAAGACTCCATGCCTGGGCAAGATGCACAGGTTCAAAGCTATATCCTATAGAGGTAAAAAAAAATCAAGTGTATTGTCTTCTCTCAAAGCTATTTCTCTGGCATTCAGATATTCAGGTTCATGTTTCAAAAGTGCTCTCTGATTTGGGGAATGTTCTACTTTTGACCCCCTGAAGCCAGACTTACAAATGCTGAATCTACCTGCCAACACCACCTCAGGTCCTTGGGACTTATCTGGCACTCAGCCTTCTGAGGGCAGGCAGAGCTAGCTGCATTTGGCTGAGTCTGACCCCAACTCAGCCATTCCTACAAACAAACCAAGGCCAAATGTTTGTCAAGCTTGGGCTTAATTTCTGAGTTATTCTCTAAAGCAATGATTCTCACCTGGGGTCCTGCTGAGATCCTTTCAAGGGTGTTGAAGGGTGCCATGCAATTTTAGCACTGTTAGGCATGCAAACAAGATAAATCCAGAGATTTAAAAAAGTCATCCATAATGTTAAAGGCATTCTGAGCTGTTGTGGTCTTTCTGAGTTCTTTGCAACAAAAGAATTCCTTCGTTATTTTTCTGTAGTCAAAAATGAGTGAAAAATAAGAGCTGACTATTTCTGAGGGGTGCCTTCAGTCTGACAAGGTTGAGAACCACCACTCGAGTGACATCACTACAAGCCAGTTTGGACATAATTTGTCCTACTTGGAGATAATGGCTCTAATTCTGAGCTCAGCATAGGGTTGTTCACTACCTTTGCCATCCTCCTTCCCCAGATTCTGACACTAAGTGATGACTGCTCTTATCAGCTAAAGGACAGCTCAGCAGTAGTGTAACTTGGGGTAAACTAGTTTGGCACCAGCCCCAGGATGCAACTTAATAAGGGCACCAGAATTGCCTCTCACCCTGACAGAGTTTGCACCCTGGCATTTCTCCTGTGTGGACACCGTGGTGCTGCTGTAGGAGCAGCAGCTGAGGCTGGCAGACCATGCTGCTGTGGTGGCAATGGTGGTGGCAGAAGCAGCAGCAGTCAGGGACTATTTTTGAGTCCCTGACATATGTAAGGCGCCTTCCCTCCTCCCCCACAACTGTTGGAACCCCCAATGGCACTTCCTCACCCACCCTCCTCCTGCAGGATTTGCCCAGGGTGGAAACCTTGCTTTCTACACCTCTGTAGCTCAGTTCTCAGTCAGAGATTGACTTTCACTCATATGTTGCTACTACGGTTCCCAGGAGGCTGGCTGTTCCTGCTTCTGATAATAGCCACAGCACAACAGTACTCTGGCCACATACATATATGCATTCCACATCTTTAACATCTCCCATGCCAGAAGTTGTGAGAGAAACGTGTAGATAAAGCCTTTCAGTCAGCTCTGTGGCACCTAGACATTTATTCCTCCGTGTACAGATGTTTTCCAGCCTTCGGTTCTGTTGCCCTTTCTTGCCAGCCACTGTAAGGTGTTTCTGCAAGTTCTAGGATTGGGTCAGTGTTATAAAATTAGAATTTTCTTTTGATTGTAAGATGATGAGTGGATGGGTCCCAATTTTTCTTAGTAGGCTGTGAATACCTTCTACTGAATCCAAGTCTCCTCTCTCATCAAGTCAAGGGCTACCTGACTATAACAGCCCATCAAACTGGTGTGATAAAATATACCAGCTTCCCTAGTCCACAGCACATGAGAGGGTGATGTACCCAACATCACATCTGACTGCCTTTGACTTAGCAGCCTGAATGACGAGGACCTTTTACAGCTAGGTCAACTGTGGGCAGCCTTCAGCACAACTCCAGAGCAGAGCTTGTAGACATGCCCCTGAAGCCATAGGAAGACTCCGTAACCACATCCCAGCTTCCTTTCTCGTACACTAGACTCAATTGGTAGCAGTGTCAGTAGGACCAATGGAATAACCCAAATAAGTGAAAAACTGCAGACAGATCAGAATCCACCCCTCTGACTTCGGGAGGCCAGAGGGGGAGGGTAGTCACTTATATTCTGCTGATGGGAAATGGGCAGGGGTCCAGCATGTAGAGGTTTCACTGAAAGGAAGCTAGGCAATCTGCACAGCTGGCTATAACCTCCTTTCCTGATTTGCTTGACTTTTTTTCCTTTATACAGCTGCTTGGCAACTAATGACCATGCTAAAAAAATCTTTATTCCACAATTTGATTGACTTTTAGAGTATCAGAGGATGCTCCTTTACCACAACCTGCCTGCTTTCAAGGAGAGGGGATCACTGATGCCTGGCTTCTGTTTAAAGGGATTCACTGTCACTGTTCGCTGTCATAGCCTTGGTCTCTATGATATAGGAGCTGCCAGCTGGATGGCAGGGAAAAATCCATGCCCCTAAGACCACATGGCTCTGCTAGTAAGATCCTCCATCTGGACAAAGTGGTGCCCACACAAGGGGCTTCTGCTGACTTCACTAATACAGTGCTGGCAGAATACTTCCTTCTGCAGCCATACACCACATCTCCACTAGAGGACTCTGCTGCCACAGCTCCAACAGCAAAGCTATCCTGGAAGAAGCTGAATGGAGACAAGCCCTTAAACTGCATCTGGCGTAGCTGAGGAAGCAGGGTGCAAAGGTGGATCATTCCTGAAGCTCTTCAGCCACCATCACATCTTAAAGAAAACTCAAGTCGTTTTCTAGGCACCCTTAGAGGTAACAGCACCCACAGAGCAATTCTGGCAGCAGAGCATCACCAGGTTGTAGCAGTGCCTTTTTCTCTTCAGTGCCCTCTCCATACTTCCTACCTGGCACAGTAGAGAGGTGGCCCCATCAGCTCCTGAGTACCCTAGAACAAATTACGTGAAGGATCCATCCTATAGCTGTATTGGTCTAGAGGCAAAAGGAATCAAAACTTGCGGCAGAGGTGATATCTTTCGTTAGACCAAATAGATCAGGGTAGGCAATGTCTTTTGGCCGGAGTGCTGAAAAAACCACAATGTCTACCTTGGAAGATGCCCAAGTGCCAACATGCCAGAGCCTGGAACAGCTGTTTGCAGCTTCCTGGTTGCAGCTGGCCCACAAAGCCCAGTCAGCTTGCAGCCTCCTAGCCGCCTGCTGCGAGCAGCCTGGGCTCTGTGGCTGGCAGCAGCTGCTTAGAGCCTGGGCTGGCAGTGGCGTGCTGGGCAAAAAGGGGTTGCTGACTCCTGAACTAGATATTCGCAAAAAAATTCTTTATTTTCAATCTTTTGGGCCCAGGCACCCTTCATCAGGCATAGGAAATTGCAAAGATTGTAAAAGATTGTTCTCCAAGGTAGAAATGAAAATTCTTTTTTTTTTTTTTGCAAATATCTAATTGGTCTCATAAAAGATATCACCTCTGCCACAAGTTTGTTTTCTTTTTCCTCTAGACCAATACAGCCACAACCTAGATACCTGACACATGGAAGATATTGAATTTTAGCTGCTTTTTAAAATGAAAACTTCATAATTTTACAAGAAGGAAGCAAAATTTACCACCTGAAACCTGATACCCTGCTCCTGCCTTTATTCAAACTACTTTGCATAATAGCAGAGCATAGAGATACCTCTCCACTAAAGAGATTCCTGCCCAGAAGAGTATTCCATCTTTCCACTCTTCTGTGAAATATGAAACATCATAACCAGAAGGAAATGATTCTACATCCTGCTTACCACCAGACAACTTAAAAGTAAAAAGACTTTTCCAATTTTTCTCTGAGCTTAATCTGCACAAAATGAACTGTTCCAAGCAGGAGACTTTACCACTCTTTCAGAACTCCTGTGGAATATGAATTTTCATTTCTACCTAGGAGAATTTTTATAGTCTTTGCAATCTTCTGTGCCTGATGAAGGGTACCTGTCCCTGAAAGCTTGGAAATAAAGAAAATTTGTTTGCTAATATCTAATTGGTCTAATAAAAGATATCACTTCTGCCACAAGTTTTGATTCATACGCTAAGGAACACTACCATGGACCTGGTAGCTGGGCCTTTGTGGCAACTGAAAGAGGGGTACTGAGGAGCTGTCCTTGCTCTGCCTGGTGCCTGTGGTAAGAATAGATTTACAACACCCAATAACATGGCTATCTTTATAGATTTAAAGTTCTCCAGGCAAGTTTTGGTTCTGGCCTATTTGTCTGTATTCAACTCCAGGCTCTTTTCTATAATAAATCATCATTTTCTAGCTGTCTGAGCTCCTAAATGCTTTGGGTCAAATGGTCATTTTGTACACAGTGTTTGTGTAGCTCCTCCCTCTGTTTCACATGATTTGGTTTCTGCTTCATACCTGTTTGCATAGCACCAATAATTCACAAGTCATTAAGGTGGATTGAAGGTCTGCTTTTCTTTCTTTATCTGCTGTGTTTATGACTCCTCTGAAAGAGACTTGCCTGCACCATTACACTGTTCACTCTTCCACCACGAGACAGATCTATTTCAAACTATTTGGAGCAGGATTTTGGCACAAATGAATTTTGATAGTTTTGAAGAAGGCCACTCTCACATCCATCTTGTTTAGTTGATCATGTGTAATCTCCAAACTAATAATTCAACATTTGCACATATGTATAGGTTCTACTTCACTATTTTATTAACATATTATAAGGGCCTTGATTTATTTATGAAATTAATTATTACTCTTATGGGATGATGACAGGGTGTTACTCCAGTAGAGGCACTTGCCATTTCACAACTAATTATGGCAATTAAGTTTTCACAGTTCCAACACAAAGCACAGCTCATTAACTTTAATTACTTTTGAAATGCAGATGCTCAGATCCATACAGAAATGAACAGGTAGGGCTGTGTTAGTTAGTTAATGTCTGCAAATAAAGTTTGTAATCTTCAAGAATTAGCTGATATTTTCATTGTTCTCTCCTGTATATTTCTCATTTCATTGTTGTGGGGAGGGGTGAGGAATTCAATTTAAAAGGTTTATCATAAATGTTTCTGTTTTCATTTCAGATCAACCAGCCTTTTACCTGTAGAATGTTGGATCAGGTAAAAGATATCCCCCACATAAATTCATTCAGTATTTTAGTTCAGACAGTAATGAATATTACAAGGAATCCCTTAGCATAATCATTGCTAGCTGGAAAGAGCCCAAATGGAGGTAAGTAAGGTACAGATGGCATCTTGATTAGCTGTAAAGATGTTGTAATAAGCTTACACTTCTGAGAGGAAGGTGTCTCAGAGCGGTAATGCACTTTATGCCTCCAAAGAGATTCACAATTAATATTTATAACATAGTATTACTGTATTATCATACTGAATGATTAAGGAAGAAAAATTTGATAGATACAATGGATGCAGGCAGGGAAGAGAATTCATCCCCTGTTCCCACTTGGACAAAAACCAGATATAATATCTTTATTCCAGCACCTACCACTAACAGCACTGCCTAGAACCAAGGATATTTGTCATCGTGGCTGACTCAAGGTGGTCTGGGTAGTACTGCCTGATCAGCTAGCATAAAACAGGTGAGTTCTGAGAAAGTTCACACTGTATCCACTTTTGCTATGTGAGTAGTATGCACCATCAATGAGCACAGTCCCTTCATCTTCTCAGGACACAACAGGTCTTTCTAAGCACAATGTCCTCATTTAGTACTAGTTAGGTACAGCAGGTGTTTCTGCTTGCTAGAATTCCTTTTCTCCCCCATTCTCACAGCACTCCAGGTCCTTTCCTTTCCCATTCTCACAGTGCTTCAGTTGTTCTTAAAACCATAATTTCTGTCCAAAATCAGTTGCTGTTGTCCTGGCTGCCATGTTATCACATATACTCAGCGGTGGCAGTTTTGACTGTACCCAATAAACAGAAATGGGATGTTTTGAAACTGATATGAAAAATGGATTGGCATTGGCAGTGTGCCTGCTACCAGCTTGGAATCTGTGCTCTCATTAGATGGCAGTGTGTGGAAGTCACTGGTTTTCACTTTGTGAATTTTTGTGCATGTTTTCACCAAAATTGCAACTTTTCAAGGGCAATATGTGATTCTTTTTTGCCATCCAGGGATATTTGACTCCTGGCAATAGGTGATATACAAAGCAAGCCAGGAAGTGTTGATAATTCCTTTTTAGCCCATCTTTAATGACACTGGGAAGGGCCTTTAAGATGTAGTTTACAATGTGTTTCTGCGTAATGTAGCACCGGTGTTACAGTAACCTTTGATGAGGGATAATCTTATAAGTGACCAGACATGTAATGCTTTTAGGTGAGGATTTAATATTTCTTCAATGAAATGCATTAGCCATCATTATGTCTGACCCACCATAAACTCCAGGTACAAAATGCCTGCCATTTCTGAATCCATAGCCATTTATCTGTTTGTAATTTCTGAGGCAAACAGAATTGTCAAAGAAATTTACTGTGCGGTCTAAAACCAGTCTAGAATTTATAGTGTCTTGGCAGAGGATAGAAGCATTCTACTGAGAAGCAGTTTGGGTTTTTTATTAACAACAGCAACATAATTCCAGGCTCCTCAACTCCAAAGGCAAAGTCATGAAACTGAGTCTCCTCTAAGAATTCCTTCATCCAGAGAAGGCTTTTCCTCAAAGATTACAACTACAGGCCTACATGGTTCTGTGCAGTATTATGTAGAGATACCAATTCCCCCGTCCCCTGTCCAAATGAGCTGACAGGTCCACACTGCACAAAGCAGTGCCATGCAGATACTAGTCCAAGTATCAGAAGTAGTATAGCCACCACAGCACAATGCTCTGCCTGAGCTAATAGTTCTCCTGAGCAGGGGTGTGTGCTTTTAGTTCCAGAGCCAGCCACCTTGGACCTAACTTGGGTATCTTTACATAGGGCTGCATTTTACTTTATATAGGTGTCCTATGAGATGTTCTTTATCTTCTTCTAAATTTTTCCTACTATTTGTTCAGGGCCAACTGTAGCCTTTCTTTACTCAGAAAGCCCAAAGGCCAAATTCAGAAGTGTGCCAGGAAATGTTAGAATAAGTTCAGGAGGCATCTAAGAGTTTGATTCTGCAAATGTTTATACACAAGTAACCCCATACATATGGACAGTCCCACAAAGTTCCACTTCACAGCACTAGCCATATAAGTGAAGTGACATGAGGCTCTGCAAGTGTCCAACCAAAGCTGTTGTAACCCACACAGTGAGGAGTAAGAAATATTACTGTAGCAAGAGAAGTAGTTACCATGAGATAGCTCACATATAACTTCCACTTGTACCTTCCAGTACTTTGGTTGGACTCCTTATCACTTAAGGCACAGAACTTAGGACCTTCCTGTAAGCAAGTTTGAGTATCTACCAGCCCTCTTAATTTGGTGCCCATTTGTTAGCCCTCTATTTTCTGCTCAAGCAGGCTGTATACCAAAGGTATTCCAAACTTGTGGCTAACCATCTTCACCCTTTATGACACTGTCCCATGCCACCGTCTACTTGAGATATCACTGGGCTTCCAGCCATCCAAGGAACACACCATTGCTTGCAGCATTGTTTGCACTAGGAAGACTGCCCCAATATAGCCACACAATGCAAATGTATAAAGTGTGGACACAATTCACACTAATATAGCACAACTCACTTTTAAGTTACACCAGCATGAGTCCCAGTGCACACATGTACATTGTGTCTATACTCAGGGCTTGCACTCAGATAAGACTTACCCAGGAAATATTGAAGCAGAGAAGAAAGTGGGTGGTTTGCCTGACAGGGAAGGTCAAGTCTGGTACCAAGAACAGGGGAAAGAAGCATGTTAAGAACTGACCTGAGCACAAGTTTAAAACAGCTTGAAAAGCCAAACACTTGTGTTCTCTGAGGGTTCTGTGTATAAGGCAGGTATCTTTGGACTTGGCTTCATGCAGGACTTGGAGTCTAGTCTGCTTAGGAAAAGCAACTATATTATCTGATGGTTTGTGAGGGGGCACTAACAGAGGGGAGCATTAATCTTGATCCTTCAGTTGCAGAACAGAGGTGCATGACTAGCTTACCCAGAACAGGGGAGCAGCAGGGAGAAACAACTAAAGAGGAGGGAGGCTGGAAAAGCAGAGTGTAACTGAGTGCTTGAGTACCCTGAGCAGCAGCCAAATATGAGCAATGTCAGTGGCTGTGCTGCTGGTGGCATGGTAGTGCCCAGGCCAGCAAAGCAGCTGCTGTGAATTTTGTGCTCCACTGCACCTTCTTGAGGGTCAGTACCCAGGCCTGGTGCCTCAGTTGCCCCACACCTTTGTTACACTGCTGTGGAAAAGTACCAGTGAGAAGTAGTAAGGACAAGGGACATTGATTTGGAATGGGCCTAAGGTTCTGGAATCATATAAATAATCATAATAATTGTAGCAGGAACAGCCAGTCAGATGAGAGCACAAGCACAGAGAAAAAAGCTATTGAGCTAGGAAGGCAATGGGCATTGCTAGTCCCTGCTGCGCATGCAACAGCAGGTATCCAGAAACCACTTATTAATGGCCACAGAACGAACACAGCAAGAAGCTGTCTTCAGAGAATCAGTCAACCATGAGGGCAGCATCTGTCCGACACCTGCTTCGGAATAGGAAGAAACCAAAAAGCAAGTCACAGGATTGATGGTGCTCAGCTCCCAACATAAGGGAAGGTGTCACATAGGAACCACCACACCAGAATAGACCAGGAGAATGATCTTATATCATATTTTGTCAGCAACAGTGGCTGATGCAGGAAGCTTTCGTTAAAGGTAAGCCTTCCCCTTCTCATTGCACCTAAATGTTTGTGTTATACTGCTGTCAAAGGTAACCCATACATTTTATAAATGGAAAAATAAAGAAATAAACATGGGAGTGAATTTCTTCCTGACCCTTGCTGGCCTAGTACTGAACATGGGCAACTTAGTGGAGGGAAGTAAACAAATGCCTCCCTAGCAACCAGTCAGCGACTGGAGGTAGGGTCCCCCGTGGCCGATCTCGTTGACTGGGAAGCATTTGTGCTGCTCCTGGAAGTGGCCACAGCACTTCACCCAGCAGTTCACAGGGGGGCACTGGTGCTCCTGCCTGCCCCCCCCGCCCATTCATAGTATCATAGTATCTAGAGTCGGAAGGGACCTGGGCAGATCATCTAGTCCGACCCCCTGCCTTGGCAGGAAAGAGCACTGGGGTCAGATGACCC
>JAGPOW010003685.1:39870626-39888578 GCA_030014935.1 Caiman crocodilus
GCTCTGTTGTGGGGTGTAGTAATTGTGGGGGTGGTGGAGATGTGTTGGCAGGTTTTGCATTTCTTGTCATGGCACGGTCTGGATCCTTTTGGTGTGTTTAGGACTTGAGGAAGTTTGCTTCTGGTGATGAGGTTAGTGAGGTTCGGTTCTTGTTTAAAGGCTAGGATGGGTGGCTCTGGGAAGATCTTTTTAAGAATAGGATCTCTGTCTAGTATGGGTTGCAATTTTTTGAGGATTTTCCATACAGGTTCAAGGGAGGGGTGATGCATCATAACCAGTGGTGTGTGATTTGTGGGGGGTTTTCTTCTGTACTGCAGCAGTTCTTCATGTGGTATCCAGGTGGTTCTTTTGTAATACTTTTAGTAAAATATGGGTGAGTCGGGTTACTCACTTGCTACCTACTGGCCATCAAAGAGTTAATTTTGCTTGAGCACAGACATGGCTGTTGGTCAGGGCAGCCTGTCTTGATCCTAAGCATGCACTATCAAGAACTGTTTACATATGAATAGAGAAGTCTGGAGAGACAATGGCTGTGTATTCAGGTGGAAACACCTGAGGACAGCAGGCTGGCTGAAGCTGGAGGAAGCAAGATTCCCCTACTCCCTTGAGGAAGCAGAGAGTGGAAAATCTCAGGACATAAAAAAGCCCAAAGGGTTGATGGGCTTTGAAGACCACAGGTGCTGAGTGGGCCATTGGGTTGCACAGAATGTCAAAAACACAGAAGGAAATGATTTAGGAACTTGGGTGAAAGGGAAGCAGGAGGTCCTACCAACACAGACTGAAATAACTTTTGTTTCATCAGACTAAACTAAGAACCTTTAAATGAAGTATTCTGCTTGACTGATAAATGCCATCTTGTTTTCAAATCCTAGCTCTGTGTTGCTGCAGATTACTCCCGATTACATCAGTTCTCACAGGAATAAACTCTCCACCAGGAGTCCAAACTCATTTGGAGAGGGACAGAATAAAATAGGGGTGCAGGAATTAAAAGGCCAGTCTCAGAGTCAGGGAGCTCTGAGGCTTGCCCTTGCCAAAGCTAAGCCTAGCACTGTGTAAAGCTTAATAATGACATCATCCATACAGCAAAATAATGCCAGGGGTCAGCTCAATACTGGATTCCAATCTTAGATGCACAGTGTTCAAAGTAATCACCATGGCACAAACACAGAGGCCGATTTCTCTGTGCTGTGTCAGTGAGTATGATGCATCTAAATTATAATCTACTCCATTATCTTGTTGTCTACAAGGTGATGCATGCCTTGAAATAGGTTAATCCAAAATGTAATTTTTGTTCAGCATGTTTCATCTAAGCAGTTCTATACTGATAATAGATAACTTCCTTCACTTAAACTACAGCTCCCAGACAGCCTCATGCATATTAGTGGTGCTTCCTGATTCCCCTCCAAACAACTGGCCAGCCCTTTTCCATTGTTAAGCATAACATTTAAGATTCACTTATGCACATTTTTATCATGAGATCTAAAGATGTAATATAGCTGGAGGATTAGGGAAGAAGCAAGGAAGGGATGAGCTGTCCCCATTCTCCTATCTTATGTTATTTTACCATTTATTATAAATGAACAATTCATACATAACCAATTTCTTATTTGTCTGCATATAGGTATTATAGCCTGAGTTCCATTCTCACTGAAAATGCATTCGATACATTTCAGAAAATGGAAATTTCTAATAGTCAGTTGGTTACATTTTACTGTTACTTTAAATGTTGAAATTTAATTTGATTTTTTTATAGCAGTTTTGCTGCTTCTTACAGATCCACTTAAAACAATAGAAAGAGCCCAGGGGGCTGGAGGCTAGACTGAATGGGAAACCTTTCCTCTTCCTGTTGAACCTGTGGAGAACAGAATGCAACATTCCTAGGGCCGGAAGAAAACAGTCCAAAACAGAAGCGTGATTCTGTAGCTTTTTGTCATAAAAATTTTTAACTGTATTTGGTTAACATAAAAAACATAAAAAATGTATATGTGAAACATTATTCCACAATATATGAAAATATAACAACACATTTTGGAATACAAACTGTTATCATCTACACAAATATTTCAGTAACTGTCCTCAAAGGCTTAGCTCAGAAAAGTTAAAGGCTCAGGACAGGGACGTTTCATGCTGTCTTCATTTTTTAACAGATTTGTGTCTTCAAGTTGCAGTTTCTTTTTTTAGTCTTTGTGTGTTAGATAGTTGTAACATGGCAATCAAGTGGCGTAAAAAGTCCTGATTCTATGGCTTTAAAGTGGTTTATGAGAGGGTACAGTTATGATTCTAAGTCCTGTTCCTATGACTGTTTATACATTAAAGAATCATTGGACAAAAAACAAAATTAGTCATGGAGTGGATATGGAAACTCAAGACTCTCCCATCATAGGCTACAGAGTTATGGGCCTTCTCATATCCCCTCTTTGGTCCATAGTAGCACACTGCACACAGTCCATAGTAGCACGCACAATAGCACGCTGCAGCAGGAGGAGTGCTGAGTCCTAGCCAAAAGGATGTGCTAGCGTCCACCATGCACACACTAAGCCTACCTTACAGCCTGGTGATCCAGAGCACTCCTCCTGGGAAATGGGAGATGAAGGTTTGAAACCTCTCTGGCTGAGAAGGACCTAAAATCGAGGTCTTCCATGTTCTGGGTGCATGCCTTAATCTCCAGGCCAGCATAGGAAAGATGAGTGGTAGCATCTCCTCCTCCTCCCACACCTACATTTTAAAAGATTTCAGTTCTTTTAAAAAAAATACTTGCGGACACCACCCCCTCAGGTGTGTCACAGGTCCTGGACCCCCTGGGGTAGAGCTGCTTTGATTTGCGTGCCGAACTCCAGAGAGCGACCAGCTCCCCAGCACATCCTGTTGGGTAGCTCCAGGAAGCTCCCTGCTCAGCAATGGGTGACAGGGAGAGCTCTCCCTGCTAAGGAGTCTGTCATACCCATCCACAGTGCAGGAGCCCTGGTCCCAGGCTCCAGCCCTGGATTGCACTGGAAGGGCTGGGCACCTTGTTATCTCTCAGGCCCTTTGCTGGCTCTAGCCCCAAGTCTCATTGCAAGGGGTTGGAGGTGACCTGAGTCAACAGAGAGGTGAGGAGGATCCAGTTGCTCCTTTGGTCAAAGCATTTGGCAGAGCAGGGCTACAGCTAGGGTTGTCAACTGACTGAAGCTATTCTGGGAGATTTTTTGTGCAACATGACCTAACGTTATTAACTGTACCGTTCAACCCCTCCACAATATCAATCTGCCCGATTGTTTTCAGTAGTCACTGGGAGACCGATGCTGATGCCGGTAGACTCCTGGATTATGTGGGTGGGGTCGCAACCTTAGCTACAGCACCAGTCCCAATAGAAAGGCTGGTAAGGCCCTTGAAGCAGCACACTAGGTTTGGGATTGCAGGCAGATGCCAGGGTGGGTGCGAGGGGAGATCACAGCCACGCTCCTAAGGCTCTTCCCAAGGCATTTGCTCCTGTGCGGGGTGGCTTGGCATGGGGGGGGCTTAGCTCTTGGCCTGCAGCAGCGCCGACCCCACTGTCTGTGGCAGAGGGTGGCTCGGTGGAAGGGAGAAAGAGAGTTAGCCCTGTTAGTCAGCACGCGGGAGGAAGGCACCTTGCAGACTAAACAGAGCGGATTAACACACAGGCAGCACCAGCTTTGAGCCCCAGCTCCCTCTACCAGGTGCAGCCGCTTCCTTGGGGTCGCCACGAGGGGGCGCAGCTGCGAGAGCGCCAGTGGCTGGGTGCCGGACTGTCCTGCCCCAGCTACTGTACAACGTCATCCTGCCAGAAGGGCAGTTACGCTCCTTCCGGGAGCGCCGCGCCCTCTCCCTCGGGCCGGAGGTAGGGTCCGCTCGGCCACCAGGCGGCGCTGTGGCGGGAGTGCGCAGCTGCGGCCGGCGGCTCCCGGCATGCCCCGCACTCCCTGCTGCCGAGCCGGGCGGGGGGCGAGCGAGGAGGAGTGAGTGCCACGTCTCCGCGCGCCGTCTTGTGAGGGGAGCGGCCCCCGCCCGCCCGCCATGGGGGCCTCGCAGAGCCTGGAGATCCCGGGGGGCGGCACCGAAGGCTACCACGTCCTGCGGGTACAGCGCGGGGCGGGGTGGCCGGCCGAGCCCGCCGGGGTCAAGACCTTGAGGGGCGACCGGGGGCGGCGTGAGGGACTCGCGGGCCGGGCCGGGAGGCGAGGGCGAGACGGACGCTGCGATTGCTCCGGTCGTCACCGCCTGGGGCGGGAGGGAGGAGGAGGAGGAGGAGGCGGCGGGGCTGGGCTGGGCTACGGACCCCGAGAGAGAGGCCGAGGCCGGGCCCGGGCAGGCGGCGGCAGGTGTTGGAGCCTGCGTGGGGCCCTCGGCCGGCCCCGCGCGTCCTCTGTGGCCCGCAGCCGGCCGCTGGGCTCGAGGCAGCCCGGGACAAACGCTTTCCTTTGTGTACAGTGTTTGAGGGGCAGGCAGGGATAAAGCAGTCGGGGCAGGGCGGCGTGTCCTTAACACCGCGGATTCCTCCTTGAAATCTCTGGGATGATCCAGCACATGGTGTGGTGCTCACACACCTCATAGGTGTGGTGTCCCACAAAACCCTGAGAGGATCTCCAGGCATCCCAGGGTGTTGCCGCCCCCTGGTTTTGAGTAGTGCTGTATTACACTTTTGACACGAGAGCTTGTCACAACTAAATTGAGCAAAACAGCACATGGCGTCTGGCCCTCACCCCTGGTGCCTTGGGCAGCACAGGAGCTGCTTGCTGCAGTTACTGCACTGTGAAATATGGCTGTAGCAAGTAACTGTTGCTGCACAGGCTTTCAAAAATGTATTGGCCTGGAAAAGCAGGCATCCTGAAGGCAGGGTGGGAAATTTGTGTAGTTTTTGTGCCAGGCTGTAATAGAATTACACCCATTTTGTAGGTGGGAGAAATTCAGAGAGGAGGCCAGTCACACAGCTGCTGACTGCTAAGAAATCTGATAAAACTGGTAGTGCTGTATTGGGTTGGTTTGCGTATCGGATGTACACATTGAAGTTAATGCAGAGGGATTGTAATGGTGCCTACTGATATCTTTCACCTGCAGCCATATAGATATCAAAATAGATAGATATATACATTTATATCTGTTATCTACATCACATCTGGAGATGGTTGCACCTGCCTTTCCCATAAAACTTTCTGACCTAAGCTAACTTAGCACAAGCTTATCTTGTGTTTCTAAACTACAGGCCATGTTGGTGTGTGAACTTTGCCCTTTAGAACAGTGGGGCTCAACCTTTTGGTCCCACTGCCTGATGGATGAGTGGTATGGGGCCGCTCCCTTCAGGTCCCCGAATCTAGTGGTAGTAGCATTAATTGCCATGGCTCTGGGAGCATTTAGTGCTACCACCATGAAATCTCTGCGCCTGTGGGAAGCTCTGCAGACCACTGGTTGAGCACCACCGTTTAAGAATTATTACAGGACCGATGCACCACAACGCTCAATATGATATTAAATAGAGCTGCATATTGGATAGGCACAGATAACAGGATAATTAACGTTATTTGCCATCAGATTTTTTTGGCTGATAATGTCACCGATTAAACACTGCACACAGCCGCAGCATGCACACAGCCAGACAGCTTCGAGAGCAGCCTCCTGCCAGTAAGTGGGGGCAGGGCTTGGGGAAGAGAAGGGATGTGGAGTGGGGAGTGATGGAGGCCCCAGTGGTGAGGGAGGGAGTGAAGCCAGGTGCAGGCACTGTCCAGCCAGGATGGTGAATGGGATTTCAGGGCTGGAAGTGGGATGGATCCACAGGCAGCTTATCTAGGGAATGTGGGCCAGTGGGAAGGAGGGGGCAATTCCCCACCACTGTGTGCACCCCTGGGGAAGGCATGGGAGGCATATGCCCCCTGGATTTGTGCACAGGGAAAGTGGAGGCTGCACACTGTGGGCTCGGGTTCATGGGCTGTTCTGACTTCTTCCCAGCAGGGGCTGGGTCAGGGCAGGTGGGGGTGGGATGGGCGGTGGCAGCATTGAGAGTGGTGACTATGGAATGAGCCATAGTAGGGATGACAGGCAAGGTCTGGCCCCTGGGCTGGCAGTGGACTCCATTTCCCGGCAGCCCCTGCCCACATGGCTGGGGCCAGTCTCCATGGAGACCCCAACTGCACCTGCACTGTGATAGCAAGGTTGGGGTTGCCATAGAGGCTGGCCCCAGCTGTGCTGGCAGGGCAGAGGACTGCTTTGGAGCTGCTGGGGTCTTGTGCCAGGCAGCTCAATCTCGGCCCAGAGCAGAGCCACGATCTGCAGCCTGCACACTCTGGGCAGGGATGCACAGGCAGCAGATTGTGGCTGTGCCCCAACTAGGCTGTCATCACTGCAAGGAGCTGGGCAGAGCCACGATCCACTGTCTGCAATCCCCTGCCCAGAGCGTGTAAGCTGCATCTCTTGGCTCTGCCTTGGTCCCTAACTAAGCTGCCCCCTCCACAAGATCCCAGCAGTTCTGGAGCAGCAACCTGCCCTGCCATGCACCCTGCCAGTGTAGCTGGGGCTTGTCTCCCTGGTAACCACAGCCTTGTGCTATCACAGAGTAGATGCAGCTAGTGTCCCCATGGAGACCAGCCCCAGCCATACGGGCAGGGGCTGCTAGGAAATGGAATCTGACTGCTGGCCAAATCTGCCACTTGCCTACCCTTGGGCTGTAGCCACCCCAAAATACCCCATAGCCATCCATCCCAGTGCCACTGCTGCCCTCCCCAGGCCAACATCCCTACCAGAAAGACCAGTGCAGCCTCTGGCCCCAAGCCTGCAGCAGGTAGCCTGCACTCTCCCAAATCTGGAGGGCATATGCTTCCCTGGGGGTGCTCACAACAACAGGGAGCCACTTGCCTCACTGCCTCATGTCCACCAGACGATCTGCCTGCGGGTCTGTCCTGCTTCCAGCCCCAGAATCCCATTCACCACCCAAGTTGGACAGCCCCTGCCCCACTCCCGTATTGTGGTGGGCCTCAATCTGTGCCCCCCATACCCTTCCCGCCCCCCCGATTTACCAGCAGAATGCTGCTCTCCAAGCTGCCAGGCTGCATTTCTGTAAATTGGCCATCAAATTGGTATTAGTTGATGTGGCTGGTAAATAATCGGCCATCGTATCAGCCAGAAAGATCTTTATCAGTGCACCCCTAATATTAAACCTGTTTGGAGTACTGGACTAGAAAATGGTAATTTTTCAAGTATTCATGAACGTCCTGTTACTCTTTTCATAAAGAGAGTTGTGGTATGCCAGCCAATTCCTAGCCTGGATAATGTTCTGGGCTCCTGCAACTTTCCCTAAATTTCAGATGGTTGTATTATGCTGTTTTGCTTAGTACATTTCTTGCAGAAAGACTGCTGTTTCAGTCCAAAGGTGGTTGCAGTTTGAGTGGTAAATAAATGCGGAGTAAGGGAATCATATGCTTAATAGGGGAGTCATTAAAAAAAATGTTGATGACTGGTCTGAAATGAAGGAACAGCATATCTGTAAGGCAGTGGTGCTTAACCTTTTTCTGTGACAAGCCAGATGGCCAGTGCCTGATCTAACTGTGGGCTGGATGGTGGTTCTGATCCAGTGCCCAGGGCTAGCATGGCAAGCACCTTCCAACCACACACAAGGGAGTGGTAGAGACAGCCCAGCCTGAGCCCAGGTCCACAATTTTAGGAGAAAAGGGCTTCACTCCAACACAGCCAAATTTCCCAACCTGTGGGGAACCCCGCCAGTTAGATGAAATGGTCTTGCAGGCTGGAGGTTGAACATCCGCCTTTAAGGTGTTTGCTGCTAGAGATTTAAAGCTGTAAAATTAACATCAATTTTCTGCCTGTGATCCTTTATGAATGTGAAATGCATAGGTCAGTGCTGTGATGAAAAAACAGTAGCATGTTTCTGTCTTGGGTCTCTTACAGTCTGCTTAGTTACTAGTGTTCACTTTTGTTTTAAGTGTAACATATTTTGCTTAAGTCATTTAGATGCCTCCTTAATTGTAATTGTATTTTGGTATTTCCAAACAGCAAAATTGATTTCTTTTTAGATTGTTACTAACCAGTTTATTTGTAATGTGCTGAGACAGGTCACATAAAGGTGCGAAGTAACTAGGTTTGGGCATAAATGTGATGGTCTCAGCACAAAATTGTAGTTGCCACATGGTCTCTTGATCTTCTGCTGACTTATTTTAGGTGCCACAGTGAGACAGAACTTTGATCCAAGGAACAAACTTATGTACAGTTTTTTTTAGGGGTGTACTGATAAAGATTTTCTTGGCCGATACCAATAGCCAATGACTAACCAACAATATTGGCTGATGCCAGTCAGATCACCAGTATTTAGTAATACTGCAGGGTATTTTAAACTACTGATATAAATAAACCTTTTTTTTGGTTTTTGTTGCATTTATAACACACACACACATGCTTCTCCTGCCTGCTGTGGCTCTTGGTGAGGAAGGTGGTAATCACCTTATTCTCACACACATTGCCCCTTTGCCTATGACTCCTACCTGCAGCCTAGCTCCCCATGCATCCTGTGCTGCTGTTTCGGGTGGACAGGGCAGACCCTTGCTTGGACAGTGGTGCCTGGTGCATTTGGAGCCTCAGAGCAGACCACTACATCACTGCTTCAAAAGGTTATCATAGTTCTAATTTCAAAAAAGAGGACACTGGTGGGGGTATGGGGAGAAGAGGGGGAATAGATAGGGAAGCGATATGCCCCCTGAAGCCGTACTCATGCCCCACACTCCTGACCCACAGTCCCCTGCACTCCCCGTCCCCCTCCTGCTGTACCAGTGCCCCTCACTTCCGAGCCACAGTCTCATGCCTCCCTAAGCCCTGCTGGTGCTCCACGCTCCCAGCCTGCAGCCCTGTACCCCTCCCAGCCCTGCCAGTACCACACATTCCCAACCTGCAGCCCCCTCTCCCCACAGCCCTCCTGGTGCCCTGCACTCCCAACATGCAACCCCCTTACTCCTTCTGAGCCTTGCTGGCCGAGCAGAGACAAAACAAAAATGGACATTTCCTTGCAGTTTAAAAACCTGCCTAGATGGAGGACAAGGGGCCAAAAAAAGAGGACATGTCTGGGAAAACCTGGATGTATGGTAACCATAGCTGCTTCAGCACTGGTGGGTACCACACAGACAAGCTCTTGTGGTTGTTGGGGAGAAGCTGGTTTTGCAAAGGTGCCTGGTGCCCAGCAGAGCAGGATGTCCCTCATGCAACACCTTACTCCACCTGGGCACAACCCAACATCTCTGCAGCAGACCCAGCACTCAGGCCCTGCTGTGCATGCTGTGTTGCCATGGCAGTGGCAGCAGAAGCCAGTAATGGTCCCTTTGTTGCTGAGCTTGGCACCGTGTAACTACTCCCCGGTACACTCTTCCCCTCCCACTGCTGACACCAGGACCTGTAGTCTACCATGGGCTTGGGCTGGCAGTGGGGATTGGGGACCAGACTACACTCGCCACGGTGCTCTGAACACATGGCTGTAATTATCAGCTGTGATGACCAAATAAGCCCATAGCATAATTTCTCCTAGCATATGCCAATCCCATAGCCAGTCAATATATTGGTGCACCCCTGTTTTTTTTAAGCTGCAAACTCATCTCTTTCTAATAAAAATCCTATCAATTCTTTTATGTGGTTGGGAGTTTAAGTTCATAGATTCATAGATGTTAGGGTCGGAAGGGACCTCAATAGATCATTGAGTCCGACCCCGTGTATAAGCAGGGAAGAGTGCTGGGTCTGGATGACCCCAGCTAGATGCATATCCAACCTCCTCATGAAGACCCCCAGGGTAGGAGAGAGCACCACCTCCCTTGGGAGCCCGTTCCAGACCTTGGCCACTTTAACTGTGAAGAAGTTCTTCCTAATGTCCAGTATAATCTGCTCCCTGCTAGCTTGTGGCCATTATTTCTTGTAACTCCTGGGGGTGCCTTGGTGAATAAAACCTCACCATTTCTGTTCTGTGCCCCTGTGATGAATTTATAGGCAGCCACAAGGTTGCCTCAACCTTCTCTTGTGGAGGCTAAAAAGGTCCAGGTTCTCTAATCTCTCCTTGTAGGGCTTGTTCTGCAAGCCCTTAACCATACAAGTGGCCCTTCTCTGGACCCTCTCCAGGTTATCTGTATCCCTCTTGAAGTGCGGTGCCCAGAATTGCATGCAGTACTCCAACTGCGGTCTGACCAGTGCCCGATAGAGGGGAAGTTAATATAGTGTAGGGAAAAAATGTGGAATTTCTGTCATAAAATGGCTAGAATTCTTGAAGTGTGTGGGTTTTGTTTTTTCTTGTTTGAAAGACACTTTTTAAATGAGCATTTTAAGTGTGTATATTGCAACGAGCATTGTGCAGACAGCTGTTCAGGACCTAGTAGAATTCATTGGAGCTCTGTAAGGTGCTGGGATTGCTTACATGGACTTCAGAAGTGGATTCTCAAATGCTTGAGTGTTACATCTAATACTGCAATGTACTGTACCTGTCTATGAATTTGATGGAGGGAGTGGGGGGGAACAACACACACACAGTGCAAGAAAGGGAAAATTGCAGGACCCTTCTTTTATGGGTCCAAACCAAAGGGGGCTTTACTGACAGAATACTGTCTGATGAAACCACATCTGCGTAGATAATTTACCACAGGCAGATCTTGTGTCAATTGTTGAAAAATCTCTTCGTTAGACAAGAAATAAAAAATGACTGGCAGTCTTGGTAATATTTATTTAGGAAGGTAGCTTAAAAGAATCGAAATATAGGCTGGGCAAATAACTAACAAGTTGTGAATGCTAAAAGGCTGCAAAATCAATGAGAGAGAGATTGTTTAGAATGGCCTGAAGGGTTAACTAGAAATCATGAAAGGAAATTACACAAAGCAAAAATTAAGGTACCAGGGAAAACATATGAAGGAACACCTATAAACTACGAAATAATCTTCCTCGTAAATTGATTTATTCTTTCGTATGACAAAAACAGTGAATTGATTGATTATTCAGGTAGTTAAAAACTCAACTAGAAGAATGCTGAAAAGTGTACTTCTTGAGGATGACCTAAAATGCCTTTCATTTCTTAATTTCAGACTTCTTTTAAAGAACACTGAAGTCTTATGATAGCTCTTGCTAATAATACTGCATTGTTTAACAAATATTATATTTATTACGACACTTCTTTATCTTTGCCTCTGAAAGGAAAGATGGATATTTCCCTGCTGAGTATTGACAAATGATTTGTTCAAATGTATATGAAGGATTTGTTTTCTCTAGAGCTATCCAGGAATAGAAATGTAAATGTATATTATAAATTTTTTTTAAGGGGAAAGGGGATACTTATTGGTAACAAGAACTGGTTGCTTTACAACTTCAAACAGTCAGAACTTTTGGGTTAGAAATTTTCTGGAGTGGCTACATACCAATAAGTAGTTTGATGAAGTAATGCTTTGTTGGAAAATTTCTCAGCCATTCAACACAATGAATAATATTTGCTTACATTCATATTAGGCATACATCTGCAGGCTGTGTAACATACCCTTAGATTGTTGGGGGGGTTTTTAACGTCGTTCAGATTGATAATACACCTTTTCTCCCCATAATGTTTATCTTTCTTCCAGAACCAAATAAAAGGCTTCTGATACCTTTTTTGCAGACAATTAAAGCAGCTGTTTACCTCTGTTTTGATTGGTATAAATTTGTTTCTGTACTTCTAAAACAAAACATAAAGTAAAACACTCTGATGTATTCACTCCCATGTATTTGTAGCAGCACCATGTGCCTGCACGAATAATCATTTTGCACATATAAAACACAAATGTAGATATTTGATGCATCCTTAATAAAATGTATACAGATATTTAAGTTGACACTGAGCAGTTTGCACAGTACAATATCAAACTTTTTTTCCATCATCCTAAAGGTATCCTAGAGTAAATTCACAAGAGTTTAAAAGCACTACATTTTTACTCTGAAACTCGTGCTTCTGTAGGAAGGTTACATACATGATTATAGACTGAAATCTGCTTTAAAGAAAAGTTATTTTATAGGAATGTTCTCTGCTTGCATGAAATTCACTGCTGAGTACAGAGGATTTATTTTCCTAAAACCCCTGGATCAATTCCCTTATAAAGCGTTTGTCTTGAAAAGTAGGTGTTTCATAAAGGAATTCAATACCATCCAGTAGTATGTAATGTATTAAAATAGCTGACAGAAATAAAATGGATTCTATCAGATCTGACTGAAATTGCTTGCAGACAATACATAATACAGTTTTATTGCTGGTTAGAAATGTCTACATTAATACAGGCTTTTTTTTTTTTTTACTTTCAGCCTTTAGGCAGGAATAAACTGGATAGTACTTTGGTAGGATTATCTGCAAAAGTCCAAACTTTCTACTCCTGGAAATGATTTTTACAGTAACTTTAGTGACTTAAATCGTTCATGAATTTGAACCCGAATTTTCAGACTTGGCTAATCATACCCAGTCTCTGGGAGCCATAATTAGGCTTCTGTATAAATTCCCTGACTTTTAAAGATCCTGAGCAACTTCAGCCCCCCCACTGATGTCAAAATAGCTGTGGGAGCTTAGAGTATATTCAATTCAGACTGTTTAGGTTTAGATATGTGGGTTTAGAAGCCTAACATTGAACATACCAAGACTGAAAATCTCAATACTTGTTTTGCTGATTATCTTTCTATTAAAAGGGATGTAGATCGTAAGGTAACTGCTTGTAATTTAAATGTGTGACCAGTTGCAGTACAAGAATGAAAGCAGTAGTGATGTTTTATTTGGTAATTCTATGCTGTGCAGATCAGAGAGAAGGTTTTGTACTAGAATCTTTTCTGGCTGCTTTAGGTCATCACCAGAACAGAGGCTTACACATAGATTTGAAACATGATCTCAACAATGAGTGAACCTCTCCAAGAACTTGTCCTCACTACTAGAAAGATGTATTTTAGGAATCGGTAAAGCTATAATTTCTTGCCCCTATGGTGGGTTTTTTCCTTGTGATAGCTTACATGTTTGGTAACTCAAGATACACCTCTTTTAATTGTGAAGTGAACCAAGTCTTCCCTGAAATGAGTACCACTTCTGATGTCTGGACCAGGAAGGCAAGTGCTGCTGGATTCTAAGGTGGGCTCAGTATCTGCTGGTTTAAGTGTAATTTTGCATGGAAAAGAAAGCAGAACCTGTTGTAGGTGCAGAAATGCTGCCAGTGGTTATTGAATCGTGATGAACAAAACTCTGGGCTCACTAGCCCAACTAGGGCTGTCTTCTTAACAACCAGCTGTGTCACTGATGCTCCTGTAGTCTGATACTTCCTGATACTTCTAATGCACTTAAAAATAAAAGGTTTCACAATCTCATTGTTCTTGCTTAATAACTCTTTGTTTTATGATGTTTACAAAAAACAAAACTGTGACAGTCTGCCGTGCATCAAGTAGGCATTTTACTGTTAAAATGACTGGTTAGATAAAATGTCTCCTTGGGGAAGCCACATTTCTACAAGGTGTGCATTATGCAATTTGGATATTGAATGCTAAAACTGGCTGCAAACCTTGTCAAACCTTTCCAACCCTGTACCTGGAAAATATTCTTACATTGTCAATTTATTTAGCTGGAGCATTTCCAGCTCTGGACACTCCTTGCTTCAGTCTTTATCAAGTGGTGGATCCAGCACTGTTGGATGCTCTGTCCCTACTTTAACAGTTGTGGTGTTGCTGCAGCAGGATGCAGGATGGGAGATGGTGGAAGGCATTTTAGCAAGTTTGACTTTTCAAAGGCAGTGGTACTTCCTGAAGGTGAAGTGAGGGCTAGTCATGCTGGATAGTGAAATTGGCAGACCTTCTGCGTGCTGCAGGTTCCCCTTCATAGACTGGAATTTCTGGTGCTGGACAAGACAGTGCCATCATGTGATCATGGGTCATGCACTGCCAGGAAATGTAACAGTGGCCTAATAACTTGCATGTGAAAAAACAGTCTTTCAAGGGCTATGTAAGATGCTTGCACCACTCTGCAGCACCAGGATGTGCAAATGAGGGAGCCCTGGTAGTCCACAAGTGGGTGGCTATTGCCACCTGAAAGCTGAAGACCTCTGTAGATCCATGTCTGATCCATTTGCTATTGCCAAATCAGCTGTTGGAGCCATGGCAGAAGTTTAAGTGGCTAATGACAAGGTTGATCCATAGGTGGAGGACACCACTAATGTGTCTGTAATAATAGCTGGCACCAAGAGAATGGGCTTTATAAGCTGTGCTGAGTCTATCGGTGATATTCATGTCCATACCTTGCCTGCTACCAGGAGTATCCAAATGTTAGCTGTGAAGGGTGCTACCTAGAGCATTCTACAGGCTTCAGTTGACCACAAAAACAGGGGCATGGAAGGTTCAACAAGGAAGGTTGAACTAGTATTCTGCTATTTGAATAATCAGAAATATTATTTCCATGTTATCAAGAGGGTGTCAGTGCCCACTTCATTTAAGAATCCCTGTTTACCCTATACTCCCATGGTTCATGAAACTACTCTGACCACAGGCAAATTGGTGGAAGAAAGTTTAATTACACACTGAGCACTGTAGGAAGGAGTTAGAATATGCATTTGGCAAACTGGCCACACTGGTAGCCCAACATTTCACTTTCAGTGTCATTCATTTTACTGTTCAGGACCCAAAACACAATCATGTTTTTGTTTGTAAGAGTGAAAATGTCTGGTAAGTGAATTTGTACTACTACCAATTGGCATAAATAACTGTAGTTGCATCCTGGTGAATAAGAACACTAGAGGTGCTTTGTGTATCCCTTGCATGGCAGGGTGACACACATGATCTGATGTGGAAAGAGGTGCTGGGGGCTGTTGCAGTGCATAGACCAGTTTGGTTTGTTCCAGGTTTTACATGAATGTGACAAGAATGTGATGCTTATAAGTTTTATATACTGATTTCTAATTCTTCATTTTTTCCTAAATACTTAAATGCCAATACATACAACCAACCCATTTATTAATAAATCATTACAGAAGTCTGAGATGCTTGCAGAGAAATTTACTATCAAGTAAAAAGTGAAAATATGTGCCATGAAGGACAGTGCAAGCTGTTTTACTCGTTTTGGAACTACATATCAAAGAACTATTCTTTACTTCTACATGCATGCATTGCATGTAGGCATCCAGGGAACTGTTGCCCGTTCTGTTCATGGAGACGTTTGTAGAAGTCCTCGTTGGCTGTGGACTGCAGCACACAACAGTGTGGAGGAGTCTGTGCGGAACAGCATGGTGCTAGGGCTGGGGGAAGGAGGACATTCCTGCTAGAAGGAAATTTCTTCCCTCTTGCATCGTGGCTGGCCACAGGTTTCTATCGATTCATGTCTTTTTAATCTACACACATACTCTTGTTAGGATGTTCCTACAAGGTATTGTTGCCAGCTCTGACATGCTTCAGTAAGAATTTCAGATTTAAACTTGTCCCCAAATTATTGTGGACAGTTAGACCAATGCCTGTTATTAGTGCTATTTTTAACATTGTTCCAGTCAAAAAAAACTTCAGAGTATGTTAGTCAGCTGGACATGCCAGACTAGAACAGGGAGTTATTTTTTTCCAGGCCAGCAGTGTATATTGTCATCTTTAGTTGCCAGCTACATCAAGGGGTAAAGAGGTCTTGGAAGTTTTTACACGGTCATTGGACGTTTGTCCCAGCCAGGAACCTCACTGATCACTAGGAAAGTTTAGGTGGACATTAGCAGGGTGATAGGTCAGGTTGTTGAGGCTTGCTAACAGCAGAACTGGCTTCATCTTTTCCTTCCAGCCCAGCCTGGACAACTTACTGTGACTGGAGCTCCCAGAAGCTAAGTATTGCTCCCTGAAAAGGAGATTTCACTTAAGATAGCCTGCATCATAACTTCTAGTGCCTATCTGGGATAATGCTCTAATGCCCATATTGGTATAACTAGAATCTTTGATTCTTTCCTAATAAGTAGAAATTTAGTAAGAGTGTGCGTCTGTGCATGCATTCATACATACAAAAGAGTGTGTGTGTGTGTACACATGCGCACACACATATATATTTTATATGTATATAAAGGCTGTGCAAAGCTTTAGTTGCTGATTTAATTTCGCGGAGATTCAGCCCAATTTGGCGGCTGAATCTCCAAATCTGGATTGAATCAGGAGACCCTTTAATCTCTCAATCAAATCGGAACCCTCCGAATCTATTTGATGGGTTCACAGCTTTAAATGTGTTCTTCACATAGACACAGCTTTAAATATTTTTTTCTTCATACCTCAGAGTACCAGGCGGCTTGGCAGCAGACTTGGAAGTGGACCAGAAGCAATTCTAATCCACTTCTGGGTCTGCTATGGAGTGCGTGCCCCCTCCCTGCCTCCCGGCTCAGCAACTGGAGCCTCCTGGGACTCTGGAGGAGCACCCAGGGTCCCCCTGCAGCCAATCACTGAGCCGGGGGTGAGTCCCCCGTGTGCTCGGCAGGGAACCTAGAAGTGGACTGGATGTAATTCCAGTCCACTTCTGGGTCTGCTGCCGAGCACATGGGGAGTCCCCCTGCACTCCTGTGGGAGCCCACCATCTTAGCATTTACTAGCCACACCTGGTATCTCAAGGTATGCAGAAAAAACTTTTAAAGTTCTGTCTGTGGCCAAATTGCTGATTCTCCAAATTGGCATCAAATCTTCAGATTTAGATTAAATCAGGGCAGTGATCTGAACCAACGAATCAAGTCAATGTCCTCTGAATCAGGCCAAAAATATGAATTGAATACGGCCCGCTTTGAGGTCTGCCTCGTACTCACTCTCGCTCTCTCTCATCATGTTTGGTGGTAATGGGTCAAAGGGCCAAGGAAATAGCTTGTCTTTTCTCAGCTGAAACTCAAATAGTTCCTTCCATTGCCTGGAAGACATTATAAGCAATCTTATTGGCCATAATCCCCAAATCTCTTTTTCTTCTGCACTAGCTTCACCTACAGCAATAACTAAGGTGGTAACCACTTAACCTGGCTGTAGTTCCTCTTCTTGAATTGTCTTCTGTAATTTTTATTTATTTTTTATTTATTTACTTATTGGGGAGGGGGTTCCAGCATTGGGGTTTGCTGCTCTGACACACCATCCTCTAGAGTTCCCTTCAACCCCAACCCCTCTTCTGCCTCTTGTAAGAAATCAGATCCTCTGTACTAAAGAGCCTCAGGGTGAGCTCTGCATTCAGGGCAGTGGTGAACTTGTGGGCTGATGTGGTTCCCATTTTCAATAAAGGGAGGAAGAAGGACCCAGGAAACTATAAGCCTGTTAGTCTTACCTTGGTCCTAGGTAAGCTTTTTAAGAGAATTATCCTGGCGCATGTCCGCGAGGGGCCAGCAGGGGAGGTTATGCTTAGGGGCAACCAACGTGGGTTCATTAGAGGCAGGTCCTGTCAGACCAACCTGGTGGCCTTCTGTGACCAGGTGACAAAATCCTTGAATGCAGGTGTTGCGGTGGACATAATCTTTCTGGACTTTAGGAAGGCCTTCAACACTGTCTCTCACCCCATTCTCATTAAAAAAGCTAGGAGATTGTGGCGTCAATACCTACACAGTCAGATGGGTCACTAATTGGCTGGAGGGCTGTACCCAGAGAGTGGTGGTGGACGGCTTTTATTCGACCTGGAGGGATGCGGGCAGAGGAGTTCCGCATGGCTCGGTCCTTGGGCATGCACTGTTCAACATCTTCATCGGTGACTTGGACAAGGGGGTAAAAAGTACCCTGTTCAAATTCACAGATGACACTAAGCTGTGGGGAGAAGTGGGCATGCTAGAAGGGAGGAATAGGCTGCAATCAGACCTAGACAGGTTACAGGAGTAGGCGGATGAGAACAGGATGGGTTCCAACACTGACAAGTGCAAGGTACTGCACCTGGGGAGCAAGAACCAGCAGCACACCTACAGGCTGGGGAACTCCCTTCTTGTCAGTGCAGAGGCAGAAAAGGATCTTGGAATCGTTATTGATGCCAAAATGAACATG
>JAGPOW010003685.1:39888678-39995204 GCA_030014935.1 Caiman crocodilus
CAGCACACCTACAGGCTGGGGAACTCCCTTCTTGTCAGTGCAGAGGCAGAAAAGGATCTTGGAATCGTTATTGATGCCAAAATGAACATGGGCTGACAGTGTTGGGACACGTTCAGGAAGGCCAACTGTACCTTGTCATGCATCCACAGATGCAGCTCAAGTAGGTCCAAGGAGGTGATCCTCCCCCTCTATGTGACACTGTTCTCTTTCCTGCCATGGCAAGGGGTCGGACTAGATGATCTGCTCAGGTCCCTTCTGACCCTACCGACTATGAAACCATGAAAAAGTGATATTAGTGGCAGATATTTGCTGATCTTGTAGTAACCATTCTTTGCATTGCAGGAGGCACGTTTTAAGTTTCCACTGCGTTCCCATGTGTTTGATTGCTACCTCATCAGCTGGCTGTGGGTTGAACATGCTAAGTCATACCTCCAGGAAGATGAGCAGTCCAGGGTCATGTACACAAAACCATGGGAGAACAGTAGGGGCTTTAAAGTAAACCTATGTAAATTCCCAGGGTAATCCTGCAGTGTAGACATGCACAAAAATATTTACTGGCAAGTGCTGAAAATTACCGTATTCATTCAGAACCGGTTAAGTCTAATTGAACATAATGGCATTTCTCCGTAGGACACTAACTTCAAAGTGCTGTATTTTTTCATTCACTCTGGGTACGTCTATATGTGGCCGTATGGCACCTTTGTTACTGTGCTGTCATTTAGTACCTTTTGGAAGTACTAACAGCCTTACTAGCCACACACGGTTATTTTTGGCTGCTACGTTGCTGTAGCAACACACTATAATGAAGGAGTGCATTGCTACAGTGATGTAGCACTGGAGTCATGGTTTTTGCCAGTGGACACTACAGCACTGTAATGCATCACTACAGCACTGTAGCATCTTGTGTAGATGCATCCTCTGCTTATTGTTTTTTTTTCTGAATTCCCCGAAGAATTAGATTTCAAAGAAACTTCACTTTCTATAACTTTGGGGGCTCATTCTACACAAAAAGCTTAATGCACAGTAGATTAATTCTACTGCTCATTAACACAGCTGGCAAAAACCATGCTAACGTGCAGTAGACTGAGTCACTTAAAAACTGTTTATCTGCACTAATATGCAGTACACAGATTATGGCACATTTAGTTAGTACCTGTTAATAATAACAGGTACTAACTGTTAAAAAACAGTACTAACAGGTAATAACTGTTAAAAAACAGTTTTTAAGTACCTGTTAATAATAACAGGTACTAACTAAATGTGAAGGTACTAAATATGCTGCAACTATGGTGCATTAATGAACGTGTAGATGCATCCAGGGTTTTCTAGACCTTCACAGAGTCTGTTAAGATATTTTTGCACCAGTCATTAAATGAGGAACTACTCAAGTCCAGTAGATTTCAAGGGAGGCAGACTCACCTTTTAAGAATTGGCTTTCAAACACAAATGGAAATTATACTTTGGATAAGCTAATTATTGAAAACCCCGTGACTGTTCAGTACAGTACCTACAGGAACCAGTCCTTTTACTTAGAAATGAAAGTTTGGAGAGGATGCTATATTATTCCCTGTTGTATAGATATGTGGATAGTCTTCTCAGAATCCAGTTTTAGACAAGAAATTCAGATGGCTCTGAATTGCTGCACTAAAATTGGCCCAGTTTCATTAATTTAATGCTGATGCTGCTTAACAAAGCTGTGAAGCAATCACAGTAAAAAATTAACTTTCTAAACCAGTAATCGTCAAACTTTTTGGGCTCACATCAACTCTTCATAACTTTTGTGAATTGAGGTACCTAATTTCAAAACCTAATTTATATATTGCAGTGTTTACCTCTTTAGAGAGAGGCAGGTCAGCAAAGTAGAGGATCCACCAGGCAAGAACAAGCTTGAGTGTCTCTCTGCTTGTCTCCTCACATTTCCAGGCACATCTTCAAATGATATGCTATCACCCTAGAGGAGAATCATTTTTAATGATTCCCAACCTTAATAGAGTCGGCCTGGAATCATAAGCTCTGAATATGTAGGCTTTCACTAAAAAGTGATATATAAACTAATATTTTTGGCCTCCATCACTTGTCCTGGAAAATCTGCCCAATCACCATTTACAAATGGCTTTTTTTTTCCAAGTTCTGGTTTTGTGTGTGTGTCTGGCTGAGAATATTTGGATAAGAGGATAGTGATACAGATAATTGAGCCTTAGGTTTTTTCCATAGTAGAACATTTTATATTTTACTTCAGGCAGTTCGTATTAAGTAAACTAGATTCTGCCAGGTTAAAGCAGTTATGCAGTGCTCAAATGCAGCTATTCTGTCAGGATGCAAAAATGCATAGTAGGAAATCCTCCTCTGAAAAATATTAAACTGTTCCAAGTCCTTTGCAAGATGAATATGGAGTGTAAGGAATAAAGCCACTAGGTAAAATGAATCATGTTACAAAGGAAGACAGATATTATTTATTGTAACAGCTGGAGGAAAAACTTGACACATTTATTGGAGTTGTCGTTGTCTAGAATGGCTATAGCTGTGGTAATATAAATACAGAGATATTTGTCTGTGATTGGAGTTTCTAACCAGAATTTGTTCAGATGTTTAATCTTCTCAAAAATGGCAGGTGTAGCTTATTTAGTCCCTTCTGGCCCTAATGTCTATGAAATTTGGTTGCAAGGGGACAGTGTTTACACCAGTATTTTAGGATGTAGTTTTGACTTTGAGTCAGTAGAAGGTAGAAGAAGCATAGTCCAATACCATTAATGTTTCTGGGAAGACTGGTAAAAAGCAGGATGGAATAATTCTTTAAATTCAGTTCTACAAATTAACTAGAGCTAGATATCTACAGTTTTATCTTCTGCAACAAAGGACGTATTAAACTCAATTTCTGTTAGAAATAGCAGCTAATATTGTTTGGTTTATCAATAAATTAGTAATGCATTTTGTTAAAATAGATTTTTTACCAACAAGCTTTTTTTTACAGCAGTTCATTTGTTTGTGTTGTAAGAAATTTGTAAAAATCTGTGTATGCATCTTCATTGATAGGAGGATTGCCAGCAGATTGAGGGAAGTAATTATTCCCCTCTGTTCTGCACTGGTACGGTCATATCTCCACATCTGGAGTAGTGGGTCCAGTTTTGGGCCCCCCACTATAGTAAGGATGTAGACAAGTTGGAGAGAGGGCAGCAAAAATGGTTAGGGGGCTGGGACATGACTTATGAGAGACTGAGAGAACTGGGCTTATTTAGTTTAGAGGGACAGACATTCAAAAAGCCTGAGTTGATTCAATCTTTGCAGGTTAGTCTAACCTGGCTAGGCTAAATCAGTTTGTAACCCAGACAGACATCCCAGACATGTGGGCACATGCCTGCAGTGGCTCAGGCTAGAAGCTGGGGGATGCTAGAACAGCCCTCCATTTGCTTCCACAGGGCAGAGCTGAGGGGGGTGTGGCCAGGCCCTGGGCAGGATGCACTGATTATTTCTTCCCTGCCCTTCAGCTGCCCAGCAGGGAATGTTTATCACCCTTAAATGGGTATTTATCAACTCATTGAGAAAACAAAGCCTTTCTCCATTACCTAATGGAGTTCTTTTTAAACAGCTCTTCCAAGGAAGGACATTAAGCTACCTGTTGATTAGCTCCAAAAAGCCTGTCTTCCTCTGTCCTCTCCTACAGCAGGGACTGTAGCCAGTGTGTGGTCTGCTTGCTAATGCTGAAGTGTCAGCGCAAGGCAGAGGGGAGGGGGGAATAATCCCTTCTTAGCAAGGAGAAGCCAGGCAGACACTCTGTTCCTGCAAGTCTGTGCCAAGCAGAGGGGAGTGGCCAGCCCAGTCCAGAGAGCATGCTGGGGTGTCTGGTTTATCTTAAATCAGCAAGGGGTCTGGGACAGACATTGCATAAACTGGTTTGAGCCAAATCAGTTAAGTCTGATAAACCTGGTTGAATGCAGTATCTCTAACCAGTTTCAGCCATTTTCAAACTGGTTTATGTGCACTGAGTATCTGTTCTGTTACAGATTTAAACCAGTTTCTGATCACTTAAACCGGTTTAGATGTAATATCTGTCCCTAGCTGAGAAGATTGTGGGGGGGGGATTTGGGAGCAGCCTTTAACTACCTGAAGGGTGGTTGCAAAGAGAATGGAGCTGAACTGTTCTTAGTGGTGACAAATGACAGAACAAGGAGCAGTGGTCTCAAGCTGCAGCAAGGGAGGTTTGGATTGGATATTAGAAAAATAACCTATTTCTTGCTACAAGGGTGATGAAGTACTGGAACATGTTACCTAGGGAGGTGGTGGAATCTGCATCCTTGGAGGTTTTTAAGGCGCAGCTCAAAAAAGCCCTGGCTGGAATGATATAGTTAGGGATGGTCCTGTTTTAAGCAAGAGATTGGACTAGATGACCTGCTGAGGTTCCTACCAACCTTAATCTTCTATGATTCTATGCATCAGTTGTGTCTAAAACTATATGGTTTGCAAGAGAAAAGATTAATAGTTGTAAAATACAAACTAGGATACCTACAGAATTGTGACATTTCTGCTAAATTCATGTATTATATTCTGTCTCTTGATAGGTACAAGAAAACTCACCAGGGCATAGAGCTGGACTGGAGCCATTCTTTGATTTTATTGTTTCCATTAATGGTTTGAGATTGGTAAGTTTGCTGTATTATGAAAACTTATTTACATATAAGCAATAGATTTTATGGCAGGAATGTATTATTGTTGCTAAACTGAGTCAACTTTTTATTTAAATCATTCATTGATAGTTTCTGTACCTTGTCAAACCTAGAAACTGGTTTTGAGTTGTTTACCTTGCCATCACCCCAGTAGCTTAACTTTCAGCAAAATTTAAACTGGAGAATAATAAGACACTAGAATGAATGCTTGTTTCCTTTCCCTGACTGAGGCCCTAATCTTCTAAAGGATGATAAGGAAGCCCAGTAACCTATCTTAGTGTTGCTATGGCACTGGAATTGTTAGCAGTATGGATGAAGGAGAAAGAGCATGGTCAAACCCATTTAGATTTTTCAAACATGAAATTTCTGCTGCCAGAGCAAGCTGAGCTAGCAGGAAAATAGGAATGCTTGGGTGTTGTCTAGGCACATTTTCTACAGATCTGTGATTTGGTCTTCGTACCTCCCATTCAAGCACACATTTCTTTCCCAGAAAAGATAATGGGTCCTGTGGGACAAACAGGGCAAATGGAGCTTGTCATTGAAAAGGTCATATTCATTCTAGAGCCACTGAAGTGTACTTCTTTATGCTGCTTTGATCCTGCTGCCCGCCCAACTGGAAGTACACACGTTCCTCTTTGATCCTGATGTGTAGCAGGTGACTGCAGAGAAATTTTTCCGAAAGACAACGTGGCTCTTCTATGCCTATTTTGTCTTCCATTATCTGTAATGTAAAATAGTGAAACTGCATTTATGCAGACTTGTCAGCAGAGATTTAAAAATTCAGAAGTACTTCAGAGCTCCCATAATCAAAGTGAGGCCCTAAGGCTAGGGACAGAAATTACACATAAATCAATATAAGTGATTGAAAACTGGTTCAGATCTGTAATGCCATGTAAGTTCAGTGCACATAAACCGCTTTCAAAATGACTGAAGCTGATTTAAGATAAACCTGGATGGATGTAGTATCAGACTTAACTGATTTAAGTTAAACTGGCTTATTCAACTTCTGTCCCAGATTCCCTCCAGATGCAAGTTAACCTATAGTTCCCCAACATCCCAGGATACTTTGCACCTCACCCAGGAAAGTCCCCTTCCTGTGGTGGGCAGGCTAGCTCTCTCCCAGGCTGTTTGCTCTAGCTGAGTATGCTCTAATGCCCCCCAGCTTCTGGCCTAAGCCACTGCAAGCATGTGGCTGCATTTCACTGAATGTCTGTTTGCTTGCTTATTGGTTCAGTCTATGCAGTTTAGACTAACCTGTGAAGACTGAATTCAGTGTTGGGCTTCTTGACTGTCTGTACTTAGTGCCATTGCACTAAACACTGGTCCAGTTTCTTCAAAGAATTAGCACCTGAAGCCAGAGTAAACTTGAAGCACCATTATGACAGCTATCAAAATCGCAAGGTTCAGTTTTTGAAATAGTTGCCTGTTAAAGTGAAGTGCAAATGTTTTATAGCCTATAGTTAGGATCCTGAAATAGTTTTTCTGCAGATTTTGATTAGCTCTTTACAACTAGAAAGTCTAGGTTTTGACTACTTATTTTCCATTTTCAGCCCCTATTGTCAGCCATGTAATTAGTTTCACCAGAATACTTAAGTTTAACAATTGTAGTTTAAATCATGTTGGTTTTGGTTCTTATGATTTTACTATTTCAAAAAGGAAGCTTTCATTTGCGAATTTAAATTGGGGCCAGATTTGTGGCTCTAATATGGCTTTTGAACAAGCAGATAATGCAAGTTAGTGGATTCTTTGCTATAGGAATATTATTTTACTTGGAAAGTATTTTTAAATGTTTATTTACTCACAAGTTTAGAAGGAGTTGTTACTTTGCACTGTTGGAGTAAATAAACACTCCTGATTTTCCATTAAAGAGTAACCCTGCAATTGATGTTTTAACCTGCAACCTAAGCAGAAGTACTAAGTAAGAAGATACCATTGCTTAGCAAGCCTAATTACTACGGTATCAAAGCACAAAGATTTAACTTGGGTTGCTTATCTTTTTTTGCATTTGTGCACATTTAAAAGGCCAAATAAATATTACTGTGAGTACAGAAATTCTAAGATTTCCCTTCATAGGAAACTTAGAGGAATAGGAAGTCTATAAAATTATAGCAGCTGCAGTGAAATAAATATCTTTTGCTATGTATTTCCTATAGGTCTTAGAAATGTGAACCTAGCATTACAGAATTGACCATTTGTTGCTGTTAAGCACTAAGCCCAAAGGTTTGTTTTATGTATATTTCCAGAATAAAGACAATGACACGCTTAAGGACCTGTTGAAAGCAAATGTTGAAAAGCCTGTAAAAATGCTGGTGTACAGTAGCAAGACACTGGAACTGAGAGAAACATCAGTAACTCCGAGTAACATGTGGGGTGGACAGGGCCTGCTGGGAGTGAGCATTCGTTTCTGCAGCTTTGATGGAGCCAATGAAAACGTATGGCATGTGTTGGTATGTAAAGTATCTCAAAGATTTCTCTGACTGCAAAAATGTATTGCTTAAAAAACATTTTTAGTTGAAACTAACAAGCATTCACTCTCTTGGGAACAAAGTGTTCGTGTGTTGGGTGATTCTGTTTCAGTGAAAACATATTTGGGGAATATTATTGTATCTTGCATTTCTGTGCATCCTATTGTAATAGGAATTTCAAATATTTTGTGGTATCTTAATAGGATGGAAGTAACATAGAAAATGTCTAATTAAACACCTGTTTTGTGTTTTTTAAATCCAGTCCATTTACCAAGCACCTTGATTCCTTCAGCCCAAAGCTGTGTGTTTGTGTGTGTGTAACTTTTTTCTAAAACAATGAAAATATTTAATTTTGTGACTTCATATCTTGAAATTAGGAAGTAGAACCAAATTCTCCTGCTGCTCTAGCTGGTCTTCGGCCCCATAGTGACTATATCATTGGAGCAGACACAGTCATGAATGAGGTATTTATACAGAAACTTTGAATTACATTTACTTAAATCAAAGGCATAGAGTACATGGGGGCCCTCCTTGGGAAGAGTCTCACCCTTCCATAATTGGGTGGGACAATTCCAAAATGGGAACATCAAGACCCGGTTCTGAGCTGTATGATTCTGGGGCTGCATTTGTCCCAGATTCACAATATTGTGCAGGGACTTGGGTTTTCCATTCACTGTGAAAAAATGCAGGAAACAACTGATTTCCCCTTGCAGGCTGGCAGTTCTAACCTGCAAGGGGTTGCGGGATGCAGGGGGTGCCACGTGCACATTTGCAGGTACCCACATGTATGGTACCTGTGGGTACCCCACAGCAGCCCCAGGCAGCAGTGAAGAGCAGCTCCTCTGGCTGCCTCCAGATAAGTTGCAGGGGTGGGGAGGAGGTAAGGTCAGAAATTGAGAGAGGGAGTGAGGCAGGGGCTTGGCCTGTGGACATTGCCCAGGTGGGGCGGTGCATGGGGCCTGGGGCTAGGGTGGGGAGCAGGACAGCCACAGGAAGCTTGTCCATGGGTGGTGGGGAGGAGGGTAGCCAGCTCCCTGCCCCTGTGCACTCTCAGAGAGGAGGACGGTGGGGCACATGCTCTTCAGATTTGTGCATGGGACAGGGTGGATGCGGGCTATCTGTGGCAGGGTCTGGGCTCCCCAGCCTGCTTTCCTTCCCTTGGGAGCCTCATGTCACCCATGCCGCTTTGGTGAGGCGCCCCCTTCCCCCCCCCAGCAGCAGTGGCTTGGCAGTGCAGAGTTGTGCCCTGTGCTCCTGCCAGCCGGGCAGGGGGCACACTGCAATGGTGGCATGGCTGGTGTGGGGCCCCTGAAGAGAGGGCTTTAGGGCAGGTAGGCCCGAGCCCACAGCGGACGGCCTGCTTCCACCCCCACTCCCTTATAGGCTCCGCTTAGATCTGCTGTAGCCATACTGGTAGAAGGGGGGGCATCATCTTGGCTCCCTTCCCCCTCCTCCGGCAGAAATAAAGGTCAGTGCCTATGACCGAAATATTAGAATGGCCTCAATGTTCTCTTAACCCTCATATTTTCTTTTGTCCAATGCTAACAGTAAACTGCCACATGGGGAGAGGAGCTCTGACATTGAGTGCCTGCCCTTTTAGAGTACACACAGCTGGTGTTCAGAGCACTACATAAAGTTCCCTCATACAGTCAAATGGGATTAGTATATAATTACTTGGGAAGCTTTATTAATAACCAGTATTAAAAGTCAAATCTGCACACTTATTTTTGTAGTTAATTTTAATATGTAGTTTGAGGTGTCTTACTAGATGTAGAAGCTAACTTATCTTTGAGTCTGAGGATGTAGATAACAAAACAATACTGCATGTTGAACTTTGTTGTATGTGATAAAGTTTCAAGGTTGCACTATGTCTCCTAAATGCCATGCTCTGCAGCAAGGATGTCAAACTCATGTGACCCTGCGGGCTGGATGAGTATAATGGGGTTGGTACACAGACTCGATCAGGTCCAGGGCCCTCCTCCTTTCCCAGATATACAGTAGTACCTTGGTACTCGACTGCCTTGAAACTCGTCGAATTTGGTACTCGACGCATTTTGACGCGAAAATTTTGTCCCGGTACTCATTGTTTGTTTGGTACTCGACGTGCAAGCTAGAACTTGTCGGTGTCGATTGCCTCGTGACTCGCTACCCTTTCCAGTGGAAACAAAGAGTTTGTTTGGTACTCGTCGCGCCTCCCGGAACCAATTAATGACGAGTATCGAGGTACCACTGTATTTATACCTGATCTGGCAGCCACTCTGGCTGGTTTGGAACCTGGGCTGTATGGGGTGTGTATCCTAGAGTGGCTGGAGTGGGCGCCACAGTGCAGTCTGGCCAGAGCAGAAGCCTCTGGATCAGGTATGCTGGGGAGGAGTAGGTGAAGGGAGTCCATTGCTCTCATTCAGCCTGTGAATCCGCTTTAACCCAGGGTCATGTGCTGTGCCTCCTGGGTCTGATCACATGCAGGGGCAGCACTGGGGACTGGATGGTGGGGCTTTGAGGGCTGGATTCAGCGCATGAGCCATATGTTTGGCACCTGTGCTCTGCAGGATTGGGGCTAGTCTCCATGATTTTAGGTATACTAAAATTACAATACAACACCCCCCCACATTTTAAAATATTCCTGTGTTTTCATTGCAGTCTGAAGATCTCTTCTCCCTTATTGAAACGCATGAAACAAAACCATTAAAACTTTATGTGTACAACACAGATACAGATAATTGTCGGGAGGTGGTGATTACTCCAAATTCTTCCTGGGGTGGGGAAGGCAGGTAAGATTTTTTAATGTAACAGAAGATCATAATGTTTACAGCAGTACTTACCTCAGTTATAAATAGGGACCTATTAGGTTTGGTTTTTTACAATCATAATGAGAGTTATTGGCTCAAGTATTGCTGCTAATAAGGAAAATTATACGCTGATAATTTTAAGGTCTGTTTTAGTTGTGGCCTGTGGAGTTTTTTTGTTTGTTTTGGGTTTTTTTGCAGCTAAACGCAAAGATCAACTAATTAAAGATGAAGAGAACATGTAGTCTTACTTCTGAACAATTTTGAAATTGTAGTTATGCTGTAATGCACTGTTAAAGATCAGTCTAGTAAATAAGAGATGGCTGCAAGTGACATGCATGGGTGCTACTTCTGTCTAGTTAAGTACAAAAAGCTTTATTTTTCACTCGACTCTAAATATGTTTTATAGTATGAGACTTGTGTTTTTTAGGAGTGAAAGAAGTGGTTCCTTTCCACTGAGGCAAGATCATTGTTAAATAGGTTGTTGTGGGGTCCACAGTGATAATATGGCTTAAGTTCAGGCTGGTTTGTTAGTAAAATTTTTAAATGTTCATATTTTAAAAGCCTAGGCTGTGGCATTGGCTATGGGTATTTACATCGGATACCTACACGTCCTTTTGAAGAGGGAAAGAAAATTTCTCTTCCAGGACAGTTGCCAAGTGCACCTATCAGCCAGCTTAAAGATGGTTTTACAGAGGTAAGTTTTAACGATTTCTGTGGCTTAAGTGGTTACTGAAGTAGAGAAACATTTATACTTTCATCATGGATTACAGTGAAAACAAAAGTACAAGCACTAAGACTTGTCTGTTTTGATAAGGTTCAGTTGTCTTCAGTTAATCCTACACCTACAATACCACCTGGAACAGTAGGACTTGAACAGAGTCTGTCAGGGCTATCCATTAGTTCAACTCCTACTACCATCAGCACTGTACTCAATACAGGTATGTATACAAATAGTTCCCTACTGAAATGCATTAATACTTTGTTGATTTTTCTGTCATTTAGAAATACGGATTTCTCAGTTAATTTCCTAAAGAAAAAAGCTGTTCATAGAAATGTCACGTGATTTGTAGATATCTTCCCTTTGTTCTCCCCCACAATTCTTTTCTAGTAACCAGGGGCAAATGCATTTAACATCAGAGTCCTCTGGGAAAATGTTGGGTTTTTTGCCTGATGACAAGGGGCTCCAAATTGGCTGATATCCTGGGTTCAGAGTTGCTTGTATCACATATCTTACAGAAGTGGCACAAATCGATGTAGAATAAACGGTGAAGAAGAAAATGTTATGAATCTTTGTTTAAAACCCCCCCACAGATTCTCCTGTTAGCTGTTCTTTGAGACATGGGATGAAATGGTGCATACATAGAAATGGTATAATAAAAATGATGGTATATAATTTGTATATTTCATTAGGTGTCCCAACAGTACCATTACTGTCACCGCAAGTCAGTCAGTCCATCCCTTCAGTGCCATCAGTTAATCCAGCGACATCATTACCAGGTAATGACATTAAACACATCAAATAACCTTATGTAGTATAAAATGTTGGGAAGGAAAGGGAGGTTTGTCTCTTCTAGCCCAATTAATAAGAAAATAAAATGTTTAGTCATGCTTTGTCATGATGTGTTCTATCTGCTTTAAGGCGCATATGCGGGCAGTAAGCATGGTTTATCCAGATTAGATAAATATATGCACACATACAGGGATACATATGGATGGCCAATGAAAAATGATTCCTTAGTAACATATCATCTGATGTAGTCCATACCTCCCTCAAGCAATGGGATTTTCACAGCCTAGAAAGTCCTTACTGTCAGAACCCTTTCCTGATACCCTGTTGTAAAATTAGGAAAAAATGACCTGCATTCTTCATTATATACCCACATGTAACAACTGAATTGTCTTCCTTCTTGGTATTTTCACCTTTCAGGTTTTAAAAACTATATTCTTTAGCTGCTACTTAATGCTTGAACTCCAAGTGTTTCTTCATGCCAAATCAGATCTTTCATTTTTTTGATCATCTCTTGAAGTTAGGGGTAGGACTGCTACATGCAAGACAGGCTGAGAAGCCACTCTCCCCTTAGTGTTTAGAGAGCAACTAAAATGATGGAGGGCATCTAAGGTGCTAAACTACTGATGGATCTGGGGCTGTTAGCAGAATTTATTACAAATATTGCTATATGCAGTAGCTTAACCGCATAACACAGGAAAGCTTTCTCGCTTCAAAAGAGACAAAGGTATGGGGTGAACTTGGAAGTGTTCTTTCTAAGAGCCATGCTGACTCATGTCATGTGTTTGATCATCTTGTAATCTCATGTGTTGCAGCATGCTGTGTGTCCTTAGCCTACACATGAATACATATACAGTAAAAGTTGTTATTCAACATCTTACAAGCCAGCATGCTCCACTAACCGGCATGCCGTTTGTAAGATAAAGTGAAACTGGAAGTGCCCACCATGGCACTTCCCGTTTATCTGAGCCCCCATGGCTGGGAGCAAAGCAGCCTGAGCTGCTGAGCCCCCACAGCCTGGGGGCATAACAGGCTGTGCGGGGCTCACTGCCCTGTCCCACAGGCGGGCCCCGTGGGAGAGACAGCAATGCTATGAGATGGGTGGAGGGATGCCCCAGAAGCGGCGGCTGGGGCAGCTCAATTAACTGATATATTTTGTTATCCAGCATCCCCCATTCCCGGGATGCTGGATAACAAAGATTTTACTGCGTACTGTATACTTGCACTGAATTAGCTTATTTGTTATAATAAAATTCTGTGTATGGTTAAGAGAATAGTTTAGCAGTTGATTTGTTAGTTGTTTTAGCATGATTTGATGCAAAAGAACCCCACAGTCCATTGTTTTACATCAGTTAAGCTATCTATTAAGCTATCTGCCATAAAATGTGTAGTTTTGATTTCATTATATTTAACATTTTGGAATTTCTATACTTATAGTGGCAGACCAGCTCTATTTCCACAGTGTATTAATTTAACAGTGATTTTTTTATTTTTATTTTTTTTTTATTTTTTTTTTTTTACACATCCTGCAGCATTAATATGTTTTTATTTCCTCAGGTTAATGAACCACTTGAGTCTTTGTATTCTGAAATAATGTTTTGACAGGTTTGATAAACAATGTGTGACTTGTGGTAAATTCTGTCCCACTTTTGATATAAGATGCAGTTGTGAATCCTGGAATATAAGAGATGTTATAATTTATTTTTACTTGCTGATAAATCTGACATGTAAATCTTCTAGACTTATTGTAGTGAAAAAAAAAAATAACTAAAGGCAAAATATCCCAATATAGGAGAAGTGTGCTAGCTAAGTGCTTGTGTAGAATGTCTCAAATCCTAAATACCTGTACCACAAAGGTAAAATGTTAAACCACTAAAAAGTGTAGTTTTTATTAAATAAAAGAGTACGAACATTAATTACCCGGTCAACTTGTGCTCCTAAAACAGTGTAAGTCTGGTTTTGAAAACAAAAGAACTACTTCTGTATAAATACTTGTCCTAGTGAAACTGTAAAAAAAAACAAACAAACAAACAAAAAACAAAGAACCTAACAAACAACAAAACAAAACAACCCCCCCAGAAAAACTATTTACTGTTATGAGTGTCCTATGTAAAAAGTCACGCTAATCTTAGCTTGTAGTTGAAAAGAAAACTGTCCTTGTAAATTGGAGAGAGTCTGTCCCTTTTTAATTGCTTAATTATTTATTTATGAGACTAGTCGTTTTTATTTCTGTTTTTTTTTTATTAAAAACATCTGTTTAATAGGAACAGTGAAAGAAAAGACCCAAATAAGTTTTTGTTGCTACAATAGTAACTTATTTCAGTACTAGGCCTCATTGAGAGAGAGACATTGCAAGCATGGGAGTATGGATCTTGTCCAAAACACCCTTCACTCTTTGGGAAGAAAATGAGAGATGGAAGACAGGGCTTAAATTATAGAACAGCATGGTAATAAATATGCCATGCTAATGCCATAGTTATACTGCATGTATAGCCCTTGACTCTGAAAATTATTTAAAAGTTTTCTCTGATTCTTGAATATCATGTTATTTGACTGCAGCCTTTTCCGTTTTTGTTTTTAAAGCACATGATAGCACCTGCAATTGGGCTAATTATATTTAACAAATTTGTGCTACTTTGCAAATTAGCTTGCCCAGATAATCTTGTGAGAGCACAAAAGTGCAACATTGATCCATAGCTGTGTAGTTGAGCTCATTTTTTTTCTTCTGGGAATTAGGCCTTTGAATACAAAATGTTTTCTTTGGGGTAAAATAGAAATGGGAACTATGCTTTATCTAGCCCTTATTATATTACCACATTTTGGGTAAGCACCTTGCAACAGGAGTCAAAAACTTGAGCTTGACTTTACAAATGGAATAGCAGGTAACAGTCATACTAAAGGAAATATGAAAGAATATTTAAATTATTTGTCACTTGCTCTTGACTTTTGTAATTTGTCTGTACCTTTTGAATTTTAGGTCTGATGCCATTACCAGCTGGACTTCCCAATTTAGCCAATCTGCCCAACCTTAATTTACCTGCACCACACATAATTCCTGGCGCAGGATTGTCAGACATCATACAGCCTGGTAGGCCTCTACAGCTTTCAGCATTACAGCTATTAAACTTCTCCAGACCTATGAAAGAGTACAGCTTAAAGCTAACCAGATGCTTGGTTTTGTAATAATGTGGAACCTGTCTGTTCATGGGTATAGTTTTGCAGACGATGAGATGAGTCTTTGACTAAGCTTAGAGGTGAATAGGTGTAGTGCCTCCATTGTTCAGCAGTAAGCTATTCTGTTTAGTAATGGAATGTCCCAAGATAATCCACTCCAATCTAATCTTCCTAGTCTCAGGTGTCTAGATTTGGGCTTTTTCTTTGTTGTTCTGATTTATGGTCTTCAAAAATACTTTGTTATGAAAATTAGAGGTATGTGTATAGTTATGTGGGAGGGCACAGTGAAAGACACTGTTCATATTTTCTGTATAGTAGACAGGGAGATCGAAACCACCTGATTAAATGTCAAAAAGTACTGACTAACTCCATATTTATGGCCCTGGATAAAACTGCTTGCTCAGTATGTATTTTCAGTAACCAAGAAAATTGGAAGCCTAAGCGAAATAAGGATTCTGTTGAGTTCTTGCTTCCGCCAGCTTCAACTTGTGCGGGAAAAGTCTTGTTAGTAGGACAAATACATTAAAAAAATGCACTCTGGTGTATATATAGGCTGGTTACCTCAGAGTCTGTTGTTATTAACATTAACACTTTTATTCACAGACTTTTTGACTTTCAGTATATACTTAAATTAAGGCTTTGAATCTAGCCTTCTGAGTTGCTTTTGAGTCTACATCTTGATTGTGCTTCCACAGAGTGCAGCATGAGTAGAACGAGCTCATAATAGACAGGAGAATAGGCAAGGAAAAACTTCACCATTTGTTTTAAAGTGGTGTGTGACTACAGTTTACTTTTTATTTCTAGGTTTGCCACCCCTTTCTTCCATGCCTCCTCTCAATCTGTCTGGGATAACAGTGCCACCTGAATTACTTCCACAGTTCCCTTTGATCACAGATGTATCTACTCCACCTATAGATCTGCTTTCCTCCATCACTCAAGCAGGGAGCATATCTGTTGACCCTGGCACTACTGTAAGCACAGAACAAACCTCTCTATTCACTTTAGATACTACTACCCCTACTTCTAAGGTGACTACTGCTGACAGATTAAATGAATCCACTACAATCAGTGAGAAAACAACTGGGGTCACAGATGCACATGCTTCTGAATCATAACTCCTGGTCATTCTGTTGGATTGGCTTGGTATTTATTTAGCCATCAAATGCATATTTGAAGATGCAAGCTGTCATTAATTTCATACTAGTTTGTACTTTATCTGTAGCAGTCCTGTAAATAATACTGAGGCTATAATAAATGAAAGGAAATGGGATTTATACTGTGTGCTTGGTGGGAGGGGAGGAAGAGTGCGTGTACTTAAGAGTAAAGGTAGTAAACAGACTTCCTCTGCCAAACTTGGAGGTGTTTTTAATACAGGCTGACAGCTCTCGTCTGGTAAGCCTCTCCTTGCTTATGATTTCCAATTTTGCTTCTCTTAGAAATGAAGCAGATCTTACATGTGACATTGATAAACTGCATTTCTCATCCTTGGCAAGAATGAGAACTTCATTACTACAATGGGGGTGAAAGTGTTTACTTCTGTCTGAGTTGTAAATTTTAGCATTACAGAACTTCCAACTAAAGATGTTTTATTAAAGTTGCTGAATGACCTATTAACTGAGCATCTTTTTATTCAGCTTGTATACAGATCTTTATTTTAAGCTCCTAAGAAAAATACTCAATGTTTTGTAACTGCTGCTGCATTGCTGCACAAGCCCACTGTAACATGGCATTTGAAAGGAAATAAAGGAAATGTTAACTGTTGCACAAAGTTTTAAACTAGAAGTTGGCACTTTGTGAGTATTGTAAGATACATCAATGCAGAAAACATGTAGCAATAAATTCCTGGAATTTTATCCTGTGTGACAAAAATAGCACATTTATTTGCTTACTTTATTTTAAAAAAAACAACGTGTAAGTCAACCATTTTTGGCCCAGAAATTGTTATCCAACTGCACAGGAAATGATGGTTATGAAGGAGATGAGCCATTTTTGTAAGTGGAATGCATGGCTGATGATCTCTAAGTCTAAATGTAATACTGAGTCGCATTCACTGACAGGTCTGTATGGAGCACAACTTGTGTTTCATTTGCTGCTCGTCTTGCTCATTTTACATCTGGCTTCATCCCAGAACAATTTCTAAGTACAGCAGGATTACTAGGGGAGCACCAGTAAAGATTTTTTGGGCCAATATGGCCATATCAGCCAATATCAATCTTATTGCCAATATAGACCCTGGCAGCTTGGAGAGCAGGGTCCAGCTGGTAAGTCTTTGAGGGGTAAGGGATATGGAGAGGTGTAGATTGAGGGAAGGAATGGGGCTGGGACAGGCACTGCACAGCCTGGGTGGGGCAGGGTGCAGGATGGAGCTGGTGGCTCATCCAGGGGGCATGGGGAGTGGTCCCTGCTGCTGCGTGCACCCCCAGGGGAGACATGGGAGACATGCCCCGCCCAAATCTGTGTGTGTGTTGAAGGCAGGTTGCCTGCTGTGCACTTGGGCCTGGCATCAGCCTCTTCCCAGTGGCTGCACTTGAGATAGGGTGGTGGCACGGGGGGGGCATAGGGGAGCTGCAGCTACCCCAAAATTCGCTGTAGAATAGACCTCCTCCCAGTGTTGCTGCTGCTCACCCCAAGCACAGCTGTTGCGAAGAGAATGGTGCCACCCCCAAGTACACAGCAGGCATCATTCCCTCACCCTGCACACAGACAGGGGGCACATGCTCCCCATACCCTTCCCAGGGGTGTGCACAGTGGTGGGAGCAGCCCCCCCATGACTCCCAGATGAGCTGCCAGCTCTGTCCCATGCCCCAGCTCCACTCCCTCTTGCATCACAGGGGCCTTGATCTGCATCCCCTCCCCCCAAAAAACTTACCAGCCAGACACTGCTGTCTAAGCTGCCAGGCTGCGTGCATGCACGCAGCATTTATCAGCGACAGTATCAGCCAGAAAAAGCAGACTGGATTGCTGATGATATCGACTTTCCTTTTATTGGTGCCAATATGATATGGATCGATAGATCAGTGCACCTCTAAGGATTACTTTATCTACTACTGAAGTTCAACCATCGCCCTGTTGAAATGCAGTACCAAACAACTTGCGCAGTAGAACTGCATCCATTAAAGACAGAAAAAAAGGTGCATCAGGTCCCCCATCTCAAAATGTTCTGGTAATTTGTTGACTTGCCTCCAAAGGTGGGCCTTGCTTCTTTTAGAAATATTTTTTACTAAGAAAACAAGTCTTAAGTGGGCTACTGCCCACCTGCAGCAAATCTGCTATACAGAGGGTAAAAAAGTTGTATAATCTCAACAGGAATTGAGATCTCTCTGCTGTAGTCCCCTAATGCAGTAAGCACAGCTGGGCATTGGATTTAATAGCTGTATCATTAAATTGTTTTTTGTTTTTGAATACTGATTTTTTCTCTCCAGGAAGAATTATGCCAAGCGGAAGTCACCTTTTGACATAGAGATGTAAGATAAGCCTTAAACTAACCAGTACCCTTGTTCTACTCTCCACTTTATGAAAGCCTCTTCCCTTTGAAAACTTCCCATTCATTATTCCTCCATTGTGTCTAAAAGTCTGGGGCCAAGAAACTTGAACATGTTCAGGTCTGTTATCTCTCCTGAGGCTCTGCACAGCTTTACCAAGTGTCTCTGTACATCTCTCCATTCACTTAATCTCCTAGTATTTATCTTTTTCCTGCCTTCAATAAGACCTACCCTTACCAACTGCAAGCTGTCATGTACCATAGAGTTCTAGCGAGATGTAACCTCCCTCTGCTTATCAAGATTCTTCTGTCTTTATATTGATAGTCCACAATAAGGATTATTCCATCTCCATGTAAAAAAGAAAATTATTAGTTTACATAAATTAACAGCTTTAATCTCAGGCTCCTTCACAGCTACAGTCTCCATCACCTTGAACTGAAACCTGGGGATAGAATTGGGAATAAGCTATGGAAGAAAGTTAGTTGTATCACAATAGTTTAGAGTAGGGGAAGGAATTCTCAGTAAGAAGATTGATGGACTGGGATGTCACTCACTCACTGCAGTCCTGAGGTTACTGTGCATCTCATGTGCTGTGCCATGCTGTAAAGACTCAAATGCAAAACAAACAAGTCAGCAGAGCTACTGAAAACCCAGTAATAGCTGCTGCCATGGCATGCAACTTTGCAGCTGCTGCAGAATTGCTGTAGCAGAAAGTAGGGTTTTGAGTTTAGTGTAAATCATGCTTTATGAAGTATCTCTGCATTGTCAGCCTCTCTTCTGTTGGCTTTGGGGCTGTTAGACAGCCTTTGTATGGTCTGTCTTTGTCTCAGTTTATATATACTTTCTTATATAACCATTTAAGAAAACAGTGCAGTTCTGTAATCAGAACTTCTCTGAAAGCACCACTCTTCCATTTAGAGCTACTGTCACTGAAAATTTGCACAAATCAGTATTTATAATGTACCTCACGGCTGGTGCTAACCCCAAACTCTTATTTTCACAAGCTGAAGAATGTTTTCCTTTTTATATTAAGTTTATCTTGGTTTTTTTTCCAAGTTAGGCACTAAGCAAGTAAGACAAAAAGCAAGACCTGAGTAGCTTCCTCCTGCAGCAAAGACATAAATGTCCTATCCTCCTTTTTTCTCTGGCCTCTTGCTCACACTTCAGTGATCTCCAGACCTGGAAAAATCTCTGAATTCTTGCTAGCTGCTTTGAAAATCCAGCAATAAGACTGGCAGTTCTATGGCACTGCTCTCCCTACACATATTGCGGTATTAGAAGATGCAACCCCTTGTAGGCAGAAGCTTATGTTAAGTCTCTTTGGGCATCTATACAGGTGTTCTGAGGTTGGGGAGCGTGCTTTAATTATACTTTAATTAAAGTACTTGCAGCATCATGTGTATTCAGTGGTGTTCTGTGCTTCAAAATGGGGCACGTAAACCAAAGCTTGTTTGACTTAGTTCAGATGCACCCCCCCCCACCCAAAACCATTTTGAAGCACGGGGACACTGAATAGACATGATGTGGAGGCCACTAGAGCATGTTAATTAATTAGCATGTGTCAGAGTAGACAGAGATGTACACGTGCCTTTTTAGTCTTGTTATATCACCAGAACAACCACTATTTGAATTATTTCAGTGTTTTATCCATCTAAAAAGAACATACACTATGGCCTACTCATTAACAGTGACCAAATGTAGTTCATTACTAAAAGCTAGGACTCCTAGCCCTGCCTGATTAACAAGAATGTCATTACTTGAAAAGTGGGCAAAAGCCTCGGATATTTTCATTCCCACCTCTTCCAGTGGAGAATGAGTTTGCAGGATGGTAGGGGTATCTTAATTAACTAACTGTACATAATGAGACTTCACTTCCATCTTCCCTTCAAGACAAATACTATGAACCTCCAAGACATATACTTGAATATGCAGTAACTTGATGGAAGATTAAGAGTACTTGTATAGCAGGCAGATGGTAGAGCTAGGTCTGGAAACCAGACCTAAGGTAACTCATTAATTTCTACCACTCTCATTGTGGTATTGAGCCATCTACATATGAACAACTAGTTAACAAAACCAAATCTATCTTCTTAGTACCTGTGAAAGCTGATGATTGCAGAATTAAAACTTATAAGAATGCAAACTCCTAGGCCCAGTGCTAAGGTTCAAATTTTAATATTTAATGTTACATTAATGGGGTTTTTCCCCTTAGCGTAGCATTGAGATACTAAACAAGAAGGCTAAGAGTATTTTCCATTTATAGTAAGAACACCCAAACCACGACATACTTTTCCAGTAACTTTAGGGCAAGGTCATTGCTACTTAATGGCAAGATTTTGTTTTGTATTATAAGTTATTGATGTACTTAAGAAATGTTTACACCTATTCAAAAGGATATTGGACAAGTACCAAGCCTATATTGTCACTACCATGACAGCAATGTAGGCTGTCCAAATGTGGACACTTTAGCCAGGGCCTGATGAGAACAGCCACGTGGTATGTGGTGCTGCAGACACGTTCACGGCACTGCATACTGTTGTTCTCTGTGATGCAAGATAGCAACATGGGGAGAGGGCCAGGGGTTGACCCCAGGAGACCCAGGGTCAAAAAAATTCACTCCCAAAAAAAAAAAAAAAAAAAAGGATTGCGGTGCACACAGGGACAGTATGCCCCTAACAAAACCAGACCCTGGCTGGCCAGAACCACACTCCAGCTGCTGGCTAGGCTTCAAGTAGCAGGATCGCAGCTGCTGCTGCTGGAGGTCCCCAGGAACCCAGGTAAGGCTGCTAGGGCCAGCCCAGTGCTGGCCCCAAACCTCTCCTACCCAACCCAGGGTAACCTGCCATGTGTCAGAGGGCACATGGCACAGGCATTCCCTGGGGACAAGTAAGCAGTACAAGGTGTCCCACTTCTCATTGTCCCCAGGGAAACAAATGTCCACACTCATGTGGACAGTCTTAGTGTGAAAATTAAAGTCTCCATACTGTAGTATTTCTTGTGCTTTTTGGAAAGTTCCAAATTACTTTCAAACCTACAACATACTGATTTTATTCATAATGAAGTAAATATTGCTGTCAATGGTGGAAGTCCTTTTTTTTTCCTTTCAGCTTCTAGTGTCACAAAACCTTGCACCTTCTTTCTCCACCTGTTCTGCTCAGTGTAGTCAGAATAGGTGTAAATATTTCTTAAGTACATCAATAACTAATAATGACCCCATGGCAAGGAGTCTGACCCTGAGCAGAGGGGCAAGACCCAGTAGCCAGGAACTTCCAGTTTTGATTCCAGTAGGAGCATTTGCACACCCAGTCAAAGGCCCCAGTCACAGCTGTAGCCAATACCCAGTGCCTCTGAGGAAGGCCTAAAAAACACCCTGACAGAAGTGGCAGGAAGGGGTAAAAGGGGCAAAGCCCAGAAGCAAGGGAAATAGCCATAACAGAACATAGGGTGTTACCTACACCTACATCAGTCCTGGCCAGTAGCTGCCTAACCTCAGCATTAGCACCTAGAGCTTTACCTGAATTCTTTTTACCTAAGTCTATTTTTTAAATCTTCCTCTGGTCCTTCAGGAGAAGGAACATGCTGTAGCTCCACTAGATGGTGCTGTATATTTGCTTTTGGCCTCAGCTGGCAAGGACAGGTGAGGCCAGGCCCAGAAACAATAGGTCTGTGGTTTTTCTCAGAACCAAACCCACACTCATATAAGTGCCAGCTGAACATTATGAACAATATTTCAAGAATTAAGTAAACTTTAGGCACCTACCATTTTTGATATAGAGAAGTGCAGTAAAGAGAGATGTTTTAGCCAGGCTGCTGCTGACTTCCAGTAAGTCACTGCCCTTTATTTAATTAATTAAGCAGTCAAAGTAGTTGTAGCATGCAAGTGCATTGTTCAACCTGAAAACAGTGCATTGAGAGCAGGGGAAGTCTCATAGTCATCAGACAAGTAAGTCATGCCTCCTCTTTACAACCTAGTAGTGCAGGGTTAAAGTTGTGGGTTTGGCACTTAGGCATCTCAAACCAGGAACCAGAGCACATTACATTTGAATGATGTGCGTCTTAGTCATCAACCTGAATGGCTGTGGCGAGTCCATCCCAATCTTACTCGAAGCAGAGCCACTGTGCAGCAAAGAATTTAAGATTCTTTAGGCCGGGGTGTGAGCCTGCCTGTTGCTTAGTGGTTGGAATATTTGCTGCATTCTGAAATTATTTATGCATTTTATGTTACGTGTTTAATCCAGTGACTGCTTAACCCATTCACTGAAATTTTTTGCAGGCTGGAGCAAAAAGAGCAGTAGCAAGGCCAGTCCTAGCACAATGCACTTTGTGCTGTTTTGCCACATAGCCCATTTTAGTAATAGTCCTTTTGTTTAAGGGCTACTTTACTAATTGCAAGTTACATGCACCGGTTGCATAGTTCAGTGCTTTGTTCACTGGTGGAACTGCTAAGTGCAGTTTCTCTGCTAGAAAAATCAGCGAAGGCTAAAAGATATAAGAACTGGAACCAGTGTGCTCAGGCTGTAAAAAGTCCAATGTACATAGACTCTTCAGTTGTTCAAGGCAATTTCTGATAGACTACAGGTCAGGATTTTATTAATATTACTAGCAATACCAGTATGGACAACTGACCTTTCCCACTGGGTTCTGAATTGAATTTAGTCACTGCTAATTGCCTCATCTGACATTTTTTGAGTTGTTAAAAGGACTTTATTCTTGAATTTGTCTTCTGTTCCCAGTGGCAAAGTACAGTACAAATCCTCTTCTATTAAAAAGTCTCCTCCTGGCCCTTTTGTTTTTCAATCAGCCTCTTTGCTAATCATATTCATGAGGCAGTTAATCCACTTCACTGTCCATGGTTTTGTAGAATGAATATTAACCAGTTATGACTGAATTGGAACCACCAGCAATTTGTATTTCTTGCACAGAATAGTGAAGCAAGCACATATCTTTCACATCCTCCACACTCCCCAGTGCGTAGGAGTAGACCAGTGGATCTCAACCTTTCTTGGCATCCTTTACAGGACTTGAGGCCCTGCTCCATTACTTTTGTGAAATGAATAACAGCCAATTAAAAAAACCTACTGTATATATTACAGTGCTTATCTCCTTGCAGGGGGGGGGGCTGGAGACTGGGGGTATAGGACTGTCCTGCCAAAAACAAGCCTAAACTTGTGCTTATCTCTTCACACATCACTTATCTCCTCACACCTCCCATCCCCTTCAAAGTATCTGGTAGCACCCCAGGTTACCTCAGACCTCTGGTTGAGAGTCACTGGGGTAGACCAATAGGCAAGACAGACTGACTGATATTTTGCTATTAGTACCACCATGTTTCTGAAACCAGTTCTGGCAGCATTGCCCAAGAGCAAGAGTTGGCAACATACAGCCCCCACAGGCTGGATTTAACCCGTGAAGTGATTTCATCCAGACTATAGAGCCAGGCAGTGAGCAGCAATTCAGCAGCCGGGGAGGCAACAGCCAGGTTGCAGGCACTTGGGCAGCAGGGGGACGTGGCAGCAGTCGCAGGTGCCAGAGTGGTAGCTGGTTTGCCAGCAGTTACATGGTTTCAGATTAGGCTGCTTTATTTTGGCCTGCCACCCCTGAAAGTTGTTGATGCCTGTCCTAACCCATATAGAGACAATTAAAAATCACTAAAATGTAACTTCCGCTGCCTTCAGTGGGCACAAAGATAAGCCAATGCTGAACTTTGTGAAAAAAAATTGACAAGGGGGGGAGGGGAAATTCCAACAACCTTATTCTTAAATCTTGAAAAACAGTCAAGGTTGAAACTTCTATATCAGCAGCTCGTTTTTAGGTACTTGGTCAAACAAGAAACTTGAATGCAGCTGGATGTTAGAATTGTGGGGCAGGAAATAAGTCATGTCACAGCTTTATGTCCAATTGTGGACTTGCAGCCAGATAAAACAAGGGCCAGAGTTAGGGAGGAAAAAATAACTTTCTTTTAAAGATTACATATTTAAATCCAGTAGCTGCTTTGCTCATTGTATCAGAAAAACCTATTTAGAGAGAAAAAGTCCTATTTTTTGCTATTTATGTTGACACTCATTAAATGAAGACACCAGTCTTTTGCATTATGTTCCTGATCAGTTTTTGTCTCCTATTCTGCTTCTCTTCTACTAACTCAGTGCTGCCCTGGTCTATTTGCAAATCTTTGTGGTGATGATTCAAGCAGCTTTCATTGCTACTAACAAAATACAAACAGAAAATATACATAAATTGATTGCAAACAGTGGTTTCAGGAATATAAAGTATGGGGTCTAGAAGGGCATGACAGTAAGAAACAAGACAATTGAAAGGAGCTTTGAGTGATATGTCCTTGTCAGAAGCAAAGTGGAAAATGGAGATGGGTTGAGGAGGAGTGGGGAGGAGTCCATTAAGGAGATTCAACTGAGTAAAAAAGCGCTGTCTGCGGAGGGGCACAAAACACTCTTACTAGAAAAGTGTTACATTCCCTATCTACATGAGGGAGCAAAGTCCTCAGCACACCTCAGTTCCTTTTCAGCCATTGCAAAGAACTTCCAGGATTGCCTCTCCTGTCTAAAAAGCTGCTTTCAGTAATTACTGTTAGATTGGATGGGTTCAGTGGCTGTGGGTCATCTCAGATTAGGTTGGTCCTGAACCCTGTACAGTTCACAATAGGTACATGCTACTACTCAGCCACCTTGCACGTCTGGTGGCTTGAGAGATTAGGAGAGAGGTGTGTAGAGCTGGCTGGAAAAGGGAAATCACTTTTTACAGAATCGTAGAAAAATCGTAGAAAAATCGTAGGGGCTAACAGGGACCTCAGGACGTAATCAAGTTCAGCCCTGTCCCCTCCTCTTCCCCCCAAGGCAGGATCACCCTGGACTAAACCAGCGTGTCTGGCCTGTCTTTAAGAACTGTGTGAACCTGCATGGACAAGGGCCAGGCCTAATGTCCAAAACAGCAAAAACACTCTAACTTACCACAGGCAAAGCAGGGGCAGATGACAGCAGTGTCTATGTCCTGCCACTGCAAAGGCAGCAAGTAGTTTGGTGCAATATGTTCAAGCGATCCAAGGAAGAGGCTTGTGCCCACTCCCCCCACCCCAGCTTCGTCATGATCCAAGAAGAGAAACATGAAAGAAGCAAAGTGTTGTGAGGCAGGACTTCCAAGAAAAGCATGTGTTTTGGGGGGACTGCAAAAGAGGAGTTTGACTGGTCTGCTACCTCCCCGATGGTTCTGGTCAATTTCATTTCCTGCCAGTTGTCAAAAGCCGCCCAGCAGGACAGGCAGGTAGGCAGAGAGCCAGCGTGTGCGGCCTCCCAGCCCCACACTTGCTGCTGGATAGGCATAGACCCTGAGGCACCTGGCCCCAAGTCACCAGGTGCCTCAGGAAGAGAAGCTTCTTGCTTCTGCGGCAGCTCTCCTGGAAGGCTTTTTGCTATTTCACTTGCTTTGAGGCAGGCACTGGAAGCTGCCATTCATGTTTCTCAAGGTGGATTTTACGAAAAAACGAAGTCCCATCAGAAAAGTATTCTACCCAAGTCTAATCACATGCAGCCTCCCAGGGCATGACATGCTCTGGCTGCAAGCTCTGGGCTTATTGGTAAGTCTCCAGACAGACTGTGCTGGGACTCCAGTAAGAGGTGTGAAGTCTGCTTCTGTGCCACTGTCTTCCATAAAGAGGTCAGTGGTGCACCTGGTCTCTCCTGATGTTGGGCCTGAGAGCTACCTTTCCAAAGGTTTCCTGGGGAGGGTGCTTACTGACAGGTCTTCCCTATATAAGGCAACAGGAGTACTGGGCATCCAACTTCCACAGTGTTCTGGGACTCAGAGCAGCGAGGTGAGTCCTAAGGACTACCCACCCATCCACATATTAAGCAGTGCAGGTGATCAGAGATGATGCAGTAGTCATGTGTCATATTAAAAAGCAGGTATTAGCATACTCCCAAACCCTGTAAACCACTCCAAAACCTTGCCCGCCGAGGTGAGCGTGCTCAGGCACATGAACCACCACGCTGCCAGGATATATAATACAGGACAAATCTTATAAGATAAGATTATATAAATCTTATATAATATATAAATGGACAGGAACATGGACAGGCAGCTGCTCTAAGCAGGAAGTCATGATCACTCAGCATGCACCAAGGGTGGGGACAACCACCAGCACACCCTATTTAGCCAGTGCCACTAGTAAAACTCCAAGGCTCACAGGGCCTGAGACACATTCCTACTGGGTCTATTTCCTCTGCTCCACCATCTTGCCTTGATCACTAAAGTCATTCTAGGAGCACCCGCATTGCCTGACACACCACTCCCAAGAATGGGGGAACCAGCTGTCCCAAGAATAGCTGGTTTGCCCCCTCTCTGCTTCCAGGCCTCTTCTTCCAGAGATCGGGAGGGTTTTTACTTCAGTCCAGAAAGGCTTAATTGGCTACACAGAGACCACACACCACTTCTGCTCACCAAGGTTTGTATGTTGAGTAACTAAAAAGCTATAGCTTCTTCCTATCATAAGGAAGAATCCCAATCTCCTAAACTAGAAATCACAAAGAAAGAAAGAAGGGTGAGTTCCTCCCTGCCATCCCTGCCCACCACCATCCAGAGGTCACAAAGCAGTTCTCTCAGGTTACAACACTGTGGACAGGGATGAACTGATATTCTCTCCCCCACCTACCTCTTTTGGCAGGCAAATATCTATACTCCATGACAGGGGCTCCTTCTCCCTTGAGCCTAAACCTAGGCAACTCTATCTCGCGGCCTAGCCTAATTAACCTGTCTCAAGCTGCTGAAGAACTTCTCTCTCTCAAAGCAGCATCTACGTTCTCAACAACTACCCTGTACCAGGACAGTTAGGAGACTTCTTGTCATTCCAGCTCTGAAAGTGCCCTCCCCTCCCCTAGCCCCTTTGTCCACCCTAGGGAGGATCATTTTCATTCACTAAATGTGAAACAAATCTTGCAGTTATGTGGAAAAGACATTTACAGGAAGCAAAAGCCCTGGTATACGGAAGATTCATAGATTGTAGAGTCAGAAGGGACCACAATGGATCATCATGTCCAACCCTCTGCCCCGGCAGGAAAGAGGACCGAGGTCAGATGACCCCAGCCAGGTGACTATCTAGCCTCCTCTTGATGACCTCCAAGCTAGGTGATAGCACCACCTCTCTTGGAAGCCCATTCCAGATCCTGGCCACCCTTACTGTGAAAAATTTCTTCCTAGTATCTAACCTAAAGCCACACTCAACTAGTTTACACCCGTTATTCCTAGTCACTCCCTGGGGCGCCCTAGTTAACAGCACTTCCCCGATTCCCCATTGACCTCGCCTAATAAATTTATAGGTGGCCACAAGATCTCCCCTCAGCTGTCTCTTGAAAAGGCTGAAGAGATTCAGCTCTCTCAACCTCCTCCTGTAGGGTCTATCATGAAGGCCACTAATCATGAGAGTGGCTATCTTCTGGACCCTCTCAAGATTCCCCACATCCCTCTTAAAGTGCAGCGCCCAAAACTGGACACAGTACTCCAACTGTGGCCTGACCAGTGCCGCATAGAGGGAGAGCGTCACCTCCTTTGATCTATTAGTCGTGCACCTGCTAATGCACGGCAAAGGTGCGATTGGCCTTGTTGATGGCCTCATTACACTGCCGGCTCATGTTCATCTTGGAGTCAATTATGACTCCAAGATCCTCCTCTGCCTCCGAGCTGCTGAGACGGACACTCCCCAACCTATACGTGTGCTGGGGGTTCCTCCTTCCCAGGTGGAGTATCTTACATTTATCTTTATTAACTTGCATCCTATTTCTCTCTGCCCATTGATCCAACCTGTCCTGGTCAGCCTGAATCTGCTTCCTGCCCTCCGGTGTACTAACTTTGCCCCATAACTTAGTATCATCAGAGAACTTGGAGAGGGTGCTCTCCATGCCCTCATCCAAATCGCTGATGAAGATATTGAATAATATCGTTCCAAGGACTGAACCTGCGGGACCCCTCTGCCCACCTCCCTCCAGGCGGAGAAGGAACCATCCACCACCACTCTCTGGGTGCGGTCCCTAAGCCAGTTGGCCACCCCCCTGACCATGTAGGCATCCACTCCACAGTCTGCTAGCTTCCCAATGAGGATAGGGCGCGAAACTGTGTCAAAGGCCTTCCTGAAGTCCAGGAAGATGACATCAGCCTCGGCTCCCGCGTCCAGCAGTGTGTGACCTGGTCACAGAAGGCCAGAAGGTTTGTCAAGCAGGATCTACCTGTGACAAACCCATGCTGGTTTCCCCTCAGCATCATTTCCCCTGCTAGGCCTGCACAAACGTGTTCTTTGATTATTTTCTCTAGTATTTTCCCAGGAATAGAGGTAAGACTGACTGGTCTAAAGTTATGCAGCTCATCCCTTCTCCCTTTTTTGAAAATGGGCACCACATTGGTCCTTCTCCAGTCCTCAGGGACCTGGCAGGAGCACCATGAGTGCTCAAACAGCTGTGCCAGCAGCTCAGCTGTGACACTGGTCAATTCTTTCAGCAGCCGTGGATGGAGGTGTGAAGAGGTGTGTGAAGAGGAGCTTACTGGAAAGCAGACTCTTTCAATGGATCAAGAGATATATTGCCTGCTGCAGCTCCTTAGCCAGGGAGTCAACACCCACATTCCCCAAGGGCCACAGTTATCCCCATTGGCAGTTTAACAAGAGTTTTCTAGACAGTGGTTTGCAAAGCAGCAACATGGAGGTCACATCAGTCCATACTTCAACCAAGTATACTTCATTGTCCCTGGCATCCTGTTCCAGTACCCAGCTCAGCAGTGTGGCAGTACAGAACTTCTTGTCTGCCATGATCTGATACAATGGGTCCAAACTTTTTGTCAGGCATGTCATAAATTAAGCCCTGTACCGTCCCCGAGTGCCACTCCAGTCCCCTTCCCCTGCCTGCTCTGCTGCTTTGTTTTCTGCTCCCTGCCCTGTGCTCGATGTCTGATCTGCTGCTCTTTCTGTTTCCTTTTCCATCTGCCCTGTGCTGTCAGCCCCTTCCGAAGTCTCCTGTGCACTACATACAGAGGCTGCCCACAGGCTGGTTTCTGTGTGCTAGTAGGAAGTCACTGCTAAGCTGTTGGCAGGAAGGTGCAGAGGCCCTCAAAGATGGGAGAGAAGTTACTTACCAGCAGCCAGTGTTTGAAAGGCATCTGTGTACATTCACAAGATTTATCCCCTCCCTCAGTCTCAGAACTTTTCAGATTTCAGGACCTTGCAATCAGAAGGAGCAAATGCGGGTGGCACAGGGGGCATGAACTGCCTTCTCACAATGAAGCCAATGATCTCCTGTGGCCACAGTGTGTTGCTGCAGTCAGTCCCCAGCAGACACCATTTGCTTTGTTATACTGCTCTGCAGCTCAGCACCAAAAGAGATGCCAAATGAGGAAGGTACAGAGACTGCCCTCAGAGAAGAACAATTTGGTGTAGGGAATCCTTCACTTCCACCCTGAGCAGCTGGGTAGTAGCTATCTGCTGTTTGAAGAGCATCTACAATCCACATTTCTCTGGTCAAGAAAGCACACTGTGGAGGTAAATTGCTTTTGGATCCTGTGCAGTGAAAGGCACTTCCTAAATTAATGAGTTAATCCAGGCATGGCCAACCTGCACAACAGTATATAGGGCAGGAAACAGAAAGCAGGGCAGCAGATTGGGCAGGGAGAAGAAAGCAGTAGATCAGCAGATCAGCTTGGGGGAAAAGGGATGGAAAGCCACTTGGGAGGGCACAGGGCTTAATTTACAGGATGCCTGCCAAAAAGGTTGGGCCCCCACTGAGTTAATAATGCCATGCACTATGCTCGCCCCTATTACTCAGGGGTCTTGAAGCACTTGGCATGTGCTGACTGACTGCACGCAACACCCTTGGGAGGCAGGTTTGGACCCTTCCTACATGATGGAGCTGGTGCTGCTACAGTTGAGCCAGCAGAGCCCTTTGATAGAAATGCAGCGTTTGCCAGAAGAAAAGTGTTTCTAGCCAGAATCAGTCCCCCTCTTCCTAAAGAACATCAGCTAAGATGACAGGACCCCACTTTTGCTGGTAGAGTTGGGGGCATGAGCTCTGCACACCCTCAGACAACAGGACCATGCAACCAATGCTTTGTAGAGAAGAACAGCACAGGCCATAGCCATTACTCTTTTGCACATCTTTGAAAGAAAATGAGACAGCCACTTCACAGCTCCCGGCAGCACTGCCCGATGACTAAGGTGGCAAAAGAAACAACTGAAAAGTAGATTTAAGGCGGCAAAATACAATCACCTGGTATCACAGTCACAACTCCACCCTGAGGAGGAGCCACAGGATTCTTCCTTACCACAAGCTGTTAAGACATTGTCTTTAGTTGTCAGTTCACAGTCAGTGCCAGCAACATGGTGCCTACTCCCCTGACCTCACTGCAGGCTCAGAAAGCAGGACTTTGCAACTTCTGAATCACCAACACTTTTCCTGCAAGGCATCAGTGTTTCCAGAACTAGTCTGACCCCCTCAGTTCTTAGCCTGCAAGCCTAGGAGAGATTCCAACAAAGGGGACAATGGAAACACCAGAACCTGGCATTACTTACATTTAAGATGCAAGGAGTCACAGGAACATTTTGCAGAAGCAGCTGCTTAGGAAGGTCATCTGTGCATCAGCACCAAGACAGGCCAAGTCTACTTTCCATCCATATGCTTTGAAGGGTGACAACTACATTAAGATTCCAAATCCTGAACCAAATTAACAGAGGTGCCTGTGAATCCTAAGCAGGCCATGGGTCTGTGTCCTAAAGGAAACAGAGGAGGCAGAATCTAGCTAGTCAGCAAGAGAGGCCAAATGAGAGAAACAAAAAGGATCTGCTTTTATATGAAGCAATGACGATAAATTATTCATCCTCATTCACCTTTCACCAGGGAGTTTGAGGATGCTAAGACAACAATCTCCAGTTCTGGGTACCAATAACATATATACAGAGCATTACCTCTTTTAGCTATTGATATGACTTTTAACTTACAGCTTCCGTGTTCACTAACCTATTGGAGCTACACCTGTTACCTGCTGGCATTCATGCTTAGTAGCCCTGTAACCTGTTGCTATATCTAGCTAACTTACATACAGTGGTTTAAAAAACTTCACACAAAAAGGCACAGGATGCCAAGTACAGAATCCATTACTTAGTATAATTTAACCAGTTAACATGTTGTGGCATTTATACCAAAAAATCAAAATAGCCACCATGTTTACAAGAGCAGCTTCTAACATGCTACACTCTCCTGGCAGACTGAAGCAAAAAATTATCCACATGGGGAAGGGCAGCAGGGTGATTGATTGACTGGATGTCTCAGCAAGGCAGTTACTAATGCGGGAGAGGTGTCCAACTGTCCCCCTTTGGGAAGAAGGCACTGCCACAACTTGTGGCCCACAAGTGTTCAATGGACACTTACAGTTGCAAAAAATAGATGGATAGGCATTACATAGGCCCATCTGGTCTAGAGTGCTGGGCCAAGGAATATTTAGGCCAAATACCATGGAATATTTCCTACACTTGGTGTCATTAGTCTCTGAAATCATTTCCCCACAGATGTACTGGAATCCCCATCACTAGTGTCATTTTAAAACTAGACAAAATTCTGGGCAACACAATGTAAAGAACAAACTACATTGATTTATTGGAACAACTCAATCCTGCTGTTTTCTAGGATGTGCTCAATACATCTCAGAAGTGAACGTGACTCACTATCTACGTGGCTCTACATTATCATCAGTAGCTGATGAGTGGTGACTGGGGGCAACAGTTTTCTATAGCTTTAGTAACACTTCCAGCAAGTGCCTGTTGGATATTGAATATTGTTAAATAAATTACACTTGTCAGACTCCTGTCAGCAGTTAAATCTAACTAAATCAGCAGTTAGTAAGGATCGGGTGTGAGTGGCAGGTGGCATAATGCTCTTTGAAATGTGTAGAGATGTCATTACGAAGACAGTAATTCTGCCATGATAGGATGGGGTTGATTTTGCTGCCATTCACAGTAAGTGACTCATGAATGTGCAGTCATATGAGATACAGCATAATTAAAGGAGCCCTGAACCTTTGGCCCACCAAAGAAACTGGGAAAGACCCTTCCAAACACCATGTTAAACTTATCCAAACCAAACAGTTGCATGAGTTGAAGCCTCGGATGTTTCACCTGCTGCCCCAACACCCTTCTCTAGGGTTTAGGTAGCGCTGTTGGGGAGCAAGGGGGGCATTTCAGACTTTTCTCAGCTACAAAGTCGGAGAGTGTTAGCGGAGGGAGCCACTAAACACTTTGCCTGTTCAGTTTGTGGCCTTAACCCCTGTGACTCTACAAAATAATTGCACTCAGCTTATCTGACCTCTTGCTATGCACAGGCCATAGGACTCACTCAGTAACTTCTGTGTCAAACCCGTAACTTGTAGCCTAGCTACACCATATGTTGAGGAAGACTTTGAATCTTGATTTATAGAATTCAAGTAATGGATTAGCCACTGTATACCAGGTGAAGTTTTTTCAGTTATTAGTTTTTGTCACAGGAAACAGGATGCAAATGTATAAGCTTAAATTCCTTTAATTTGAGTTGATTAAATTGCACTCTGCACTCAGGAATATTCTCACCACAGGTACATACAGACCGAGTCACCTTGTGACCTCCACTGTTAAACTGAACATATTGGGGACACTGGGAGAAGGACGTGGCATATTACTTGTGTATGCATGCCAACTGATCTGTTGCAACTCTTCACTCCTATTCTGCAATAAGTGAACCTAAAAATAGAGATGACTTGACTGTGGTCATTCAAAGGTCAGCTTCCCCCTCCACCTTGCACTTGCTAAAGGAAAAGAGGAAACAGTTGCAGCAGATTCAAGTGAGCATGATAAATGCCCCCAAAGAAGCCTTAAAACAATTAGCCTTTTAGCAGGTTTTCCAGGCTTTGAGTCATTTTGTGATTCTAAAGACACCTTTATCCAATTTGTTGGCATTGTTTATAGCTACCTTTTTGATGTGAACACCACATCTGGACACCATATTTCAAAAGTAGCCTTACAAATGCTGAACACAGTGGTGTCGTTCACTTGTGTACAGAGACATGCCTTGCTGGGCTAATGGTCACTGTGACCCTGATCAGACATCTAGCAGATTTTTGCTTATACATGAGCTTGTTTCAGTTATCAACACCACCAATATGGCTACAGCTTTGAAAATCCTTCCAGCCTATCTATAAATTTAAGCTCTGTGACAGATACATTTTTCCTGAAGCATAACTTTTACCAGTGAAACAAGTGGGCTTGAAAATGAGAAAAAATGAATGAGTATATCAGTAATACCAATTATAAACCAAATGAAGATAAGTCCTTCTGTCTCATTAGCACTGTTTAATTATGCTTGGATTTAGCTACTAAATATAGTTCATAAGAATTCACAGGGGCAAGAGTTTGCTTCCAGTTTTAATCCTCTTCCTACCAGATTCCTAATACTTCAGTCTTTTAAAGGCAACAGCTTTAAAGGCCACATCTGCTTACTTGAGGCATGAATAAATAAAATGTTGAAACCATAATACTTCCTTAGCACATTGAAAGCAGGAAGGTTTACAATCCTCAGTCACACTGCAGTTGTGATAGAGCTTCCAGATGAGGCTGCGGCTTCCTTGTGCTAGTCGCTGCACACACGTGTAGCAAGAAAAGGTCCCGGACCCAAGATCTTACCAGCTCCATACACAAATCAGACAAAGGGGAGGAGGAAGCAAGTGTTAGACAGAGGGTGAGTTTTACAGGTGAGTTACAGATGAGGTGAGTTTTACAGGTAGGGAACTTAGCAGAAGACTAAAGTGCCTTGCTTTGGTTACAAAGAAAACCCATGGCAAGACTGAGAACCAGACATGCATCTTGTTATGGCCCAGTCCAGCACTTGAGCTGAGCCCAACCCTACCCATATGTAGAATTAACTTCAATCCTCTGTTTGCCAGTTTGAGCCTGCCTGAACTAGTAATGTTCATTAGTAGTCCTAGCTACTGGCCTCAATTACAAATGAATTTTTGGTCTCAGACAAGTTCCTAGTGAACACTGGCAACATCTTAAATGGCCATCATAACAAACTCAGCAAACAGGACAAGGCTGAATGGAGGCTGACCTGCAGGAAATACCCTCTGGATCAGAGTTACAAGATAGCTAGAAGAAGCTTGCCCTAAGGCAAGCTATACCTGCTCTGTGGATAACTAAGGTGCTTCAGTCTCTGATGATGTCAAAAAGACACATTTCAGAAGTGTTAGGATTCAGTGGTTGTGAGCCTCTGTATGTAAAACGAAAAATAAAGGATTTCCAAATTAATGTCAGCCTGTTAACAGCAGATCAGTTGGACTTAGCCTGCATCTTTTAAGTAGAGGTTTTACAAGTCATAGATATCATCAATCAATTTAACAGCATAAAAGCTATTGATTCATCCAGAGTGAATTTCCCTGCTCCAAAAAAGGTGAAAGTTTATTGTACTGATGAAAAAAACACTTTACATTTCCAGCACGGCTTGGGACACATCTGCCAGGAGCAATTTCAGTAATGTCATAGGAGCGGGCACCAAAGGGGTTCAGAGCCTGGCACAGGTTAAGCTTGGCATTTATGAATGAGAATGAGCAACAGATGCAAAGCTAGATATGTGCTTTGCACACTGAATCAATGCAAAAACTAAAGGCGTAATTAAATTCAAGTCTATTTCACTTGGCTTAATTAAGAACTCTGGGTTCTTGCCATGATCATATGGGATGGGAACATTTAAAAGATGATATGCTTTTGCACCTAGTGCTCTTGAGAAACAGCTGTGCAGGAATGGCTCTGGGCAGTCTGGTCCAGGGAGTTTCTAGGAAAAAGTTTTGTTTTGATCTTTGTTGTGCCTTGGAAACTTTGGTTCCTTGTTGTTCTTTAATAAACAGCCCAGGGCAAGTTGAGCTGTGATCTAGTCTTCTCATGTGTGAAGCAGGATCAGGCTTGCCCAGTACTTATAAGAAAGAACAGAGGAAACACCGACACACACCGATGCCCATTTGTAGGCATTACATTTCCCACAAAAAGGAGGACATTAGTCATTGTGCAGAGCCCTGCTATTGCAAAGGCTGCGACCATGATGGTTCCAGGGTCTGTCCACTGGGGCAGAGAGCTGCAAACTCTGCTTTCTGCATGCAAAGCAAAATTAAAAACGTAACTATTGGATACAGGGTCTCATTGCTATAATAAGAAGGACACGCTTAGGGGTTTTCTAGCCACTTAATTGCAGCACCTTTACTACTTTCTGTCTGAAATTCCTGATCACTGCAGCTGGAAAAGGTTTACTTTGCCTGATCAAAATTGGAGGGAGGTAAGTGGTCATTACATAAGAGAAGCTCTCACTGAAGATCTGGTCACATTATGAAAATGTTTGAAAGCCACTCTATTTCAGAGTTGGTCGGGCATGTGAGAGGTTCTCCAGAAGCAGTGAATAGCAGGATGAAACCTTATGAACATCAATACACCAAAAAAGGTGCTTCAAACAGTCTTGGCCCAGTGAAAATGGGATGTAGTCACTCTAGATTTTACCCAATCCTTGGCAGGGTGATCACTATGCTCTGGCTGCAGCTGCCACTGGGTACGCATTTAGTCACTGTGGACAATTTCAAAGGGCCACCTGGCCTGCACTGCCTAACCCCCTCAACCAGACAGTGCTTCTGTTCTTGCCTAAATTGTCTGTAGGCTGCCTCAGACTCCACAACTTCTGGGTGCAGACAGCAACTGCCATTGCCAAGCCACAACACAAGAACACTTACGCACCTTGGTCACTACTGCAGCAGCTGTGCTGTCACAGTGCAGACTGGTCCCTGTGAGAGCACCAGCTACTCAATGAACTTAAAGCACAGGGGTATCTTCATGCACCTTTAGTGAGGCTGCTGGCAGGCAGCAGGAGCCTTGCTCAACACCACAGAGGTGGAACAACTCTTGCTGGCTGAGCAGAGGGCTCTGCCTCCAGTGAGGGACTTGGAGGGTGAACACCCTCTAAAGCTTTGCCAAGAGAATCAGGGCATAGATTAAGACTCTAACAGTTTAATTAAAGACAATTCTGGAACAGCTAAACAAGCAGCTTAGGCTTGAACTTTATCCCAGAGCAAATTCTAGCACTGGTTAAAGCTCATGGTTTTATACTACTGAACAAAAGCCCATGATGGGGGCTTTTACGGACTGGACCAGATGACCTTTGAAGGTCCCTTTGGTCCCTACTTGTCTATTATAGTAAGGGTTCTCACATCTTCAGTCATCACATCTTTGTGGGAGCAGTGATTAAGCAATAGCAGCACCAAGCCTTTCTGCCTCTGAGGAGAGGGCAGCAGGATGTGGAGACCTGAGCCCTCAGTAGGGAACCCACAGCCACCCCCATGAGCTTCGCTCCAGCCATGCCGCCCATGGAGCATTAATCTCCTCTGCATCATTTTGGGGTTGCAAAAAATTTCTGTTGTTTAAATGGGGTCTTGCTGAGGACAAGGTTGGGAAGCACTGACGTATGGTCTGATCCAGTAAATGACACCTTTTATGTATGTTCTTATTCTGAACTGTTGCTGTTTTCCAACTTCCTTGCAAGAGAAGAATTGCTCTTTTATTTCTCCCTGGTCAAAAAAGAGTTAAAACTAAGAGTTGCCATTTTTTCAAGGGGTTCCTGGCATCTAAGAAGTGGTGCCTGGAGTCTAAAAAGGTTGAGACCTACTGAATTAGTGTGTAGAAAGCTGTCCCTTGATGTCTTGTGCCCTCTGCTGCTAGGTTTGCACATCACAAGTAGCTGCTGCTTGTTTTCCAGGATATGTAGCCCAATTCTTACACCAGGCACTGCACCCTCACAGTGCTGCCTCCTTACTGCCTTTCCCCCGCTTTTGTCAGGTCTTCCTAGCCATGCTGCTGTCCTGGCCCTCCTAATTGGTTTTCTATCCAGGCTACCTGCCCCTCTCCCAGAGAACTGTCTATTGTCACACAACGGAGTGGTGTGGGGAGAAGGGATGGATATATACAATAATTTTTACACATCTTGGTTCACATTTGGGGGTGAAAGCGCAGCTAGAGGAGCTCTGAACCTCAGCAGGGTACTGTGCAATATGAACACTGTTAGGTGTGCAAATACTACACACAATTAATGGAATAAACCCGTAGATTTCAAATATGAATCAATGGTGTCAAAATCTTTCAGACCTGTTCTGAGTTGTTTGCACAGAAGAACTGATCCATTATTTTTTTCCATAGTCAAAAGATGAGTGAAAGCTAAGACCTGGCATTTTCCACTACTGGCATTAGCCAATAGTGCCTGAGCCTAAAAAGGTTGAGAACCACTGTTTTGGGCACTAGTGATTTAAACAAGGATTCACTGAAACCAGATACCCATCAGGAACATCTTTGAACTTTGTGAATGAGGGCTGATCCACAGCCAGACTATTGGCCCCTGCTGGGTAGTGGAGACTATAAACAAACACTGTACTTAATCCCAGGGTTTAAGGTTTAAGAGGAAGTGCAGTTGTCCCTGTGTCCACTAGATGGTACATCAATTTATAATATCAGGATTGCCCAAATAACCTGCTTTGAACTTTGGTTTAGTTTATAGTTTTGCTATACAAGTATGCTCAGGACAGCAGCACATTGAGCAGGGGCAGTGCAGCCTCGGCTGGCAGGAGGCCCGGGGGGTAGCCTGTGGCTCTTCCCTGCCGCTCAACATGCTGCAGAGGAGCTGTCTGGGGCATGAGGGTATTAGAGAGCAGGGTAGCCTGCAGGCAGCCATCTACACATACGTTGTGGTGCACTAAATAACTCTATGGCAGCATAGTTCTTGTGTCGGGCAGTACTATCTTATAGTGGAGTTAATTAATTTACTCCTGCCTAACAGCACTGCACATGTAGATGGTGATGCTTTAACTGTGGAGCTAATTAGTCAATTGCACAGAAAAGCACATGTGTAAATGACCCCAGTTACTGTCATTCTCCTGCTAGTTGGCCTGAGATGCAAAAACTTGTTCTCTGTTGAGCAGATTAGGTGCCCTTTTGCTGGGTCCACTGTGCATTTACCCAATAGTGCCTGAAAAATATACTCCCTTTTATTTTTCTTTCCTAGGTTTAAACATGGAGAAAAACCATCTCAGAAAGGCAAAAAGTAGAAAAGACTTGTCACACACCTCATCTGACCCCAGAACAAGAGCTCTCGAATATGAATTAGCTGTAACGGTGGTTCTTGTTTATACAGTCATTTAAGCTGTAGGTTATGGTAGATAGCTCTTATAAAGAAAATCCCCAACACTTATTCTTATTATAATTAAACTGGTGAAAAATTCAGTGTTTTCATGTGCTAAGATACTACAGCAATGACTCAAAATACCTTAATAGATACCTAATAGTTTGAAGCAAAATTCAAAATTAAAATTTGTAACTGAAACGGTCTACTAAAATTGCAATCAACAGTATTATAATACTGCACTACAGTATTTATTCCTATTACTATCATTTAAAAAAGCTTCTGAGTTATGGTTGTGCCATTTTCAGTACCACATTTTCATTTTGAAATCATATGTTTTCTTGTGAAGGCCACTACTTAAAATTCCTGATGTGGGATTTAGAGATCATTTGTAGTTGTAAAAGTAAATTAATGATAGGGGATCGTTTTCAATTAATATGTAGTGTGGCATTCAGGCAAGAAATAGCATATCTGATTACAGCAAACATATGCAAGGGAGTTTTGTACTCTGTTGAAAAATCTCGCTGTACTACTTTGTAACCTTACTAGCAAGGCAATTGCATTTGAGGAAAATGAAATATAGCTTTGCACCATTACAGATTGTGTTGAATCCTTAACATATTGCTGAATGCTTCACATAAGCTGATTCCATTAATTTCTACTAGGAATTGAATCTTTTCTGTTATTAAAAATTATGTTGTACTCGATGGGCATTCTCAAAAGAGAAAAAAGCAGGGGTGCCCCCAGCCCTGTCCCACTCACACCCTCCCTCACCATGGTGGGGGCCTCAAGTTGCCCTTCCCCACCATAGATTTACTTGGAGGGAGCTGCAGGAGCTGCTCTCCACGTGCATTTGTGTGTGCACATATACGTGGCAGCCCCTGTATGATCACCCCTCCTGTGCCCCCCTTGCAGGCTGGAACTCTGCTAGCCTTTGAGGGGAACCTGCCATGTCCTATGTTTTTTCTGTGATTATTATCATAATCAGTCAGCACTATCGAATGTCTTTGTGACCCAATTCTTCATCGTTGTGACACAAAAAGGGGTTGTGACCCCAAGGTTGGGAACCACTTCCATAGAGTCCACCTTCTTAGCGGGCACTGGCCCACAGTCCCTTAAGCAATAAATAGGCCTGTGTCATACAGTGGCAATGAGTGAATGCTGAAAGGAAGACTTAACAGGGTGTGACTGGGGGTTTTCCCCTGTTCCTCACCCACTTGCAGCCTCCAGCATTTAGGGTCTAAAAAGTTCTGATTCAGAGGCTGTACCCCTAACTCCTGTGCTGGTTTTGACACTATGGATTCTTATGTGAAATCTTTAGGTCTATCTTATGAATCACGGATAGGTGTTTGGAGATATCAGTGCTAATACAAATACCCTCCGGCACCATTACAAGGATCTTACAGCACCCCAGGGTGCTTCAGCACCTCTGTTGAGAATGACTACACTGATTGTTTGATGGGATGGAGGAAGGAGCTAGAAACAGTGGAAGGAGGAGGAGGTAGTAGAGCAGGTTATAGAGAAAGATGTACAGAAGCCTTTTCTTGTTCATTTAAAATTACTATAACCACCAGGTAGAGCTGTCCAGATGGTGGGACAGAGCCCAGAGGCATACAGGGCAGCTCCACACCCTGGGCAGTGGCAGTGGCACCATGCTGCCAGCTACAGCATTGGCTGTTTTTGAGCACCCCTCAAAAGGTACTGGACAGGGCTGACACCCTGGTTGTTCCCTCACTTATGCTACTGACAGAGCCAGTGAGAGGAGTCACAGATAAAATTTGTTGGAAATAGTCACTACAGCTGCACCCAAGAAAAGGCCAGCAGCCAGAGTGCTTGCAGACAATTCCCTTTGGCCATCACCAAGCCCAGGGCCAGAGTGAAGGTTGCATAGGCCTGGACTGTAATCTTCCTTTCCTGCCTTTCAGAAACATGTTTTGCTGCAGCTGATGTTCCATAAAAGCAGAAGATGCCACTTGGGAAGCCTTAAAGTTTGTGGCTCTTTTTATATTGAATAGGGTCAGAGGCTTTCTGCAACATCCATCCTTTCTGAAGCATCTACCTTCCCCAGCACCATACCACAAAATCTGTTTCATAAGCTTCCCAAGCTTAAAACTAACCAGATTTTCTTCTCCTGTCCAGTTTCCCCTTTGTGAGGCCATTCCAAAACCTCACTGCTCTTATCATGAAGAACCTTCTGTTAATGCCTAGCCTTAAATTATTTATGTCCAGTTTTACCTATTTGTTCTTGTGCCAGCACCCCACCATAGTTAACTTAGCAACTTTACAATTTTACCACCACCCTCAATGTACTTACAGCCTGCTTTCACTTTGCCTTCAGGTTAGATAAGCCAGGCTCTTCCAGTCTCCTGTCATATGGCAGACTCCTCATTTCCCTTATCACCCTACCCCAGAAATAACCTGGCAAGGCCGGAGATGTTGGCCTGAAGGGACATCAGCATATTAATCCTACTGAAGTAAGCAGGACTGCTCCATAGCTAGGGTTAGCATGTACTGTATCAAGCTCATAGGCTCATTATTCAAGAAACAAAGACATTCCTTTATGTGCCTTTTCCTCAAAAAAGTCCTGGTAGCTGGAGAAGCCCTATTAGAGGAAAGCTGGCAGTAGACAGCCTGTCCTTTTACCACATCTTTCTCCCATGCCAAGTTTGCAAAGGAATAACTGGGGCTTGACAAATACATAGTAATTGCTGTTTAGGACAAGAGGAGGGCATACCAGGTTTTCCAGACTGTACCAAGGGAGAATCCCAGAGCGATGCAGCAGTGCAGATGCATCCCCCCTTCTGTCGCTGTCCCTGGCTGGGCCAAGCTGCTCCTCCTGTTCCTAGCCTGCTCCAGCCACAGGTTGCAGCTGTGCACAGTGCCATGCTCAACAGGGGTCAGCAGTGTGCAGGTTACTCCTTCCAGTACCTGCTCCCTACCCGCTGGCCCTCTTCAGGTGCTCCCCACTTGCCAGGAGCAGGTGCCGGAAGGAGGAATCTGTGCACCATTGCCACTGACCCCAGCTAAGCCCAGCAGAGCTGCTCCCCACAGCCTTGGCAGGAGCAGGGCGGAAGCATCTCAGCCTCCCTTCCCATGTCAGCTAGGGACAGTAGCAGCTGTCCCCCTTCACATGCCTTCTCCCTGCCTGGCTTCCCCCACCCCCGACACTGCCAACAGATCATTGGCCTGGGGGTCCAGCCATGCTTTGCCCCATCCCCCTGCAGTCTGAAGGGCACTGGGCCTCACCTACCTTGAGTAGATCCTGGATCTGTCAGACATAGGAAACAAACTCAATATTCCCATATTGTTCTTAATTCTTGCATAATCACACTACTTCCACTTGAGAAGAAACAAACCTTCTGTTTCCTTTGATAAGAACGACTACAGAACATTAGGCGACATTTTTACAGTATGGCTGGCTCCCCACCCCCTCCCCTATATTTGTTTAATAAACTTGTCTACAGATCTGTTGTAATGGGTTTAAAGCTTGGAAAAAAACATTTTAATGACTAATTTTAAATAATGATGTACGACCTCATATATTTTAAAAAGTTACCATTTCCTTTAGGGAAGACAAAGCTTTAGCCCTAGATATTCCATACCTTTTTTTTTATAACTGGAGATTCATTGTTTAACTTGTTGGTACAGGTTCATAACCTTGTCTCACCATTAAATATTCATGTTTTAGAGTCTCTCTGATTACCTTCAGAGAGATATTACCTTCTTCAGGAATGATACCAGCTTTTGCAGCTGAAGATATTGCCCCTAAGCTGTGTTGTAAAACTCTCATGGAGTGGGGTATGTGGCTGAAGGATCATAAGAACTGCTCCCTCGCACACAGTGACAGTAGGAAGCAATGGCATGATGGAGAAAATGATTTAACATCAGTAGCTTTCTATAAGCCTCCTTTTAGGGCCAATTTTTAGACAGATGTTATAATCAAGAGCTCCTGTTTAATGCAAGATGCTAATTTTTTATTCAAGTGACAATGAATAAACTATGTTGAAGTGGAAATCAAAATATTAAGGGTGCATAAGAAAATAACTCTGGCACTTTACACAGATACCGGATCCTTTAACTTCCTAGAAACCTAAGCTGGACAATTTACTTACACAAAGACAAACAGACAAGCTCTACCTTTGCTTTGAGAGCCACACAAGGGACATTGCTATAGAGCTAGTAACAAGAGGGAAAGCCTGCAAAAAGTAAAGGCGAAGACTAGAGGAACGCTACAATCTTAATTAAGTTACCACTAAGGGAGCCAAACATAATGCAAGAGAAGCAAATTACTACAAATCTCATTATTGATAGAACTTTTAAAGTTGCAGCTATGGTTACAACATACAGGTCTGACCCCAGGTTTAACTGTCAATTCACTAACGCTCTCAACCACACATCCCTTTCTATTGCTTTGTGTAGTTTCAGATGCTCTCCCAGTTCAGTGGGATCTTTCCTTTTGTACTTTGCAACCTTCAGTGTCACAAAGTGATTCATTTCAGAATGTTCTCTCTCTCTCTCTCTCAACCCTGTACTCCTGATTTAACAATACTAAGCTCCATCTGCATCATACACAATTCTGTGCACCACAAAAGCAATGTTAGGACTGTGCAAACTGTCTTGCATGGGGCGGAGATGATCAAGGTCCCTGTTGCATTACAGTTAATATTTTATCGATGTATTTATTTATGCTAAGTACCTGTTGCCCTTCCCAACAAGTGCTCAAGGAGTCTTACAGTAAGAGAGCAGAAGAACTGGTAACACAGGAGAGCAGTGAGAAAAGAGTGAGTGACATGAGAACAGAACAAATTAAAAGGGAAAGGGAGCTGGAATAGCAACATAAAACAGAAACCCACTATGCATCATCTCAGCCCAGCTTTGTTTGCTAAATGCCTGCCCATATAGGAAGGTTTTACAGCACTTCTGAAGGATGTCCAGGCTTAGGCCTGGTAGGGAGGCAGGGGGTCCCAGAACTAGGAGAGCAACTTCTAAGAACAACTGCCCAAGCATTTTCACTAAGCAGACTTGGTGTCCTGACAATACTTGCAGGGACTTGATCTCAGCTGACCTTAGAGATTGTGATGGGGCATAAAGGAGAAAGGAGTCCCTTAGGTCTGTGCAGCCCAGACCTTTCAGGGTTTTATAGATAGGGACCTACCAAAATCATTTTTTTGTGATTTTCATGGAAACTGCAATTTCAGGCAAGCCCTGTGAAAAAGTGCAGGGTCCCTGAAAAAAACCAAACCAAACCAAAAATAAAATGCTGGCTCCTTCTGCGGAAATGGGGGAGAGGGGCTGCGGGCATGGCAAAATTGGCTGTGAAGGTAGGCTTTCATATGACCCCACCACTGGCCACCAATCAGTGGTGAGGGGTGAGACCCTCTCCATTCCCTCAACCATATCCTCTGCATCAGTGAATGACAGCAATTTTAGTACATTTGCTTAATAAAGCAGAGACCGAAAACAGAACCCCTACAGGCGTGAAACAGGTTAGAGACTATTTAGAAAAGCTGGATGTGTCCAAATCCATGGGGCCAGATATGATGCACCCAGGGGTGCTGAGGGAGTTAGCATATGTGATTACAGAGCTGCTGGCCATTACACTTGAAAACTCATGGCAACTGGGAGAGTTCCCAGCTGACTGGAAAAGGGCAAATACAGTGGAGACCTTTAAAACAGGGATGGAGGAGGATCTAGGAAATACAGACCAGTCAGCCTCACCTCAGTCCCTGGAAAAATCATTGAGCAGGTCCTCAAACAATCCATTTCTAAGCACATGGAGAAGGAGGTGATTAGGAACAGTCACCATGGATTCACCAAGGGCAAGTCATGTCTGGTTAACCCTGGTTGCCTTCTATGATGTAATGACTGGCTCTTATATATCTTAATTTTGGTGAGGCTTTTGATATGGTTGCCCACAACATTCTCATAAGCAAGCCAAGAAAGTACAGGCTGAATGAATGGTTGATAAGGTGGACAGAAAACTGACTGGATCATTGGGCTCAAAGGATAGTAATCAATAGCTCAACATCTAGTTGGCAACTGGTATCAAGTGGAGTGCCCCAGGCATTGGTCCTGAGGCAGGTTTTGTTCAATACCTTCACCAATGACCTGGAAGATGGGATGAAGTACACCCTCAGCAAGTTTGCAGATGACACCAAGCAGGAGGGGAGGAGGAAGTAGTGGATATACTGGAAGGTAGGGTTAGAATTCAAAGACCTTGACAAATCAGGGACTGAGAGCAGGAGATTGACTCCTACTGCCAGGCCCTTCTCCCCCAGGAGCCGGAGGGTAGACCACAGTCTCCCTCTAGGACAGGAGAGGACTCCGGGACCTCCCATTCTGGCCAGGCAGGGGGATCGAGGGCCCTAAGGCCCGCCGCACCAAGGCCCCTGCCCTGTTGGAGCTCAGCAACAGGTATGAACCTCTTGCAGCCCCAGCAAAGCCTGCTGTGTTGCCAGCTCCCGCAGGCAACACAGGCCCAAATGCTGCTACCGCCCCTGCTCGCTCCAAGACCAAACAAAGTGCTTGTTGTGGGAGACTCCATCCTGAGGGAGTAATCTGCCACCCCGACCCCTCAGCCCAGGAAGTCTGCTGCTTCCTGGGGGCCCACATCCAAGACATTGCGGAGAAGATCCCTAAGCTTCTCCAGCCCACAGACCAGTATCCCATGCTCCTTATTCACGTGGGCACCAATGACACGGCTTGGAGCGCTCCCAGCTGGGTCATGAGGCACTACAGGGATTAGGGAGCAGGGCTAAAGAGTCTGGGGGCACAGGTGGTGTTCTTTTCGATCCTCCCAGTCTTGGGGTATGGGTTGAGGAGGGAGAGGAGGATCCAGGTAGTTAACCAAAGACTGCAGTGCTGGTGTCATCAGGAAGGCTTTGGCTTCCATGACCACAGCCTGCTCTTTGGTGAGAGAGGCAGCGAGTTGCTGGGAAGAGATGGCCCACACCTCTCTCCGCTGGGGAGGAGGCTCTTCTCAGCCAGACTGGCTGACCTGCTCCACAGGGCTTTAAACTAAGCCCACCGGTGGACGGGGGGACTACCACCACTTCTGGCCCACTGAGCAACCCTTGCAAAAAAAGCCAGCAGGCCAAGGCACTTAAGGGAGCCCACCCCTGCCCCAGCCCTGGTACAATTTGTGGGCAAAGCAAGAGCCCCCAAGGAGACACTTGCCTGCCTGTACACAAACACCAGAAGCTTGGGAAATAAGCAGAAGGAATGTGTCCTCCTGCTTAATACAAATAATTGCAACGTCATAGGGATAACAGAGACCGGGTGGGACTCCACCCATGACTGGACCATGGGTATAGACAGCTATATCTTGTACAGAAGAGATCAAGTATATAAAAGGGGCGGGGGTGTAGCTCTCTATGTTAAGGAAAGCTACGCATCCCTGCAAGCTGATGTTGGCGACCAGGGTGGACAAATGGAGACCCTCTGGGTTAAAATCTGTGGGGAACACGGCACAGCGGACACAACGGTGGGAGTCTACTACAGACCTCCCACCCAAAGTCAAGAGCTTGACCAGGAGTTTGCCTGGGAACTGGCTGAGGCCGCATGCTCCAAGACCATGGTTGTCATGGGTGACTTCAATTACCCAGACATCTTGTGGGAGGATCGCTCAGCAAAATCTGAGCAGTCGCAAAGCTTCCTATTATGCATGGATGACCTCTACCTGACTCAAGAAGTCTACGGGCCAACAAGAGGTAAATCACTGCTTGACCTGGTGCTGGTTACTGGGGAGGACTTAATTGGAGACTTAGTGATTGATGGGAAGCTGGGTGACAGCGACCACGAGCTGATCACCTTCACCATCCGCCATAAAGCTGGCAAGTCAGTCTGCAACACTGAAGTCCTTGACTTCAGGAAAGCTGACTTTGACAAGCTCAGGAGACTTGTCAGTGAGGCCCTAAGGGACCACGACACCAGGGGGAGGGGAGTCTAGGAAGAATGGCTGCTCCTCAAGGGAGCGATCCTCAATGCACAAACTAATTCTATTCCATCTCAGAGGAAAGGCAACAAGAAGGCACAGCAGCCCCCCCGGCTCTCCAGGGACCTAGCAAACCTCCTGAAGCTAAAAAGAAAGGCTGACAAAGGATGGGATTCACCTCCAAGGAGAACTATTCTAAGCTGATCCGGTCCTGCAGGGAGCAAACCAGGAAACCTAAGGCTGCAACTGAATTTCAACTAGCTTTGAGCATCAAGGACAATAAAAACTCCTTTTTCAGATATGTGGGGAGCTGGAGGAAAAGCATAGCAACATTGGACCCCTGCTGAACCAGATGGGAACCCTGACGCCCAGGAAAAAGCCAACAAATTAAATGGGTACTTTGTGTCAGTCTTTCATCAGTCCCATGGGATGCCAATGCCTGCTATGGGACAGAGAGGTCTGGGGTGAGGGAGATCCCTTGCCCTCCATCAATGTAGACCTCACAAAGGAACACCTTGAGAGGCTGGATACCTTCAAGCCAGCTGGCCCTGACAATCTACACCCCAGGGTACTCAAGGGGCTGGCGCGCATCATAGCCCAGCCTCTGACACAGATCTTTGAGAACTCCTGGCGCTCTGGTGTAGTGCCCAAAGACTGGAAGAAGGCCAATGTGGTGCCTATCTTCAAGAAAGGAAGGAAAGTGGATCTGACAAACTATAGGCCCATCAGCCTGACTTCTATCCCAGGGAAGATCTTAAAAAAGTTTATTAAAGAGACCATCCTTAATGGACTGGCCGACACCAACATCCTGAGGGATAGCCAGCACGGGTTTGTTGCAGGTAGGTCTTGCTTGACCAATCTCATTTCCTTCTACAACCAGGTGACCTATCACCAGGACAAGGGAGAAGCGATTGATGTCATATCTTGACTTGAAAAAAGCCTTTGATTTGGTATCCCATGATCACCTCTTGGCAAAACTGGCCAATTGTGGCCTTGGGTCCACCACAATCTGCTGGCTGGAAAATTGGCTCCGTGGTCAGACCCAGAGGGTGGTAATTAATGGAAGTCAATCATCATGGTGCCCTGTGACCAGTGGGGTCCCCCAAGGCTCTGTCCTTGGACCCATATTGTTCATTATCTTCATTAATGATTTGGACATTGGAATCGGAAGCAGACTGGCCAAGTTTGCCTATGATACCGAACTTTGGAACAAAGCATCCACACCAGAAGACAGGCGGGTGATCCAGGCTGACATGGACAGGCTCAGCAAATGGGTGGACAAGAACCTGATGGTGTTTAACACTGAAAAATGCAAGGTTCTTCACCTTGGGAAGAAAAACCTGCAGCATCCTTATAGGCTTGGCAGTGCTATGCTGGCTAGTACTATGGAAGAAAGAGACTTGGGGGTCATCATTGACCACAAGATGAACATGAGCCTGCAGTGCAATGCTACGGCTAGTAAAGCGACCAAAACGCTGGCTTGCATCCATAGATGCTTCTCAAGCAAATCCCGGGATGTCGTTCTCCCCTTGTACTTGGCCTTGGTGAGGCCGCAGCTGAAGTACTGCGTCCAGTTTTGGGCCCCACAATTCAAAAAGGATGTGAAGAAGCTTGAGAGAGTCCAGAGAAGAGCCACGCGCATGATCAGAGGTCAGGGAAGCAGACCCTATGATGACAGGCTGAGAGCCATGGGGCTCTTTAGCCTGGAAAAGCGTAGGCTCAGAAGTGATCTGATGGCTACCTATAAGTTTATCAGGGGTGACCACCAGTATCTGGGGGAACTTTTGTTCACCAGAGCGCCCCAAGGGATAATGAGGTCAAACAATTATAAACTACTACAAGACCATTTCAGGTTGGACGTAAGGAAGAATTTCTTTACTGTCCGAGCCCCCAAAGTCTGGAATAGCCTGCTATCGGAGGTGGTTCAAGCACCTACACTGAACACCTTCAAGAGTAATTTGGATGCTTATCTGGCTGGGATCCTATGACACCGGATGACTTCCTGCCCTTTGGGCAGGGGGCTGGACTCTCTGGTCTTCTGAGGTCCTTTTCAGCCCTAATGTTTATGAAATCTATGAAATTCAAGGACTGGACCATAAAAAAAAAAATTTAATGAGGGTAAATAAGAACAAGTGCAAAGTACTGCACTTGGAATGGAACAATCCCTTGCACCTGTACAGGCTGGGGGCTGACTCTGGCTAAGCAGCATTTCTGCAAAAGAGAACTTGGGGGGGGTACAGTGGACAATAAACTAAATATGAACCAACGGTGTACCCATGTTAGGAAGAAGGCTAACAGAATACCAGACTGCATTAGTAGGAGTGTTGCCAGCAAATTAAGGGAAGTGATTTCTATTTCACACTGGGGAGGCCACATCTGGAGTTATTTGTCCAGTTTTGGGACAGAAAGAATGTAGACAAATTGGACAGTCCAGCAGAGGGCAACAAAAATGGTTAGGGGCTGAGGCACATGACTCCTGAGGAGAAGCTGAGGGAACTGGACTTAGTCCAGAGAAGAAAAGACAGAGAGGATTTAATAGCACCCTTTGACTACCTGAACGGGGTTCCAAAGAGGGTGGAGCTGGACTGTTCTCAGTGGTGGCAGATGGCAGAACAAGAAACAGTGGTCTTAAGTTGCAGCAAGGAAAGTTTAAGTTAGATATTAGGAAGAATTTTCTCATTAGGAGGGTGTAAAGCACTGGACCAGACTACCCAGAGGGGTTGTAGATTCTTTGTCTTTGGAGATTTTTAAGACCCAACTAGACAAAGCTTTGGCTAGGATGATCTGGCTGGGGATGATCTAAGTTTGAGTAGGGGGCTGGATTAGATGACTTCTTAAGATCTCTCCTAATGTTAATTTTCTATGATACTATGGCCCCTGTAGCGGGTGGGGATAGCTTGTTCAAACAGCCTTTGTTTTTCCCTGGGGTAAACTCGCTCCCTACAGGGATTAACACAAACAATAAGGGTTCTCAAGTGGAGTGCCCCAGGAAGTACCCTGTGGTCTTTTCCCAGAGCTGAAGAGAGTGCCTGAGCTCGGTGTTGTGCCTGCCAGCCCGGCACCCTTCACTGTCAGTTTCATTCCAGAAAACTCAGGGTCTCTCAACTTTCAGCCTTGCTGCAACCCTAGGAGAAGCAACACTAGCATAGTGCTTGGGGCTTGTCTGGGAGCTCATCCACCTGCACCCCTTCTCAGCTAGCCTTCTCCCTCTCTCAGGACTCTGGGAGCCTTTTAACTCCGGGCCACCTAATTATCTTCATCATCTGCAGCCAGTCCTTGGAGGCAGACTTGTAAGCACTCTGCCTGCCTACAGTTGGCTGCAGCCCCTGAGCCTGACTGGTAAGCCCCCTCATACATTGGTACAGGGCCTAGAAAAGGCTTGATCACTGGGTAAAGCTCTTTGTATTAGGAATTTCAAGCCTTGCCCAAGATGTAGGCCAACAAGAAGGGACAGTTGCTTCAGATCACAGGTTGCTTGGGGGTTACCAAATTGTCATAGGCTTCATTGCACTGGGCATTCCCCTGCCTCAAGAAGTCAGAGGTGCAACCAGCAGTTTTGGCCCTCTGGGCATGAGCTGGGAAGGTGCCAAGTGCCAGAAAGCACAGGCTGTGACTGCTGTCTTGTCGGTTCTGTGGAGGGTGGTGCCATGCTGGCACTTGCTCTACATCAGCACTGAGGGCTGGTGCTGCTTGCCCACCCCTTTTTAGGCTAAAGCAAGGAGTTACTTCAAGGTTTTGCCCCATCTCTTGGCAACATATTTCCAGAGCAATTGCAGTCTGGCCCAGCCCAGATTCTTCCTTGCACAGTGTACATCATAACAAGAAAGCCAGACAGCTTGTTGCCCATGGCCAATGCTTTAAGAATCCCCTTTCATCACTTTGTCACTTCTCCCTTTCCCTGCAGAGGGGCCATCAGTGCACCCAAGCCAGTCTCCCATTGTGAAGCATGTTAAGATATCGGTCCTATTAAAATGCCAATTAAATATCATTCTATTGCTGAAAAGTTCATATTCCCTAATCTACTCAAACCTGTGAAAGCAACTGTACTTCCTATTTTGGAATAGTGTCTTAGCCCAGCAGGATTATTTTGTTTAAATTAACTAGCAAGGATGGCAAAGCTTACTCTGTGTGTATTTTTAAGGTGTACAGTAGTTTCATTCAGTATAAATGTAGCAGCAGTCATTACTGTGGAACAGAGGCATTTAAGGGAAAAGAACACCCATTGCCTTCTGACAGATAGCAGTACCAATTCTTCCTAGATGTCTGTATACAGTATTTTAGCACTCTTAGATTGGTAATAAGATGTTCTTGGCACACACAAAATATTCTGTATAGGATGCATATCAAGTACTGAATGTGCCACTTGGGGCCTGTTTACATTAGGGAACTGCACCCATTCCAGTTACACTGGCATAGAGCAGAGCCTTCTAGTAGAAGTGTGGCATATGTTGGCAGCAGGTATAACAGCCTAGACCAAGTATAATAGGAATATAGTGTTATATGTAGCCATGTTAGTTCAGGCTACAATATGCTAGCTAGCTGGTCCAATAAAAGATATTCCCAAACCTTGCTTCAGAGCATGTGTAAGAGTGCAGCCAATGCATAGCTAGCATTAGCATGGAGGATGTGGTCTTTTTGACACCCCCCACTCAACACAGCTACATCAACACAACTTTGCAATGTTCCTGTTTCACACTCAAAACTTCCCAGCCACCTACTAGTGATATTTTCAGACCCCATTATGGAAGCAAGTATTCTTTTTTTTCTCCCTCCATTTCTTTACTTGGCTTCCTGTGTTCTGTATTTGTACTGGCAAAATAGTTACACAGTGTATACATTGCTTCTAATGGCTTCCACATGGTTTTGATGACTGATAAAGCACTGGCTTGTTCTTTCAAGTGGGTGTAGTCTATTATCAGGCTAATTTGGGGGCATTGGAATTCCAAGCATCACATATGCAAGAAAACCCCAAGAAAGAAAACTAGCTACTTCCTTTAATCCACACACTGATTACACTAATCAGCCCTATCTAGTGAAGGTTGAGGAGAGCTCAGAGTCTGTTTCCCTCTGATCCACTTTAATCACCAGAAACAGTCTCAGGTGGCGCACACAACGGTAAGAATATGAGCTTCTGTCTGTGATATCACTGGGAAGATTAGGAGCACTGGTCAATATTAAAGAGTTATGAAACTACTAGTTTTTGAATCCCTGTGAATGTGCAGCTTGCCTTGCTGGTAAGAGCTATCACATCTCTCTCAGACCAAATACACTGGAGAATCATTCAGTGTCTGAAGTCCTCAAAGCAGTGGCAGTGCAGAAACTGCACCTCAGAGATGGAAAGCAAACCATGCCCTGTGGACTGGGATGCAGAACCACAGTGAATTGGGACCAGAGCAGCAGTCTGGTAAGGCAAGCATCCAGGCAGGGGTAAGTCAACCAGATCTGTGGCACTACCGAAATACAAAAATTACTCTAGAAGCACAGAGCAGTCCTTCTAGTTTAATTCCCAGTCTCTGCCAGGAGCCAGATGATTCATAGTGAAATGTTAATACCCCTAACTTTGTCAGATTATGAAAATACTTGGTCCCAGCTGTAGTGACAGGATTCAGCACGGCTTTGAAACTGCTTGATAAACATGTCATCTGAGGCCTGAGGAAAACACACTTACCCCTTGCCTGCCCCCTCCCTCCATGCCACTTGATGCATGAGCCATTGTGCTAGAATAGGAAACCCAGGTCCCCAGCCTTCCTCTGCCCTTGCATAAGCACGCTGGATCTGGGTTTTCTCTTTGGCCCAGAGGGAGGACGTTGTATTTTGTGGGAGTAAAACACTGTTGGTAATCTCTGGGACAGGACAGAGGAAAGCTACGTAAATTACTTCTGACAAAAAAACCCCAAACCTGGCCCCCTATCCCTGCCCTAACAACCCCCGTCCCCAATAACAAGTAGGGTGCACAGCAAACAGCAACACAAACACAAGAACAGACCTGCAGCCATTGTTGCGAGGTGAATTGAATATGTACCAAAATCCCTTCACAATCTGCCTGTGTGTGCAGTCTCTCTCCCTCTCTCTGACAAACCACCCTTCCTTGTAGCTCCTGATTGGGTTATGTTGCAAGTCTCATCTGCCCTGATTAAGCCACCCTCACCTTTTCAAAGCAAGGAGGGAAATACTGACTTAGTCAGTCCTTCCACTGCAAACAGGAACTGAGCTTTGGAAATGTAACTGTATCTGTCCTTCAGGTCCTGAGCCTGCCACCAAGTTTGCTGCGATTTGCAGCATTCTCCCCAGCTGGGAAGGCAGGGGACAAATCCTTTGCTGGCAGTCACCTCAGAGCCAGGGGCAGGTGGCAACAGCCGCAGTCAAGTCCCTTTTGGGAGCAGTTCTCAAACCTTTTTGGATTCGAGGCCCCACCCCACCTTTGCTATACCAAGTGGCACCCAATTAAAAAAACTACAGAGTTTATTTACCCAAATCCAAGATCACTTTGAATTTAAGATCAACTCCCAATGCTTGGATTCTATAAATGGAAAATTTAAAATTTGTTGCAATTTTTCAGTTATAGAATCTATTTATTGGAGAGCTATCTTAAATTTGTCCCCAAACACAGGGGGCAGGCAGTTTGAACCCTCATCTCTTGCTCCCCCAAACCACTCGTCCTATGCTATCCGTCTCCCCCACCCCCCCCACATCCCTCACTGCCCTTGATCCCCCAACTCCCACTGCTACCCCATGTGCAGCACAGGTCAAGAATGCAGAAGCAGTGTGTGCTGCTGCCCCATCTCCCCAACACACACTTTTGCCCTATCCTGTGCCTGACTTCCCACACAATCCCCGACCCATGCTGATGCCCATCCCTCCATCTGATCCCCCAGCCAGGCTGCCACCTAATCCTGGACGCTAGCTCTGGCCCCTGACCTACAGTGACCACACTGCTGACTCCATGGCCCCAAGTAGCAGCAGCAGCAGCAGCTCTGGCTTGTGCCTCAGGGAAGAGAGCTGGAGCCTGATATTCACCTCATCTTGGATTCAAGTAAATTAAATATTAGTGCTTAATTTCCTTGCAGAGGGGCTGGGCCCCTCAGTAGAGGGTAGAGGATTGGGCAGGCAGGAACATGCGTGAGTCTGTGCTTATCTGCTTACCTCCCCATACCTCAAGATACCCTTCAAAGGATCTGCCATCACTCTAGTTAAGAATCAGCATAGTAGAAAGGCTCAGATACAAACAATTTAAACTATTCCTTCCAGCTTGCCTGGCTTGTCAGGGGAATCATGGTGTAGACAAACCCAACTTCCTCAGTGTTAGTTAGACTCACCAGCAGTTCCTCACAAGCCTCTCTAGTCCTCACAAATCTTAACAAATATGTTCTCTGGAGACAGTCATCTTGCTCTATAGCCTTTTTCAAGTAGTAAAGTGATGGCTTCTAGATATTTGTCACAAATAAAGAACTCCTTTATTTGTTACGTCTTTATTTTAAAGGTCTGAGCACATGACAAAACAAGGACTGTTGCTCCTGTTAAAGGGCGTCAGGGTGTTTCTTCTGCAGTACATTCCAGTCATTTACACCGAGCATCCGATCTTCTGAAGTTAAATTCCTAAATAGGTTTTAGTTCCAATTATCTCAAGCTTATTTCTAATTAAACTGAAACTAGATTAATTGTAGTGCATTTGTTTAAAAGGCAGCACTTTGGCACTTAATTTATCAAATGATTAATTACTCAGGCAACAGCCATCCCTGATGCTCTTGAGCACTCAAGCCTCATATCCAGTTTCATTCATGCTGCCTGCTCCATGCAGGTCAGTGTTTCATAATAGAGCTTATCACAAGATGTTTAAAAATTGTGACCAGCTGTGGGGAAGACACCAACACCACACAAAGGGAATGAGGAAGACAAATACCTACAAGCTTTAAAAATACAGGGATGATGCTTTAGAAGTATTTAGCTCCAACAGAAACCTAAAACCAGTACTTTACCTAGGGCAGGGAGACCTAGGCAGTTGCTTCAGGTGTCAGCTTGAGGGGGTGAAGGCAGAGAAGCCAAGGGAGTGAGGAAAAGTAGTAAATTGTTGCCACAGCCACATAACTGCACCAGTGGCATGACAGCAAATGGAAGTTGCTGCTGTCCCTGTGTGTGGTGCACACCCCAGACATGTGGTTATGTAAAAAACAACTACAAAACATAAGTTGCATCAATTCCCATAGCAGCTTCGTAACAACACGGGTCCCCAAGACATTTTTCAAGAATAGAGCAGATCTTCTGGGGACTTGTCCACACTTGTTCCTCCTCTACTCCCCCAAGCCAATCCTTCTCTTCCATCCGAGACCTTCAAAATGGAAGGTCTCTGCTTGCAGTAAACACTGCAGCCTCCTTTAGCTCCCAGAAGGCTTTGCACACACCAGGCCAGCTCCCTCAAGAGAAAGTTATCAACTAAAAAGCAAGCAAGCTACCCTGTAGGGAATATTGTGCAGCAATTTCATTTCTACCTTTGGTCTTTCTTTAAAGGAAATTGATAACAATTACCCACGCAGCCTTGTACCACCTAACCCCCTGGGATCTCCTGGTCCTGGGGGCTTTAAATTGCCTGGATTTATTTGGGTGCTACTGAGGACTGAATGCATCCACTGGGAACAATCAGGCCAGATCAGATTCATGAGGTGACTTTCATAAACATATATTCACTTTTTTGGGTGAGGGGGAGATAAGTGGGGAGAAGTATGGCAGCTGAGGAACATAAAAAATTAAAACTTATTTAAGATAAAGTCTTCAAATCAACAGCCACAGAACATGCAGTAAAGGTATTTGAATTTTAAACTCACTTTGCTACTCACCTGTTAAGTCTTTGGAGGTTTCTAATTCTTGTGTTTCAGTCCAAACAAAGTACAGCAGCCTCCAGTAAACTTTGCTGTTACATCCACGATTCTGCATCCAGCATCACGCATGACTTGCATACTAAGAGAATTCAGAGCTTTGTGATTCTTGAAAGCTCTGCTAATTATGCAGCAGTTCATTCTTAGCCATTGCATGTCTATGAAATCTATGAAATAGTGTGTGCAGTCAATAGCATCTGGGCAAGAGGCCAGCAATACCATAAAAGTCCCATCTTTCTCCTGGTGTAATAGAGGTGCTTGTGGCAAACCAAAATATTAACTAGTATTTCTGAACATTGTGCCTAACAACTGACTATAGAACAAGACTTAGTACATAATGTTCCACACTGCAGCTTGAACAAATCCAGTATTAGTAGCCAAACAGACCTTTGACATCTCTGAGTTGCTTGAAAGAGTGTTTTGCAGGACAAGCCAACCATTATTAACTGTGGTTAAAGTGACCTGTAACAGAATAACATATCTACAGCTTACGATGGACTTTTCTGATGGACAACTGACAATGACACTCCCATTCCACTTCTGCAAGTTCTTATACTAATCAAGTACCTTCTAGTAAATGCAGGAAGTCTAAATGACTAATTTCAAGAGTTAAGAGCTGCTTTTTTCATAGTTCATTAAAAAAACCCCAGTCCTTCTGGATTTAATTTATTTCTCTCAATTTAGTTAATTTCTCTTTTCCTGCTACTAAATCAGAAAAGGGCCATAGTAGTTTAATGACAGATGGATGAGGTGTATATTTAAATGTACATCAACTAATTAGGAACATACACCAAATGCATTAGATGCATGAAGTTTCCAGAACCAGATTTGCATTTCTGGGACTAAAAGTGATAATTTACGCTCTCAAGTTTCATTACTAATGTTCTCCCAGACATATTATACTGAATATTAGGCACCAAAAGATACTAAAAGTTGAGATAATACTTGTTTTGTGGGGATGTGACAACCTACTTAGAGTTTTCAGAACACTACTGGCTATAGCATCAGTCCTTTGACTTGCACATACCCTCAGGCAGAGGCAATGCTGCCAGTGACATGCTTTTAGAAGTCCTGGGACCCCAGAATGGGTCAACCTCTTCCCCACAACATGCCAGTACCCCATGCCTTGGGATGTCTAAAAACTTCATGTTTATTGTGGCTCCCTGGTGAACCCTCATTTAAAAATGCCTTGCCCTCTAGGCCATGCAGGGAGAATGGCTACTGGGCTTGGGGGCTGTCAAGTTCTCAGTAGGGGGAACCACTCCTCCTACAATCTATTTTTGGCATTAGAACTGGAGCTGTACCAGTCCTGATGTCTACCCCAGTTTCCATTCTGATTGTCAACATCAGCAGATAGGTGGCTATGTGAGGTGAAGGAGGGAGCACTGCACCTTAGGATACTGAAAGGACCTAGAAAAGATTCACAACCCAATGTGCGACATACCACACGTTCAACTTAAAGTCTCAAAAACAGTTATTAAAGTGTTCTACATTTTTCAAGCAAGACCATTGTAGCTGGTTGATACTTTTGTGCCTGGTTGGCCTTTCTTTTCCATGCTGTAATTATTTAAATTGTGTAGCATGTCTAAATTTATTGTGCAATTAACCAATTAGCTGCAAGATAAATGTAAAGTGCATCATGGGATTTAGAAAGCAACACACATTTGTCTTTGCTCGGTGAATGCTACAGTAGAGACTGAATTCCCTCTTTTTTTTTTTGCGTACCTGAGGAAGAATCACTATTTGGTCTTAGAGAGTTTTTTTGTTTGTTTTATGGCAAATAAGCAGTTTAAATTTTTCAGTTAAGATTATCCTCTGCCAGTCCATCTCACCAAGGTGATGCCTTTGCAGAAGTGAACAGTGATTTGTTCCACTCTAGTAGTTTGTTATATGAAACATTTTGGAACACTTCTGGCATTCACATTTTAATTCTACTGCCTTATTCCCACATTGTCCAGATGCAATAATTATATATACTTTAAATTACAACTGTCATTGTTTATTACTGTTTTGGCTACATTCTCTACAATTTCAGCAGCATCTGAGAGACAGTTAATGTATCTTTATGTACAATGAAAAACAAAAATGGCTTGCAACATCAGGAACAAGAGCCACAGTTTGACTGTACAATATTAAATGAAAACCTGTGGTAATACAGCCTCCTTTTTCTGCAACATGGACAAAATTACAGATAGGTATTCAGTAACATGAATGTGACAGTAAAAAGAATAATGAATGGGGGGGAGAGAGAGAGATAAAGCTTTCTGAAAAATAAGTTTCTACCAGACAAGGCAGTTAGAAAATGTTTCACATTTTAAAATATCTGTACAAGCCACAAGAAACATTTCCTTGTTGATAGGAACTTCCAGAAATGGAGAATAACCATGAACAACTTCTACGGCTAGTATCAATGTGCTCTACAGGTTGAGAGCACAATAAACTGACTTAAGGAACTGTACTGTATATGTCCAACACAGATCTGTGTTACATGCCTTGATTGTTTATGAATTATCTACTTTTAATCTCTCTAATGTACAGCTGACTTGCACCTTAAGGAGGTCATTTGATTCTTTTGCAAAAGTAAAAGCAACATCATTTAGCAGCAATTAAAAGCGCCTTCAAGGAGACTTAAAAAAAATACAATATCCAATTAGAAAAAGCCATACTTTAAACATTTGTACAGGAGTAAGTTGCTGAAATTTAATAACTGAAAATATGACATCTGTACAACAATTTACAATAGAGCTAGAAGGGAATTTATCATTATCCTGCATAGAACATTATACATGACCTATCTGCATTTGGTTTCATACTGTCATTTGCTTTTATCGCAAAGCCTGGAAACTTGTCACAAGTTTTGACAATGCTGCAAGCATCAGGAATTCAAAGAATTGAGCCGATTTGAAAATCGGCTAGTTATCTGAGAGATAATATATCAGGAATCATATCTGAGCTTTCAAATCTATATTCATTAAAACAAGTACAATGTTTTTCTTTTTTTTTTCTTGAGGTACAGCCTTTTACAAGCCTGCATAGCCAAACAAAATATTATACCTTTGTCTGAACAGCCTAATACGGATTTAACTCACTTCTTACTTTGGTTTCAAAAGATGAACCACTTAGAAAGCAGGTGTTGTTTTGGGTTTGTGTCCAGGCACTGAACTTTACCCTGCATGTTCAAATTTGTCCATTACTTTTCTTCTTTAGTTAAATAATGAAAAACTACCCTCCATGTTAGAACTCTCCAGTATCAACCAAATGTACTTTAAGTATTAAAAAGATTATTTACAATGTTCCCCAGAAAAAACTAAAAACCTTTTCTTCACTCTTGAACACAAAACACCTGTTTGTATGCAACAGGCAGTGTCATCCTTCAATGTTTAAAGGTAACACTTTGAAGGGTACATTTTTTCACAGTCCATGATCCATTCTCATCATATAAATGACACTATGAAGGACCTCAGTCTAATAACACAGTTATCAAACTTGTCCCATGTAAAAACACTCAAATGCTTTCAAGCTAAAGTCTGCATCTGAAAACTACACAGAGATATCATGCCAGCCCTCATTTGGAGAAATTTCAGTATGAAATAATGCTTGAAGTAGGTGGTGTAGGGGATGCTGCTAGCCCAGTCATATGCAAATTTCCTGAAGAATTTGATCTTCTCATGTGAGGGAGGAGATAAGGGTCATTAGCCAGCTGGTGAACATCAAATCGATCTTCTTTGCGGTATGCTAAACAGCGTCTGATAAAGGCCTAGGAAAGACAGGTAAAAAAAGTGACTATACTCTTACAAACAAACAAAACAAACAAGCAATGAATTCTGTCTGCTAGTCAATTCTTCTTCCAGGTGCATTAACATGATCTCAAAATCATTCTAATTATCAGCTCAGGCCCTAAATACACGTTATTTTTTATGAGGCAGCAACAGCTAATGGGGCTGTCTGCAAGCTGTCTATGACATCAAGGTCAGTCTCTCTCACCTGATCAGACCCTACAGCAGGGGTGGGCAAAATGCGGCCCGGGGGCTGGATGCAGCCCACCAGGCCTTTCTATCCAGCCCACGGGGCCCCTAAAAAATTTAGAAAATTAACATTTATCTGCCCTGGGCTGTCTGTCACGAGACCCTTGATGGCTTGCTGAAACTCAGTAAGTGGCCCTCTGCCCAAAATAATTGCCTGCCCCTGCCCTACAGCCACTCAAGCCTCATCTGCTGACCAGTGGTGATGGCGGATGGCGCTAACCTGCAAGCTGGTCCCTGCAGGACTCCCTGACAGCTCCTTAGCTGCACAAGCATGCAGAATATTGTACGATACAGAGAAACCTGTATGAATGTTAACATGTGTTGCAGAAGTTTCCCACAACAGAAGTTGCTGTTTGAAAAAGTAACTTGTGTCACAGATCTGCCATTTTTGTGATGAATTGGCCTTTTATTTTTTTAATATGACAGTGAATGTACGGACACTTGCAATACACATTATTTTAACATAACATGAGAGAGCACGACGAATGTAATAAACATCTGGCCTCAGTGAGACAAGGTAACGAGCAAACAACTAGCAGGCCCCCAGGAATCTGTACCCTCTCAAGGTCAATCCTATGACTTCCTTTTCCAAACATCTACAGTGGTTTACAATTCTACTCTTCACCTTCATTCTTGGCCTACACTAGTGATTCTTCAATATTAATAAGTATGTAGTTGATTCATGTGTCAACCTATAACAGCAAATCTGAGGTTATGTTAAACATTAATCTTGCTTCAAAAATATAATGAATAGACAGAAACCAAGTGGAATCCACATTTACACAAACAAATCAGCATCCTTAAAATCACAAAAGACAATGCAAATGCCACCTAAAAATGTTGACCAAATAGCAGAAACAAATGAAAAAGGATTGAAAAGATGGAGCAAAATTGTATCAGGTATGCAAGCTAATGAGTTTGGTATAATCAGATGCTTATTCTTCCATTCAGTGCTGCTTGAAAAGTTTGTTTTTTTCCCCAAAGATCTAATGATATTCTCTGCGGATAAAGATAGCTATAGCAGTGTCCCTGAAATTCAGAAGCAGGACCAAGATAAAACCTCCAGAGGGCTCTGCAATGACAACATGACTGTCATCATCTGACACTGACAAAGACTATTGAGCCCCAAATCCAGTATATCCTTTTCAGAGAATCAGATGGTAAATAAGAAGTGAGCAGAAGGTAGGTAACATTTTTAGAATGTAAAGATGTCTAACTTTGGTCTGCGGAGCCTGAAGAAAAATCTGTTGTAAATCTAAATCAGAGACGGGAGGAGAACCCGAGTGTATTAATGTATGCTAGTCACGCTCTCTAATTTAATAAACTTTTCAAAAAATATATTTCTGTCTAATCATGATAGAAGCTAGTAAAATTTTAAATTTAGATAATACTGGATGTCATGTTCATAAGAAATGTCTAATGCTAACGTGTTCTCCCCCACCCCCAACCTAAAAAAAAAAGCCCCAACAAAACTAGGTACTCGTGCAAACTACCTTTTCAACAAAATCACAGGCTCTGTTCATTTTGTCATCTGCTATCAGCTCTGAGCATTTTTCTTTACCTTCAGAATTTTAAATACTGCGACACTAGTTGGTTTACATCTGGGTCTCTAGATTTAGTATCAATCCTTCTGCAATGCCAGTTCCTACTGCTAGTTTCCTAGCCAAATGCCCAGTACTAGCTACCTGCACAGCAAGCAAAAACACAAATTTCCTCAGCCTTGTGGGGGTTAAAGCTTTGACAGTTCCTGATGAGAAATCCCACCTACCAGTGCCACAGAATTAATTAACACACCAGGAACATAATAATTAGTATTTAATTAAAAAATAAACTATGGTAAGACTGGTAGGGCAGAAGGAACTTCCTTTTCCTGGTAAAGCAATTCAGTCTTTTGCCCTTTTCCCAACAAAAAATGAAGATCAAAGAAAAATATTTAATGTTAAATTACAGGGAAACTATACCTTCACATTGTAGTCCCATCAGAATTTACTATAGCTATTACACTTGCAATAAAATGCAGATCTTTATAAAGAGTGAGTTACTTTCTACTGGAAAATAAAGAGAAAAATCCCATTTATTTGTTAATATTTTAGTATTAAGCAGCTCTTGAGCATTTTACTTGCCTTTTTTAAAGATCAATTAATTGTTGAATAGTTTACAAGTTCCTTGGGAAAGGGGTTTGTTTTTAGACTCTTTGCCTTAATGTTTCTGTGTTGCCATAAGTGCATGTCTTTTTTAAAATAAGTGACAGAAAATTATTTTAAAGTGGAATTTGCATGCTAAAAACTACTAAAATGTTGTTCTAGGTTCCATATTTATTGTTCCTCCATGCTTTTCACACCAAAATTTTAGATTCTAAAGATTTTTTTTCCAGCTGGTTTGGTCTGGTCTGTAAATCTTCTTGCTGGTTCCTAGTATTTGCACCAGAAAGTGTCTACAAGTCCAAATTCCAAATGTAGAAAAGTTCTAAATGTAGAAATCTCTATCCCACATACCTTATAGCAGATTAAATATTTTGATATTCTTGTCCCTTGAGCCATCGTCAAGCTACTCTCCTCTTAAGAAATTAATTTCTAAAAACCAACCGAGTTAGCATACTAAGTGCGCTATTAATTTTAAAGGGACCACTAGTACCAGGAACATTTTTCAGGTGCATTTATTTCAGAAATCAAGCTGCTTCTTCAGACTAAGTAGGGCTCTACTCAACTTGGAGGCAGCTGGCCAATTTTACCAGCAGGCTGCAGAGCCAGCCACCATTTTTATCGTGACAGAAGCCCGCCTCCCCCTCAATTGGCCAATGACCCCTGGTGGCTCTGCCCTTCACTATTGATTGGTTGTGAGGGCTATCGACCATGCAGCCCTGCCCCTTGTTACCAATTGGTGGAAAGGGCTGAGGCTGTATGATAGGCAGCCCTCTCAGCCAATCAGTGGCAAGGGGCAGAGGCAGCAGCCACCTGGGACTCCCTTCATGCAGAGAACTCCCCTTCCCCACACCCCATCTCCGCAGCAGGCTGCACAGCTGGGCCACAGAAGCCATGAGGACTGTGGTCTCCCTTTGGGGAACCAGCATTTTATTTTCAGTAAGCTTTTGTTGTGGATTTCACAGGCAATGCAAGATTTTGCAGTTTCTGCAAAAATTGTGATTTGAGGTCCCTACTGATAAGACTAGACAATTTAAGCCTTCACTATTTTCAGAAGCAGGTTGTATTTTTAATGAAAAGTCTTCATCAGATGTCCCTATGAAGCAACAAGACGAACACAAGCAAGGTAATTCCAGCAAAAAAGAAAAGTAGATGGCATTTGAGGCATTTCTGAGTGGTTGTTTGAAGTAGTCTGGAATCCTTTAAGAGTGTAGCTGCAAAGAGATCAAGGCAGTTTTGCCAATGCATAATTTTTTACGACCTGACTTTGGGTAAATCTCAAAAGAAATAATTAAATGAAAGAGAATTACCAAAGATACTTGTCCATCATATTTTTCCACATGAGTAGGGATCTCCTTAAATCATATCAGAAGTGCCCCCCACAGCAGCTCCTTCCATGTTTTTCATTTTGCTGTTTGCCCCTTTCTGCTCCCTGCCTCAACAGGAGGAGGGGCCCTGCCAGCGAGGCTGTTTGCTACTGACTGCTAGGGAAGCGAAAACCTCGCCGGTGATCAGCAGCGACCTGCTTTGCTGGCAGGACTCCTCTGCCAATCAGGGGCTGGGTGAGGGAGCTGTGCTGGAATGAAAAACATTAAAGGAGCTGTTGTGGGAACACTTCCAGTGTGATTTATGGAGATCCTTATATATTAGATACCCCTATATTAGTGAGAATTTTATTTACTTCTTTGGAAGCAAGGGGTACTCTAAAAACAATACAGTCAATATTTACTTCATACTACTTAGAGATCCTACAAAATATTACCTTGGCTTCATTGCTTACGACAGGTTTAACTGGGAACTGGACTTCTGTGGCTTTTAATATTGTGTTTTCCTGTAGGATATCTTGTTGCGATTGATTATGACCAAATGGCTGAAAAATAAATTCAGATAAATGTCTTCGTGAAAGCTGTCCAAGTATCTCAATTTCACGCTATATTAAATTGTCTGAGTGCTGACAAAAATACCTACTAATCCTTCACTAAAATGCTATTTTATGTCAGGCACAATTATTTGTTTCTTTACCTCCTGCAGGACAAACTAAACAAGCACAAGGCATTTTCCATAGAGATTAAGCTTTTTATTACTACAATCTTATGGTCCACAGGGGGAAAGCAAATAGACAAACTTATACCAAAATTCAGAAAGGTTTTTTCTTACCTTTCTGCCATAAAGACACTGGAAAAAGATCACTCCAACAGACCATACATCAACCTTATTAGAAATCTTTGGTGGCTCTTTGCCAACTACAAAACACTCTGGAGGCAAATACCTGAAGAAAATAAAACCCAAACTCCAGTCACTTCAAGTAGGTAGGCCAGAAAACATGCATTCAACTGAAGTCATAGAACTCAGTTCTATGATACTGACATCCGTTTATTTCCCCACCCCCCCACAACCAAGACTAATGTTGCAGTTGTCTTCAGGGTCAGACAGAGAACAGGGCTAACCATTATAGGAAAAGATTTCTAATTTCAGAATGTAAACTAAACATGAAGTATAAGAGACTCAATCCATTACCTCAACTACTACAACTCCTGGGAGTACAGAGGCTACAGTGGAGAAGCTGGGTAGGGGGCAGAGGCTGGGGGGGTAAACAGGCAGCAGCTGTGATTCTGGCTCTAACCTGGGGTTGGGGCTGGAACTACTGCAGCAGCTGCCTTCCCCACCCTGGTTTGTACTCAATTCCCTGCCTCTCCTCTCGTCCCCATATATTAAATGGAGGGGGTGAGGTGGGGGGGGTGGAAACGGACCTTGTCTTGGAATTGAGTGAATGAGGCATATGTGGGCTGATGGCTTCCTTGGAGACTGAGAGAAGTGTGAACCAACTTGTACGGTTGGGAGGAAAACAAAAATATATGAACTGTGATATTAAAAAGAATCAAAGATCCACCTAGTTCAGTACTGTACCTCACTAAATTAATTCCTGTTATCATTCTGTGACATTTTGCAATACTGAGAGTCACACAGTATATGCTGCATTAAAATGTTTTCCCTTGCATCCATTTTATTTTCAAATGCTTTTAGCCCTAGATATCTCAGTAGAACTATTTTTATATGAGCATCCCTGGCATCTGATGAGGATAGACAGTTTCAACAACAACTTTCTCCAAACTTAAAATTACCAGTAAGTTCCTGCCCCTTGTGAAGTCAAGTCCATTCCATCCACACCATAGCTATCATCATCCATTATTTTAGACAGCCCAAAATCAGTGATTTTTATTTCTCCACATGCTGTTCCATCTACCAGAAGAATATTACCTAATAAGAAAGAAAAATTATAAATATGGAAATCTAGCATTAGAAGAAATCTAAGTAAGTACAATTTCAGTAGTCTGGTATAATGAGTGGGTAAAAGCAACTTTTGTCTACTTTGCCCCTTTCACCCTCAAATCTGGAGTCGTTCTGACCCTTAGCAAAATTTAGAGCAGTCTCTGAGATGGTTTCCACCTGGAATGCACCTGGATTCCCTCAGTCAGAACCAACTGGTTATCTGGGAAACACTAGAGCACAGCCACACTCAGGGTGTGATGACGTTTTCTATCTATGGTATGCTGACTTTAAGGCCCCTATATGCCTGAAAAAATTGGTGGTAGAACCGAGGATTTTACCCAGGGTTTTAAGCTGTATAGTGTATTTATCACTTATATTTGTTCTTTTGCTATTATACTTTTATTGTGCAAGCTGTTCTTTTTATGTTCTTTAATTTTTTGGGAAAAGGATCTTATATTGCATTAACAATTACATTCTGAATTGTTATATGATAATCTTGAACTGCACAGAAATGCAAATGTATTAGATTGTTCCACCATACCTGAAACAAATCCATATTAATGAAGTGTTACTAAGTGTCTTAAGGAGTTTAATCAATGTAAAATGCATAAAAGGAGTAGAAAGATCACATACATTTGTTTGTCAAATGCAGACCCAGAACAGAAAATGGTACAGATCTTTAGATAGTTCGGTTAATATAGTACTCATTTCTATTTACTCTGTGATTAATCATTGTTGAAAAACTACACGAACAGACCACAATTTACGGAGAGTTGAAGGAACTTGGTTATTATCACAAATGCAAGAAGGCATCAAAAAACAGCATAGAAGAAGAGGTTGCAGCAAGAGAAAGAATAGTTGTAGGGAACAGTAACACAGATTATCACAAATGCAAGAAGGCGTCAGAAAACAGCACAGAAGAAGTTTAGGGAATTTTACACTCCATCAACATCACACCCTCTGCCATGCCACATGCGTCTGGCAGGAGGTAGAATATATGGGATAGGCATAAAATTCCTCCGATTCAAAATATGGTATTGTGGGACTGCGCCAACCCAATCCTAAAAAGATAGGGCAGGGGAAATATCTGTCCCAATCCCAGGACTGTCCCCACAGTCACTGAAAAGTTCCAGACTGGGTCTGTCTGGGACTAGGTTTAATAATCAGTTGATTGCCAGGACTGGCCATGGAGATCCTCAGAACTACCCAGCTGCCTGTTTTAGAAATCACAGAGCTTCTCCCCAATCCCAGGGTCTCTGTGCCCTGGCCTACAAATCACTGGTGCATATCCCAGCTCCCTGGAAATCTATGTTTTAAAATGCCTTACCCAGGGGAGTTGCACATAGGGACTGCTAGGTAAGGCAGAAAAGGCTGCTAGATGTAAGTGTTGTGTGCAAGTGTTATCTATAAGTGTTCCCACTAGGGAGCCTCGCAACTGGTGCATCTCCCAGACAACCAATTTTTGGCATGGGAAGCTGGGCAGTCCTTGTCCCAGTGCTGTCCCCCATGCTCATGCTAATCTTGTTCAATTTATGGCACCATAAAAAAAAGCCATAAAGTTCCACATTTTGTATGGATTAAATCTATGCCTAGTTTGACACTTATGGTGCCATAATCTGGCTGAACATGTAGCGCTTTTTCTGGTGCGCTTAACAGGTTAATCACACCCCAAGCATAACATGTGCCAGTGGCCTAGGAGCTAGAACTTAATGTAAAGGAGATAGACTGCCAATGAAAATTGCAAGTAGGTAAAAAAAGATGTAAGCAGAGAAAGAAAATATTTTTCAGAACTAACTAGAGGAGAATGAAACAACCAATTATGTATTATCTTTACATTTCTAAAAATATGGTTCCATCACAAGTTCTGGGAACTTATCCCATAGGACAAAGGACTAAATTTAGTCCTTTTGCATCAGTCTGTCATCTTATGAGTGAGACAAGGGATAACCAATGAAAAGACTAAAGGATTTAGCAACAGAACACAGAGAAGATGCCAGATTTTGGAGGAATTCTAAATAAAAAGACAGGTAGAGTTAATGAGATTTTTCAACATGAATTACAAACAACATACGAGAACAAGATTATTTGTAATTCCAGCTGTAGCATGTCTCATTTACCTGGTTTAAGATCATAGTGTATAATAGGGGGCTTGATCTCATTGAGATATCGTAGTGCATTTACTATTTGCATTACAATGGACCGAGCTTCCTTCTCTGACATTAATTTATGTTGCTTGAGATAGAAATCCAAGTCATTGCCTTCACAGTATTCTAACACTGTACAAAACCTAGAGTAAAAATTCAGAGATACAGTTAGATAAGACAGATTACAAACTGCTATGTAATTGCATAATCATTTGCAATCAAATAATTGTATAACGAAAAAAATAAGAAGTCTGATGCTGACAAGTTTAACAAATTCACATACTTGAATATCTGCAAACTTAATTATGCATAAAAGGATCTAGCATACCAATTACTTTATAAAAACTCATATTAGTAGTCAAAACATTTTTGTTTAAAAGAAAAAAAATCCCAAAATACTAAAAAGGCCAAGTAAATCTTTCCTTCTTAGATACTTAGATAAGTTTCTTGATAAAAATACATGTTTAATTACTTAAGGTGAAATCCTGCATTGTGCTGTTAGTAACTGCAGCCCAAAGGAAGAGTTGCATGATGGTATTGATGGACTCTCCAAGTCTTGGGACGCGCTGTGTGCTGGAAAGGCCCCTGGAATAATTTAACCCTAGTGGCCTACCTGCATTACAACAGCCTTCCTGGGGTACTCTAGGATTATAGCTCTGCCTTGAATCAGCATACCACTAGCTACCAGAGGTCAAAACTGATGTTGTAGCATGGGGTTCATCATCTAAAAGCCCATAGGCTGAATCCAGACCAGGAAGAATTCTGATCCAGCTCTCAAAGGTCCAACGTGGCATAGTAGGAATCAGCAGCATGAAGCTGCACTGTGCATCATCTCCTTTAGAGTACTCCCCTCCACTGAGAAGCATGCATCTCTGCCATGTCTGTGCTTACACTCACTGCAGGGTCTGGGAATCAGTGGAAAGGGTAAGCATAGCTGCTGGAGGTGGGTGGGGGGGGAGAGGAAGAGGAAGGGGAACACAGGCTTGCACTACAGGCAAAATGGATGCTGACTTAGCATGTCCTTTATCAGGGCAAGAGAGTCCTCAGAAGCCTTCTGGTTGTCTTAGACAAAGCCTGCATCTATTTAGGACACTTTTAAGAAAGTTCCAGTCCCCTTATCTGAGGTAAAAATAATCCAGACTAGGAATTCAGAGGATATCTGAGAGTCAATACAGTCACCATTTCAAAAAACAAATATTTGACAAGTTTGGAAATCGGTGTAATTTTAAATACTTACGTATCTGTATCCAAAGAAAAGTAGTCATATAGTTTAACTATTCTGGGATGATCCAGTTCTTTGTGTATTCTATACTCTCGGCAGGCATGTCTAAAAAGACAATATATTAACTTTTCATGATCAATAGACTACTGTTCAATTTACCATAAGAACCATAAATCATTAATATTTACTTGTGGTAGTTTTCTTTCTTCTCGTCTCTCCAGCTTTTGTTAAGTTGGTGAATCTTCACAGCAGCATATCTTTGTTCATAAAGATCAAAAGCCTTAAAAGGGCAAGAGAGAGAATGGACAGTTACAACAAAAGGTAATTAAAGCACAACAAATAAAAAGGTACAAATGTAGCACATGATCCACAGATCTACGTAAGAACTCTAAGCAAAATGAAACTGTAGAGATGTGTCACTACAATATTATATACTGTTAAAGAAATTTTGACAATCATGATGAGTGAATTAATTTGAAGTATAAAAATGATATATTTTTCAAGTAACAATATAACACCACAAAGTTTAGAGAGATGGTGTTCTATTAAGTTATCATTATTGACAATTTCTACTTTCCTTAGTACTTCCTGAAAGCTTCTACTAATTTTACATTAAGTATATAATATACAGTGAAGCTATGACAAAAAGGTAACATTTATATTTGCATTTAATAAAAACTGTACTTTACTGCCATGTATCGCCTTCTATTGGCTGCATTTCATATTTTGTACTGCAAATTCCTAATTATGCAAACTGTTGCATTTTTAGTGCATTTATCAAGTCTCTAGTCACAAACCCAACTCCTTCACTGTTTAACAACAAAACGCTTCATATTGGTTATATTAATTTGAAGCGCAGTGATGCTTTCTCCCCATGTATTAATTAAGGAGTTTTCCCAGGTAATGTTTAAGAATACTACCATATTAAAATCCTCTTGGCTCATTTAAGACTAAAGCTAACCAAATTAAGTACAAAAAACTTATGTAGCTATGAAATACTACACTACAGGCCCAAATCCACATTACCTTGTATACCTCACTGAAGCCACCTCGCCCAAGTAAGTGCAGTAACAAATATCGTTCATTTAGCGTAGGATGATCTTTGAACCTTAAAAGAAAAGTAAGAAGTTGTCGAGTAATTTTGTGGAGATACAGGAGTAGGCCTTGAAGTCTTCGTAATTTTTTAAGTCCTGTTTATCTAGATGTCTTTGAAAACTTTCAGAATTCCTTTAATACTTCCTGTCCAACAGTTCATTCTTTGTCCCAGAATGTAGGAAGACAGCATGCAATTTAACTAGGCATTTCTTTATTACCTCGTATCTGGATACCAGACAAAATAGTTTGTCCAGTGCAGGCCATCTTTTCTTTCTAATGTGTACCCTCACATAGAAGGATGGCAGTTTCCAATCCCAATAGCTTGACTGAGTACCTTTCTTCTCTTACAAGGGGAGGAGCTGTCTCCTCACTGTACCAGGCATGAGAAACCCTAGTTCCATGCTTTGCCTTCCTGAGGAGATAACTTCTGACCCATTTCCAATTCTAGTCTATCAGGAAACTGTACATCTACTGGACTGTTTATTCTACTGGGCACCTGGAACAAAATGCATTTTACAATCTAACCTACAAGAGGCAAAGGATTTTGGATCAACTATACAGTTAGTTGACAAGCTTTTGGGACCACAACTGTCCTTCCTCAGGCATGGGGGAAGAGGCAAACAGCTTGAGCTAAACAGCAAACAGAACAAAACAATTTACTCTATGTCCGTGGTCACCAACCAGTCAATCGTGGGGCCTCTGACAGTTTAATCCCAGTCTGTAAGAGGCTCCATGATTGGGAGCGGCAGGATGCACATGGGTGGGCTGAGCTATGCCCTCTGCTGCCCGGGTTAGGCTGGGCGAGTAGGGTCAGAGCCTGGGTGGCTTGTCTGAGAGATGAGGGGAACCTGCAGGGGGAAGGGGAAGGGCAGGGCGGTAGATCCTGGGGTGCCAAAAAGTGATCTTCACTATAAAAAGGTTGGAGACCACTGCTCCATGTAAATGAAAAGAGCCTGTTTAAGGAATGGAGGAGAACTGAAGAATAAGGCGCAGCAAGACACTTTCATGCATGGCTATAGACAGAAAGAACTGCAGTAGAACAGGTAATCTAAGCAGTACGTAGAGTTAAAATGAATTTGCAGCCATGATGGTCCAAGAATTTCGCTAATCTAACTAGTGGAAGAGCAAGACCTTCAAAAAAGGAAAAAATCATTATTACTGGTGGAATGTAGAGATAAGTAATGAGTCACAACACCATCAACTATGTCAAGTCCATATTTTTACTGTCCAGTAATTATTTCATAGACTTCCCTTGAGCCTGAGGACTATGAAGGCAGAAAGGGAATATGTTGGGCTATACAAAAAATGTTCTCTTACATTGAAAAATGTTCATCTTACAGTGGTTGGTGACCACGGACATAGAATAAATTGTTTTGTTCTGTTTGCTGTTTAGCTCAAGCTGTTTGCCTCTTCCCCCATGCCTGAGGAAGGACACTTGTGCATCTCTTTTGCGAGAGTTCATTCCAGGTGCATAGAAACTGTGTGGCTGAAACTAGACAAAGGCTATGAGGGCATCAGGTGCACTAGAGATGCACCACATTCTGCAACAGGCGCACATAGGATCTGTAGATTAAGATGGTTTCATTGCGGGGAGGTGCTGATTGTAGAGATGTGTTTATAGATTTTGCCTCTATTGATAAGGCAGGGTTGTGTCATTTGGTGTTTATGGATTAGAAGTGAGTTTGCTTTTGATGACGAGTTGGGCCAGACTTGATGCTTGTTTGAAGGCTAGGAAGAGGTAATGGGGGTGCTGGGAATATTTCCATTCCTTTAAGCAGAAGGTTTCACATGTAATCCATGTGCTTTTTCTCTATCTGCTATTTAGCCCAAGCCGTCTGTCTCTTCCCTAGACCAGATGAAGGGCAGTGTGTACCCAAAAGCTTGTCAGACTTCTCTCTCAATGATCTAGTTGGTCTAATAAAAAAAGTGACAAGAAACAAAACACAAAATTGAAATCCTAAACACACTAAAGATTACTTTTCAATTTGAGCCCGAACTAAGCCTCCCTCCACAACTCTGAGGCTGCCAGTTCAGGGGGGAATTTGATCATCTTTCTGCCAATAACTGGCATTTCCTAAAGTTACATCTTTTTTCTTCAAAGTAGTAATATATACATATACTAGCCAATTGCCCAACAAGAATGATGAGCGGGGGCACAGGTGGGGACAGAGCCCTGCATCCAGCTCCCCCCACCCCGCCACTTTGGGGCAGAGCCTGCCCTCCCTTTTCCCCATTTTACTGCAGGGCTGGGCCTGGACCCCCACTGCTGTTTCAGAGCTGGGCTGCCCCCTTTCCCCCCAACTGCCATTTCCAGGCTGGGCTCGGCGTGCCCCCCCAACCCACCACTGTTGTGTGATGTGTGTGCGCGTACCTCAATTTGCTATTTTAAATATGCAAATATTTTATATAAAATATGATATCTACATATAACACAATGGTGGCAGGGAGGGTTGCGGGGGAGGGGGAGGGCATATATATGTATTTTAAGTTTCCCGTTCTTCATGCTCATTTTTATGGAATAGATTTTATGATCCTATTCATTCCACACACCCCTGCCCCCCAAATATTTTCAGGTTGTTTACCTACCTACCATCTATTATATAACCTTTATCATAGAGGCAAGCATAATATGGCCCGTAAGCCAGATCTGGTCCATCAGGCCATTCTAGATGGCCCGTGGGGCATCTACAAAGTTTAGAAAATTAATATGCATTTACTCCAGGCTCCCTATCAAAGGTGACAGGAGCCAGGGACAGTAGGACCCAGGGGAAGCTGGTAGGAGTCAGGAGAAAGAATAGCCCAGCCCTGCTCCACTCCCAACCCTCACCCCACCTGGAAGTGTCTGCCTTCCACAGCTTTTCCTGCATGCAGCTGCTCTGGCACCATGTGGCCCCTGGCTGTATCACTGGACCATGGAAGCAAGGATGCGCTGGTACCCCAGGGCCAGGAGTTCGGGGGGGGGGGGGGGGAGTAGGGGAAGGAATGGAATTGTATGTGCGTGCGTGCATGCATGTTAAAACCTCATACCCACCTACACTCCACATACTTGCACACACCCACATGGTCCTTTACCCCACACCCACCCACACACCTCCACAAACCTGCCACACCCCCAACAGTTTACAAGAGTAAGACTTGCTTTTAAGCTATTGTGTCACTACACAAACACATAGATCAGGACAAAAAGACTAAGTCAAATTAATGAATGTTGTAGATATTTGATTTTTAGAATACAATTTGGTATTTTTCTGGTTCTGAGATGGCAAAACCCCTTGCTGAAAGGAGAACTCCTGGGAGACTTCTGGTGGCAAAGGTCGGGGGTTAGGGGGTGGGACTTCCAGTCCCAAATTGGCTACCGGGGGCGGGGAACCTGGCAAAGGGCAAAGGGCAGTGTTATCCATGTGGCCCTCGACAGCTTGCCAAAAACTCTGTAAGCAGTCCTCTGCCTGAAATAATTGCCCACTCTTGCTTTACAAGACAATTACTAAGGACAAAGACGTTTCAGTATTTGGTAAGGCAAAGTTACTTTGCCTGAGAATTTCCAGTGTCAAACTCCCTAAATCCATCATGCTTTCTAAGATGGATGGTTATGCTTTCAGAAAGCATGCAATTCTCCTCCTTCCTTCCCCCACCTGAGATCAATTTAAGAGAGAAGTTAAAACAGAAATCCATACTTAGAATTATCCAGTAGGTATGCTTCTGGTATTTTCTATAGCTAGTGCTATGTTACTTCTTGGCTGACTGTTCCCATAAAACTGAAATTTGGCAGTATGGGTCACAGAAATGAATGACTTCAATGTCAATTACTTGTTGTATCCAAAACAGAAGCACAAAGCTACAAGGTACTACAGCTACAAGGTAATTAAAGTTTTCTGTACTCTCCCAGGAAACAGCAACCATTTAAAAACATTACATGTTAAATATTCCTCTAACTGTATTACTGTTGGTTTTAAAAAAGCTGGAAAATGATGAAGTTTGATGCAAGGCTTTGTTATATGCAACAGAGTAATAAAAAAATTAAAATTAAATTAATTCTTTCAATTCAGGATGTCCTCTCATTAGTGACAACTTAATTTCATTCATTTAATCTAGCAAAGTTTAGCTATTTTGACCATGATAGCAGATTACCATACATGTTCAAATACTGAAAGAAACAGATGTATCGTACACAGGTAACTTGGTAATTTGAGATACTTTCCCATACAGGGTAAATATATAAGCCACACTAACTCCCACCTCCCCGCCCCCCAAATAGTACAGTATCATACAATTTCCGTCACTGAATTAAAATTCCACTGTAATTTACATTACAGATTCTCCCATAAGTATTCTTTGTATGGGAGTTAGCTGGTTTTTGTTCTTCCACAGTTCAGATCTGTGCCTTATCCCCCATATATTTTGTAAGCTCTTAGTATATTTACTGTATTATAATCACTTTTTAATTAAAAGTCAGCCTAATTCAAAGTAAGATGCATAAAAAATGATTAGAGAAAGTTATGGCATATCTTCTTCCCTTCTAGACAAATACAGTTTTAAAAAATACAATAAGTATTAAACACTCAGAAGCAAAAATCTAGTGTCTTACTGTGAATTATCTTCATTGTTTATTCTTTTTAGTTCTCGTATGTGAAGATTTCTAACTCTCTCCAGACGTTCAAGTTCTGCTTGTATTTCAGCTTCTTCCTGCAAATGAAAAGAATGAACCATAAAAGCTCTATTTGCTCCCTGTTCGAAAAGGATATTTTTACCCATATATCAATACAAGTGGTGATGGAGGAATGTTACATAATGAAATCCTGCTGAACTAGAAGTCAGAACTGCTTTTTTCATGTCTAAGAAATTCAAAGAGATAAGACAAACCTATTTCAAGTAACCTTTCCCTCCATGAAACCTGTAAGTGGTAAGATGCTCAGAGTTTTGTTCAGCACTGTAGGGATGCTATTCAAACTAAGAGGCAGCTGATCTTGTACCTCAGCCAGAAAGAGAGATTACTTAGAAAGTGGCCTGAACATGACTCAATGTAGAAAAAAAAAAATGAGATGTGCAGTTTTAAGATTTTGTACAAATCTACAACTTAGGAAAAAATATTTTAACATATTTTGAAACTCCCATGTGAAACAAAGCAAGAAATAAAGAATTATTCATTAACAGATGAAGTCAATTATTTATCAAAGAATTTTTGTAGTTTCAAAAAATTCTCCCACTTATGTATTAATAAAATCTCACCTGCGACATGTATGCTGCCAAAAACACAGGGGCCATGTACAGATGAGCATGGATGTGCAGTATGTGATGTCACCAATCTGTCTGCGGTACCACACACCATGCATGCAGGCATTCCCTGTACTGCTACTTTGCAGCACAGAAGGCTCTTGAGCCCAGGAGATTCAGGGATCAAAAAAACCCACATGAAAAAACTGGGGTGGTGCATGTGTCAGCAGTGTGCGCCGCCCAAAAACAGAGTCTGGCTGGCTGGAGCCACACACTGGCTTCTGGCCAGGCTCCCAGATGCAGAAGCATGCAACTGCAGTTCCCTGAGGCCCCCAGGACAAGCTGCTGGGGCCAGTAACTGTGCTCCCCTGCTCCAGCTGGGGTAACCTGCTGTGTGCCAGAGCATGCATGACATGGGTGTTCCCCTAGGACAAGCAGCAGTAACATACCTTGTGCCACTGCTACTTGTCCCCAGAAAAATAAATGTCTGCACTCATACAGACTTGCCCAGGGTGGGATTTTCAGAACCACCTGACTTAGAAGCATAGTCCCCAACACAATGCTTGAACCCCCACCCTATGCCCTCCAAATACTTAGTACAGGCACTTGCCTTTTAAAGATATACTTTAAATAGTTACTCATTCTGTTAGATCTTGTAAACAAGGAAACATCTAATACTTTATTTACACTTGGTAAATACACTTGGCATTTACAGTTAAAATGGTTATATAATCTGTAAAAATGCTTCCTACAAGTTGAACATGAGTTAACAAGTTTAAATTCTAATTTAAACATGAAAAACTTTGCATATGCACAGCACCATCATTTTGTTACTATAGAGTTCTCAATGTACTACATCCTTTTTTTTATTTTTTGGTATCCCAATTCAGTAATATTTTGATCATTCTTCAGATTAAAGTATCTGTAAATTATTTTAAAATAAACATTCCTAAAAAGAAGATGCATCTGTATAACACCTTTTAAAAAAAGTTATCACAAAAAATGTGGTAAAGTAGTCTTGATTTCTGTTCTTAAGTGACAACAAAAATTGTACTGCTTTGCCTTGCTCTCCAACTTGCATATGAGCTATAACCTCTAGATATATTAGAGTTGGCACGTACAGTATATAAGGCTGTTGTGTCTAACACAACCAAACAAAGCATGTGAAGGATTTCTGTGCAGCAATGCAAAGTGTTTTTAAAATACAGGTCCATACTGAAACAAAGGAAAATGAGATCTCAAAGCTTATGTATGTTAGCAGAGAACTAATGTAATAAAGCTATGACTCAAGACAGATTTTAAAGAATTTGTTGGCAGAAGACAGATCAGCACATAGCTATATTAAAATTAACCAGCCATAATTTTTGTTTTTCTGTATAAAATAGAAGACTCATTGTGAAAACATAATGAAAAAGTATCCAGCACTGTGTTAACATTTTATTTCATGTATAGACCAACTGCATTCACTTTATTGCTGTGCAATACAGCAAACAATTCTGTCAGGTTACTGAAAGCTATTGTTGCCACAAGCTGGACCTGAATGAAGGGAGACAGAGTTGGCAGCTCTACCCCAGAGGAAAAACGCAACAAGGAACAGAATACATCACCTTGCCACTGCAAACTTTTAAGGTAACACATTCAAGAGGCAAGAGGAACATGATTATTGGTAAACTGATCAATGCTTGTTCAAACAAACACTTCTAACTCTGATCAAAAATTAAAAAAACCCAAACCTGTCAGGGATAATGTTTTCATATTCTTCATATGGGCCAAGTATAAACAGTCAAAAAGCTCAAGGCTGAATCAATTCAATCATTGCAAGTTAAACTGCCCAGACTGAACTGATAAGCAAGTGAACAGACATTCACTTCTGATTCCAGAAATGCTGCCACATGCCTGCAGTGGCCCAGGCCACAAGCTAAGAAGGTGGTTTGTAGGGGAGGTGCAAAGCCTGAGGATAGCTGTGAGTTAACTTGAGTCTGGAGGGGATCTGGAACAGATGCTCAAATAAACCAATTTAACCTAAATCAGTTAAGTCTGATGCTACATTCATCTTCCAGGTTTATGGTTTATTTTAAACTAGTTTCAGCCATTTTGAAAACAGTTTATGTGCACAAAAATTCTGTTGTGTTAGGTATTTGAACTGGTTTCTGATCATTTACATCAGTTTGCATGTAATTTCTATCCCTACCCATGCTGTTTGTTACATATTTGTACTCCATACGGCTCTGCCATTAACACTTATATGTAAACTGAAACATTTTTTAAAGAACCATAACAATTCAGTTGATTTTTACAAAAAAGAAAAGTTGAAATCTATCTACACACAAAAACGTAGCAATTATGGAATTATTCTAGCTAAAGTGACACCCACTAAAAAAAGTGTTAGGTGAACTAGATAACTGACACAAATGTAATTGTTACCTGAAACAAATTAAAGGAACATATTCCCTGAGTGGGTTTAAGACTCGAATGTATCAAAAGAACATTTTCCACTGACCTCAAGTCTCTTCTTATGATTAGGAAGTAAAAACAAAGTCTATTTTAGATTCTCATTTTGAGAAAAAAGACCAAAACCCAAATATTCAACATCTGAAGAGGATACAAAAGATTAATTTTTTGCTGACACAGCTGGGTGGATTACTTGCTTCTCCAACTATACAGTATCATCTGCATTCTCTTTTTATATACAGTGTTAATATTTTGAATATTTAGATTCACCTTTACAGTACAGTTGAATGCCTTGAAATAATACATAGCTCCATATAACTTGATACTACTCCATAAATAAATTTAAAAAACACAATTGTGTGTTTTATTCATCATTTCCCCAAAGGCTAACAAGAAACTTTCAACTGCATCTCTTAAGGATTTTTTTTCATTAACAAAATGCAATTCAGTGGTTCTCAAAAAGTTGTTCATAGTTCAAGGAAAACAGGCTGGTTATATTGTTTCTACATGTTATTTTGGACACTAACACACAGAATACCTTTAAACCAAAATCAGATATTTACCTGTTTCACATCACTGCAATACAAAATGAAGTAAAAAAACCATTCTTCAAGACAAAAATCATTAGCAGGGAAGGAATTTCCTTGGGGTCAGGGAAAGGAGAAGATTGGTGATAGCAGCATTATTGTGAAGCAAAAAAAAAAAAAGGAGGGGGAGGGGGAAAGAGAGAGAAGAAGAAATAGGCAGGGAGGGCCTAGGATCAGGCTCCCCTTGCAACAGTAATATAGCACAATGTGATCTGATGCTGGATTCTACAATAACACTTCCTGCCATGCATGGGCAGCATGGCAGGAAATGTGATTGTTGGGAATCTGCATCAGATTCTATCACATCTTTAAACGGACATCTGTCAGGGGCCTTACTTTATTAAAGTAAGATTTCCAATGTTTAAACTTGTACATCTGAGAAGATTCTGTTGTCAACAATCCCACAAAATTTAAACTGGCAAAAATTAATTCCTTCAGGACAGCTGTTGGCAACTTTTATAGGCTGCTGGCTCAATTAACTATGGATATAAATATTATTAAAAGAATATGTTTAATCTCTTCTAATTATATCAGTTAATCAATAACACAGCAGCTCGGACACAGCTGCTGCTGGGTGCTGCTCCTAGGGCCCTTTGATTTGCGGGGAGGGGAGGGGAGGGAGAGGCAGTGGCAAGCTCAGTCAGACAACATAGTCTAGGTGAAGTCCTAGGCTAGGAGGGAGGGAGCAACTGGGAGCAGCTAACTACTTAATTGATGAGTCACCTGCTTTTTTCCTCTTTAATCTGTCCCCCTTGCCCCTCCCCTTCTCTTCTTGCTCCTCCTTCCTCTTGTCTACCCTGCTTTCCTGGTCTTGTGGGGCACTGCATAGCTTCCTCCCCCTTTCCCTGCCAGACAGTCCTCCACTAAACAATAACCAATAAGATAACTGGTTATCTCTGTATTTATCAGTTAAATGACCACCTAATATGAAGTAAGAAGTTAAACCTGTCATATCCCTAGGATTGACCCAGTTCAGGTCAGAGGTGGATAGAAAGGACCTGCAGCAGCAGAAAAGCATCCACTGTGTTTCTCTGTACCAGTGGCAGAAAGCAACTGCTGCTAAAGCCCCCTCGCTGCTCAAAACAGCTAACTTGTTCAGAGGCATGAACTTTTGTAGGCTACAGCCTACTCCAAGCTGGTCTATAATTTGCTATCCTGCCATGCCTTCTGCCTCATTTCAGACAAACGCAGCTAACTACCTCTCCCTACTTTGATTCATAATTAAATGCAATTTAATTTAATGCTTAATGTAGAATTTCTGCCATATTTACTCCAGCATTTCCTTTTCTTAAGATACTACTGGAATTCCTGGTTTGTATAGCCAACAATTAGTATACTACCCTTTTGACCATCTCTTTAAAAAGAATTACTGGAATATCAGGGCTCAGAAGGAGGAGGAAAAGGCAAGCTCACTTAAAAAAAAAAAGAGAGAAAAATTAAATATCAGACAACAAAAATAATTTTAATACAGAAAAGGAAGGAGAAGTTCTTTGGAAATGGTTATAAAACCTGGGGAGTACTTTATTCAATACACATTCCCCCTTGCTATATATGATGGGCTAGCCGATGATGACAACTGAAGAGGTTAACAAAGACAATCAAAACAAGGTAATCACTGAAAACAGTAATGTACTCTAAACTGGACTGCTACTTCTTAAAAAGACAACAACTGAAGTGTGATAATTACCTATTAATTTAAGTGGAATAGCTTTTTAAATTTTAAAAAAATAGGAGCAACAGGAAAAGAAGTTATTTACTCCATATCTTGTTCTTTTGCTGCCCTTAATTTTTTTCCACTGCCTTTCATATAAAATTGTTGTGATCATCTGCTATTTTCCAATTTTAAAATACAATTGTTCAAATCCAGTTTAGATGAGTTTATCTGAAGCAGCCAAGTTAGAAAACTCTTAAGTAAACAAAAAAAAGGGAATACAATGGAAATGGAAGAAGTATAAAGATCATATAATCTGCTATGGAAGCAAAGTTTAACTTGATGTGTTACTGAAATAAAACAATGCATTTCCAGTGTTTTACTCCAACACCTTAACATGGAACACTTTTATTTCTCATGGTTTAAAGTAGTGGAGATGTCTTGAAGGTAAAAATAGGTTTCAAACATAATGCATTTTTATATGAACACAAAACACAACAGATGTTTATTCTGCCATAGAAAAACTTAGGATTGTTTGGCTTCAACTGAGCCATTAATGAAGCAGTATACTTACATACATAGAATACAACTGTAAAAAAAATAAAAACTTAACATGAAATTCATGCAAGGAAAAGTGTGGGAAACCTTTGGTTCTAAGTAAAAAAAACAACAACAAAAACGCCTGTAAATCTACATCCTTTCCCATGCTCTCTCCCCCTCCGCCCGTTTTTTTTTTGTTTTTTAGTTTTAAACTGGAACCCGTACTACGGTGAAGCTTTCCTTGACTTATGATTCAATTGTGGAATAGTATTTAATATGAAGTAGATTAACAGAATTGAATAGGATAACTTTAGGTAAACTGTTCTCAAGCAAATTTAGCTAAAAACTCTAATACATTGGGTAAAATATGTAATTTTAGCTCTTTTTTAGTGCTTCTACTGAACTACGAAATACGAGGCCAGTTGAATTATTAGGTTGCATAACAGAACAAAGAACGTTTTGCATGTAAAGTAGCTGAATATTTTTAAAAATAATCTTCAATCTTTTCAAATGTATGGCCTCTCTGTATATCCTGGGACAGCTCAGACTGAAGACTGAAGTAAAGCTCAGACTGAGACTGAAGTAAAGCATATGTGATGCACTGATACCTGAAATGCTTTTTAATACATTGCCAAAGACAACTACAGTGTTATTGATTCACTGACTGCCAAAACTGTTTCCTTTATCAGAATGAAATATCTGAGAATTGACATACCTGCTCCCAACATAGCAAGGATTTATAATTTGCTTTGTAACTACAGACGTATATAGACTCAAATTAAAATTAAATGTATTGTTCTATTTTCCAAGAAATTTTAAGAAACACAAAAATTAGATATATATTCCATAGAACACTCTATACTTCAACATCTAAACATTGAGGGACATTGGAAAATGGATCTCTGGCATTACCTCACAACAACAAATGTAAAAATGAGATACCTTTTTATATAACTATTTTGGTTTAATTTCATTTTTTTGTTTGCCCATGTTTTGGTGTATAATTTATCAAGATGCAGAAGGGCTTAAGAGGTGCTATACATTTTTAAATTTGCCAAACAACCAAACAAACAAGCACGCCCCCCCCAACACCCTTAAAAAAAGAAGAAGTCTTTGTTTTTAATATCTTCTCATGTTTCCAGCTGACCTGAAACTAATCTCAGAACATGATATAGAATCACAGAAAATTAGGGTTGGAAGGCATCTCAGGAAGTCATCCAGTCCAAACCCTGGCTCAAAGCAGGACTATCCCCAAGTAGATCATCCCAGCAAAAGCTCTGTCTAGCCAGGTTTTGAAAACCTCCAAGGATGGAGCTTCCACCACCTCTCTGGGTAACCTGTTCTACAATGTTTTACTACCATCCTAGTGAGAAAAAGTCTTCCAAATATCTAACCTAAACTTTGCTTGCTGCAACTTGATACCGTTGCTCCTTGTTCTGTTATCTGCCACCACTGAGAACAGTCTAGCTCCATCCTAAGTGCAGGACTCTGCATTTGTCCTTGTTCAACTGCATGAGATTTCTTTTGGCCCATTATATTACACATACTAATACTGTAATGGCTATTTATTCAATACATGGCATTTATAACATCATAGAATGATGCATTCACACACACACACTGAACTAGGAAACATCTTGAAGATTCATAGAGATGGCAGGTTTTGACTTTAATCTATGTAATAACCGGTATTTATTTCCACCTTGAAATGATAAATACAATTGGGAATCATTTGGTAAGTCTATTCTGTCAAATGCCCCTGGCAGCTCAGCTAGTGAGTCCATTCAAAAATTTGGTATTTTTGTATTACAGTGCACTGTTCAAATGGCTGAATTAATTTTAATACATAAAAAGTTTATAATTAGCACAAAGCACAAGATGTGGAGTACACATTGTGGACAAGAAATTTCTAGCTATCATATTTAACCCATTGCCCTCTTTCCTCTGAGCATGTATAAATCAACTCAAATTCCTTTCTTCGCTTGAAGAGTTCAAAGTTATGACATCAGAAGGCTCAACACAATTTAATACCAAATCAATTAACTTAATCTGGACCTGAACGGTCTAGAAGCCCAACAAGAGCACCCAAGGTAGATCCAGATGGGTACAGCTGCACCCAAACTTTGATTCCTGGTCCACTCAAAGTTTAAAACCAACTGCCCGGCAGTACCAGTAGGATTTCTATTCAGGTAGCAACGAGGAAACCACTTGACTTTGTGGTTCATTGCCATCTACCTAATTCCTTCCAAACACTTCTCATTCCACAGGTGTTAACTACCCTCTCTCCATTTTTAATGCTCTTGATACTCTGCTAATCAAGCTATTCTTTCTACTGAAATTCTGGTATTAGCTGCTTCTTTTAATGTAGCTTCTATTTCACAGCACTGGAGAATCTAGCTAAAAACACTAAACTTAGGTGTGAAAACATTAACTCAGATGAACATCAATTCAGGTACGGAAATAACCTTCAATGAAGCACTGGATGAACCGCCAAGGTACTTAAGGTGGCTAGATTTTGTTTTATGAATCTAAAAGATTTACATGCAATTCTCATTCGATTATTTTGCCTGGTTTGTTGCGCTTTTATAAATAATATATGCTATAGCAAGTCAGTGCACCTTCCAATAAAGTTACATTTGTTTTTCCTGTGATCTTAAACTGAATAATATACCCCTAGACCACAAGCATATTGGTAAAACTTCTAGTTTCTTTAACTGGAAAGACATATATTTTATTATATGTGATAATCACACCATCTCACCCCTCATTTCAAAATCCTAGATCTGCCCATGAGAGTACTTAAATCACTCTCCAGATTCTGGCTGAAATTTGGCAGCTACAGAAATGAAAGCCTGATAGGCAGTAGGGGAGAAACAAGTAACAGTTATTTAACGTAAGAAGCCTGATGCACGGTGAACAAGAATATCACTGTCTACACTCTAGTTTTTCCACATTTAACATTCTGCTGTAACATTCATTGTATCTTACACTGTAACTAAGAATTGAAGGGCTGTGCCCTATTCCTAAGGAAAAAGAAATTGTGATTTAACAGACAAAAAATAAAGGTTAAAGCAATAATGCCTAATCTTATGAGGTGCTCAATACTTTTCTGCAGAAGGTAGACTGCCCTTAGCTCACCCTGACTTTACCAGCTTGCCCTAAAGGAACATAATATTTCAAAGAGTCATTACACAGCCAGTAACATTCTAGGCAGCAGAAGCAGCTAATGACAAAACAATGTTGGGAGTTACTCTATACACATACCTTCCTTCAGTGAGTGACTATAATAATCCCCCAAAATAATCACCCCAATGCTTGTGCAGAGTAACAAATGGACTCACTCTTTCAAGAAATTCAGTACATTATCTCCCCAGATTTAGAAGGAATAAAATCACTATTCAGTACACAACTCTACACTGCTTTCTAGAAAGCAGTTTTGAAAAGAAGCCTGCCATGGTGCTGCTATGGCACCATTTTCTTTTTATTTTGATGCATGACAACAAAAATACAAGAACATACCTTTTTAAGATGTCCTAATCTAAGCTTGAAAATTTCCTCCTGTTCGTGATATTCAGCTAGAGTTAATCTGCAAAGACAATAAAATGCATGGAAGTTATAGCTTTTACAAGACCGTAAGAACTGTAAGATACACAAAAATTCACTTTGTTTAGTATTTTAAAATGTAATTAATAAGCAGGTAACCCAAAGATGAAATTGATATCTATACACACAGATAAGAATTAAATAAATGACAAACAGACGTCTCTATCCCTGATACCTCTGTCTTACATGGTTGAAATTTCCAATTCCAGAATCTCAGCCTTTTAGCCCAATATGTCCTAAAACAGTATAAAATTAAATAGCAAAAAAACAAACAAGTATACAAACCCAAAGGCCAACCTGGGAAATACAAGGTCCAATGCACTGCACCCATGTAGGTAATTATTTTTCTTACAGTATATTTTGATAACTAATTTGATTAGAGGTGACATATTATTCATTAGAAATTTAAAATGGTTAACATCATCTCCAAAAACACACTGGTAATAAGTTTATTAAATGCTTGATTGTATTGTTCACAGTTATTTTAACCTGAGTTAAATTACTGGTGACGTAGGTCACTACACCCTTTCACTGCTTAGGCGATTCAGCCAACTTTTCCTGTTCAGCTCCGTTTGTTAAATAGACTTTATAATAATTTGGACAGCATTTTTCATAAGTAGATTTCAAATCTTTTGACAAAATCAAATGTAAGTAGCCCATCTGACTGATATTTTCCTTTCTATTTTGCCCAAGAGCAGCTGAATTGATTATTGTTCAAATTATCAAAAGCTTACTATCAAGTATAAATTTAGCATTGAAATGTCACCTCAAAAGTTAGAAGCTTCAGGAATTATTAGCAACTACTGACAAAGGGTTAAAACAACAAAATCATGACGTAACAAGCAACACTGGATCACAATCGACACCTTGCTATATAATATTACTATTCTCTACTTTGCAGTTGCTGAAAAAAATTATTTCTTCCACAGTCTTTCTTCCATAGTCAAGTGATAGGAATGAACACAACTGCATACTAGATCCCCTACTCTCACATATTTTAACTGTGCACAGAGATATGGACTAAAGCACCTCTATGCAGATATTACTACTGAATACCTGGAGCAGCAGAGGAAATAGTGGTTAGGAAGTCAGCAGGACCAAAATGGCTAACAATGAGGAATGAATGGAGGAAATCACTATGGAAACCAAACAATACTTTCTAGATTATATACTTTATTAGTCACTAGCAGAATAAACAGTGGGGTTGTCATTAAGCATATAATATCCTCACAGAAAAGGATAATTAAACATGGGACAAATGTTAAAGTGTTGCTGAGTTTATTATCCCTACACATTTTGGATTGAGACTTTTGAATCAATTCCTTTTATAAAATTTCTTTGTGTACTAAAGAAAACTCAAATCAAAACAATGGTTACTTGGGCTACCAGAATAAACTTTAGCAAATGAAGAAAATGTGTAGGCCAGTGGTTGTCTACTTTTTAGCCTTAAGGCAGCCCTTCATAACTTTTCTGAATTTTGCAGCACCCCAAGGTGTTGGATTAGATTTACTTAGTTAGAATTTAACTTCTGAAAATTGATGGAGGCTGCCTTGAGGCTAAAAAAGTTGAGAAAGACTGATTTAGCTGGTGCCAGAGAAGGATGATGGGGTCAGGACCTCACTCTGATGTGCCCTGCTCTTTCCACCACTGACTCCCACTCCCTATACCCACAGCATCCCCTGGGGGGGTCATGTACACTGGTGAGTGAAGCCATCTGCTATCCATGGGTGCCTGTAGACACCGGAAGGCTACTCCAATGTGCTGTAATTACAGCGTATCAAAGGAGGCTCAATTAATTGCATCTGCTAGGGCATGCTGATTAGTTCACTCCAGCAAGCTTCCATGTTTCATGCCTCACTGTCCCCACATTTCAAATTGGCAGTGGGGGCATTTCAACTAAAGCTCATTCAACAAGCTTTAGTTAAAGCATCTACACGACCATGTTGAAGCACTAAGATGCTGATACATGGGATGCTGCAGGCACTTTAATCAGAACATCTCTGAGGCCCACCCCCGAGCATGTGTAAAAATGCCCCATACCTGCCCACAGCAAAGCATGCTGCTCAGAGTTTGGGGGTGGGCAGGTATGCTAGAGGGCAGGGGAGGACAAAGGCAGCAGTCCCTAAAAGAGTGGCTAGGGATGCCACTGGTCTCTGAGATGCTACAATGGACACAAAGAGACAGATGGGGGGAGAATGGGAGGGAAGAGAGTGCTTTACTTCTCACACATGGACTGGGTGCCACAGGGCACCCACAGCACTCTGGTTGAGAATCATGGGTCTCTCATTTAATGCATGGTATCTAAACAAAGGCATTGGTGGTTTGCTAGGTGATCAGATACCATCTTGACCGTCTGCTACAAAAACCTCAGATTTGCTGTATTAGAAGAACAAAGTAAGCCATTAACCTTTTATATAGCCAGCTACTCTAGGAAAAAAACCTCCCTGACAAAGCCTCAAATACTACTCTCAAATAGTTTTGAAAACTGTTTTATGTACGTGAGCAGTAAAAAACTTTTCAGCGTTGGTTTCAATCACACTTTGCTGTAACAAAACCAAAAGTTATTGCCATGTCTATGCCACAGTCAAAACCAAAAGAAATGGCACAGAGGCCTTGCTGCTGACAAACATTACTAACTGATCGCTTCTTTTGTATAAAGTTTGACCGAATCAAACACATGTATGTAGACCTGAATTATTTCTGTTTTAGTTAATTAAACTCCGTGGTTCCATACTTCCCTCCAGCTGTGGATAAATAAAGCCCCTTCCCCTTTGGCTATGGACTAACTAGAAGCATTATTTTCAGAGTGATGAGAGCAATATAAATGCAGCAGTGGCAAATTAGGTAGAGTAGATGACAAATGAACACTAGAATGGAAAAGAACAATTAATAATTGTTTCAATTAGCCACATGGACTAGAGTTTAACTCTGTAATGGGGAACAGCAATTTCATCTCCAGAGGAGAATGTACATGATGCTAAATAAAACTGTATCAAATTTTAATTAAAGATTTAAAACACTACTGAAGCCCTGGGCGTAAAGGCATGTTGGGGCCTTGGTTTCTGATGCTCCCAGGATGCATAATGGAGTTTTGTGAGCAACACAGTTGTGTAAGACAAACTGGGCAGATGATATAACTGCTGCTCATGCATAAAACTAAGATCAAACTAAGGTGTGCAATTGCACACCCATGTTTAATTTGATTAATGGATTTATATAGAACTACAACTTGATTGCTGAAATGTTGAACTACAACTACAATTAACTTTTTTTGACAACTATAAAACCAACAACTGCTTTTAATGCTTAAATTGAGTGTAGTTTGCATATAAGTGCTTAATCAAACTTAAATTAAATGTGAATTTAAAATATTTAAAGCAATTTTGGAAATCATTGTGATGGCAAGACAGAAGCAGCTTTTTGTAAGTTTAGAGGGAAAAAACCCCCCAAAAGATTCACATACTCTTAAATATGCAATGACTCCTATGAATTCTACTTCTATTTCGGGTACTACCATCTACTAAAGCAGCAGTGAAGAGAATCTGAAGACAAAAAAAAATGGCCAAATACACCACTCAAGTTATTAAAAGGCAAGTAACAATAGCAATTGCTTGGATTTTTAATACACAGAAAGTCTGAATTTTTACAAGCTCTATTTGGGTAGTAAAAAAAAATAAAAATGATACAGAGCTTTTCTGCATAGCTAAAAGGTAATGAGACCACTAACATATCTTAACATCTTAAGCTTGTGGTTGTAAAATTCTAACATAATTATTGCTATTTCCTAAGTAAATAAGGAGTTGGAGATTGTCAAACTGCATAAAAATGAAAGTTAGCTTTAAGACTACATATTCTGGGAAAAAAAACCAATACTGGTTCTAGAACTGTTTTAAAGGACATTTTTAAAAGGTAGTTGCAGAGTAAAACATAAGAAAACTGTTTAAGTCTTTATTTTAAGTTAAGTTAAGTCTGTTTTTATATAAGAAAACTGTTTAAGTCTTAAGCTACATATGAAATTAAAGCTGTTTTTTTGTTGGCACTACTGAGATATTTTCTTACAGAGAACTCTGATCCAAGAGTTTTTTCCCCCCTAAGCTATTGGCATCAACCTAACGGCTGAATGTTAGTTATTAAAATCCTGTATCAATACTTCTTATTTTCCACCTTTGCCACCATGTGCTGCCTACAGTAGACATGTAAAATGCAGAGGTTTCCATGATCATAAAGGCTGCTTGCAGACATTAACTCTCCACCCCACCCATCAAAATAGCACTTTACTTTGAACTCTGTGTGCTCCTGTGCCAAGGCCAGCACAGGCAGTGTGTTAATTGGCCCCAGATCACCTGACATCTGTATACATTGGTCGTTTCGGTGGAGCTTTTTTGGTGTTTTCATGTAATAGTTATTGAATTGGCTTTAGCTAAAGGCACCAAAAAGCCCTGCTGAAACACCCAATCTATACAGAGGCTGAGGAACTGGGTTGAAGCAAGCACTGCTTCTTCTGGGAAAACAGCCAAGAAGGTCAATATTATTCCAATGGCCAGTAGATAGCAATCAAAAGGAAATCTAGTCAATTTAAAAGAGACATTTATGAGAATCTGAAGCACTCTGCTTTTTGATAGTGACAATGAATATGCAATAAAGCTGTCAAGTGCAAAGAAAAACTAAAAAACAGGAAAACTTGCCTCCACTTCAAATTCTTTTCTTTATATTTAATTTGTGTTTTCTGTAATAACAGTGGTAAAGTTTTTTCAGACAGATGGATTGTTTAAGCTGATGCCTCTTGCACACAGTTACATTTCTATTAAAGCAGATTAAAATAAATAATACTTACATAAGAATTTTGCTTATTCAAATGGTTGAAAAATATTAATGAATCAGATTACTTACAAATATTAATAAACCACTATTAAAATGTATATGTTTTAACATTAACTAACACAATGAGTTCTGTACTGAGGTAACATTGCCCAAGATAATTTTGTGGCTACTTATTAGGAGGGTTAGAACTATTTTATTACTTATTTTTTCCACAATGATTTTAGTTTCTAGGTGACCAAAACTTTTCAACAGATTCAAAAATTTCATACAGCTTCACTTCTTATAATGTATGCAGCTGTAGTTCAAACTAAGTCGCACCATTTTTTTCTCTGTAGGAAAAAATGCCCATCAGTAAAAAGAAGAGCTGTTTAACAGTTTTTACTTTTATTTTGCAGTTGCTATGATCCCTTGATATAAGTAGGAATTAGTACCCCCTTTAACAGAGGATCTCAAGGCTTATGTTCTTCAGAAAAGAAAGGATATAAACTTTTATTTGCTTTGTTTCAGCTCATTTTTAATTTAGATGAATGCCTTCAGACACCAAAAGGTTGGAGAGAACTCCTTTCAAAAATCAATTGAAAAAGACTTGACATAATTTTCAACAAACTGAATTTACTTGTAAGAGCTTGATTTTCTGTTACTTAACATGTATAGATCAGGCATAACTGCACTGAAATGTGATGTTGTAAGTGTAGCAATCTAGAATAGACTCATCTAGATTAGGGAATACTTGATACACTACATCAGAGCAAAACAAGGCTTTTACTTGTGAATTTATGAAGTGCCCTCAAGTACTGCATTTTCACAGAAACTAGCAAGTTTCCCTAACCTTGACAAGCCGTCAGTAAGACCAGAGTCAGATTCTAACTTACTGAATATATGGCATTAAGGACCATGCTCTTGTCACTACCTGAAAAGCAACAGATGTTACCTAGAAAACTGTAAAAGATTAACTGAAACATTGTAACTTACAGCTGTGGTAAATTGGGTCGAACAAAGGGATCATTTTCTGCCCCATTGACAGCTTTATTTTTCCTTTGTTTTGGTTCAGAATTGGCAGATGGTGCCTGAGAATTATTTGTAGATGGAGGCTTTCGCTTTGCTAGGAGCTTTCTTTGCCTTTCAATCTCTTCTCTTTGTTGATTCACCCACTCTTGCTGCCTGTAAACCCCAAAAATAATATATTATTTCTCATCACATTTGACAACCAATAGTATTCCAAAAAACAGGTTTCCAGCAATGGATTTAATTCACTGAGTAACTTTCTCATTTCTTAGTAAAAAATGAAGAGTTTCATATTTTTAAAAAGGTACTGTAAATGTGAAAATACCATATTTACTTTTTTGGCATATAGGAAAGGACTTTGCATGGCCTTATTCTGGATGTTTGTTTCTTAGTGTATTCATTGTTGATACTGTATCTTCTTGCAAACCAAACTCACCTTTTCCCCAAAATTGGGGTTTGTATATTAGGTAGGGAAGCTGTTCACTGGAAAAAAGCACTCCTGGAGTCACCGTGCATGACATGCTGCTGTCACTCATCTAACTCAAAGTTGAAGGGACGGAGTCCTGTGCTAACTCTCTCACAGCCATATTGGCTAAGGACTGCACCTTATGCATGAAGCAGAAAGTGAGGTGCTGAGAGATTCATAGATGTTAGGGTCAGAAGGGATTATGATAATATCATAAGGCCTGTGATATGGAAATAACACTTAATTTACAGGAACTTACATAAAGGACTCTTGACCTTGCAAGAACCTGGGACCCTAATCTTGCCTGACACAGGTAAGTTCTGCTGGAAACAGTGTCCAGGAATGATCATGGCATTCCAGGAGACAGACTGCCATACCAGGAGGTTCCTGCCACCTGACCAGTCTATCACCTGGGATGCCACCCTCGCTAGACACTGTGTTCCCAGGAGGATTTACTCTTGTCACATAGTCAGCCGTGACTGGACACAACTTTTTTTCTTGTGTTCTGCCTTCTAAAATACAAAGGTGTGGGTCTTATTGTGGGGGAAGGGTAAGGAAGGGAAAGATGAGGTAAGATATATTATATATGGGAGAAAATACATTATCTTTCAAAATTTGCAATTTTTGCAAGGTTAATATATTGATAATTAAAAAGTTGTACTTTTTTATTAATAATCATCTCAATATAAATGAAGAACAGGATCGTGTAAGAGTGTCACAAGAAATAAATCAGTGTTTAAAAATATATTACTTTAACTTCTTATGGAAAATGTTTCTAGAGGCTTCACAGGTGCTTTCTGCAACTAGGAAAGAAACTATATCTTGAGAAAGTGGACAACATGGCTTAACAAAAGGAAAGAGAGTCAGGAATGTCAATAAAGAATATCAATATAATTGTAATCTGAACAAGATGTTACATTGTAGCTGAGTTTTCCTTAATAAATCAGTTGGGTTATATTACAAATAATAATGGTACGCATACAAAAACTCACATATACAGAAGGCTACTTAAACTAAAGTATTATATACTACTAGGTCAGGGGTTCTCAAACATTTTATGTAGGTCTATTTCTTAAGAGCATCTCCACAGAGCATCTCCCCACACAATCATCTATTAATCCCATTCAGGTTTCCACACTTTCCATATATACTTAATAAAAATTACAAAACTGAGACAGTTTCCTTCCCAAAGCATGTATCTGAAATAATAAATTAATTGTTTTTCCCCCTCCCCATTGCCACCCTCTACCCAGTTTCCCCAAATGCTTCCTCCTCTATCCCATTCTCTGCTGAAGTACCTTGGTAAGGCAGCTCTTTTCTTGCTGGCGGCTACAGGCTCCTTTCCCCCATCCGCTTATGCTAGCAGCAGCCCCTAGTGGAAGCTGCTAGGTTTGCTCCTCCTTCTTGCTCCTCCTTCATTGCAATGAAGAGCCTGGATGTCTGTAGAAGCTGCTATCATGAAGGATGTGGAGCCAGCACCATGTGACCAGCAAGCACTCCACAGACCATTAACTGTTCCACTGACCACCAGTAGTCTGTGGACCACAGTTTGAGAATCACTGATCTAGGTTTACAACTTTTTCTATCAACTGTGCTGAATAATTAACTGATGCTCATTTAGTAAATTCACACTTTTTCTAAGGCCTGTTAAAATCAAGTGAGACCCAATCATCTTTCAAAGACATCAGGACTCAGCATTCTACATTCTGTCAGTTGATTAAGGGAGTTCTGTACTGTATTCTGAAACTTCAAAAGGCGCAGCAAAATACTACATATGAAAAGTAGCTCTAATCCTAGTAGCTCTTAGTAATAAAAAATCCACTGGAGGGAACTGACAATTACGAGAATTTTAAAAACATAACATTGACTAACTTCACAAGATTCTGAAATGCAAAGCCATCTGTCCACTGTTCAGTAAATGAAGCACCATGACGAACTGTTGTAAAATGCCCAAGGCGTAATCTGTCTTGCATGCTCTTCTCTCTGCTTGCCAGCTTTTCTTGTGTGCTCTAAGGAATCAAAATATTAGCATTTAGTTTTACTAAAGTGTTTAAAAGTCAGTACATACAAAGCCCCATCTAACATTCATTTTTTGAGTGGCGAATAATGGTGGATATAAATAAGTTTCTACTACTTCTATTCCAATTAATGCTGAAGATCCCGTATAGCCTGTTATTCTTCTATGTATGATATTATGAGCAAGAACGCCTGAGCTTTATTTTCAGTTTCCATTTTGAGTTTTTAGTCTTGGCAGTTTGCAAAAAATATCTTCATTTGTAAACGTAACCATTCTAATACAACATTACGGGTACAAACACACAACTCAGAAGGAAGAGAAAGTCTTGGATAGGGGAATATGTCATCTCCGAGTTGTCAAAATACTAGGTTACTAAGGATGGCCTGTGTGGCCTTGAAATGCCTGTAGGATTTACTGCAATCCAGAGAGCGCAACAACATCCTCAGAACATGGCACAAGTCTGTTACATTTCATTCCCAGAACACCCACTGTTACAGCTTGCAAAGTTGCCATTATAAAGCCATATATAGTTAACCTCTACTATACCTCCACTCTCTTACAAGATAGGGGCTTTTAGGAACCAGACCTATCACACTTGATTAAACACACAACCTCCCCCACAAAAAACCAACCAAAAAACCATCACAAAACAAAAAACCGAAACAGGTCATACTCAAACTTTTCTGATGTGTTTTATAGGATACTATTTTTTCTATTTGTTTTTCTTTGAAGCTTTTGGGCTGGGGGAGCAGGGGATGCCACATAGTGTTTATTTTTTAAAGAAAAATTTGGTTAGTAAGGATAGCATTAAATTTGAAGTTCACACCTCAAATGAATGGGATGACAGAGGGGCAAGTTAACACTTTGGCTGCTCTTAGTATTGGGTTGAAGGCAGAAGACAGCATTAAATGATTTACATTGGAAATTATCCCAGTTCCCTTATGTGCTTCACCAAAGGATTCTGCATGTTCCTTGCAGAACATGTTCATATGTATTTTTTCAACCATTCCTAATTTTATTTTAAAAGCTTGCTCAAAATTCCCACAGAGAATGGAAGCCACTTAAAGGACTAGCCATATATTAAGTTCACATCTTTTATGATCAACTATATTTGAATTAAATGATGAACAAAAAGGAAAACAGTTTAAAAATCCATTTTCCTACTCTTTCATAACTCAGAAGTTTCTCAAGTTTAAAAATAATAACTTCTGAACTGAGAACAAGCAGGAAAATGTCATCCTCAAAGGAGATTTGCAGACGTTATGTACAGTCACCTTCCCTGGAGATGTTCAAAAGACAACTGGACGCTCACCTCGCTGGGGTCATCTGACCTCAGCAGTCTTTCCTGCCTTAGAGCAGTGGGGCTGGACTTGATGATCTTGTGAGCTCCTGTCCAGCCCCCAACTTCTATGAATCTTCTATGAACAAGTTAAAAGCAGATGGGATAACAGATCTATATTGCTTTCTACCAAAACTAGTGCAAAGGTACTGTTTCAACTTACCTTTTCAATTAAAAGTTTCTTGCTCATTGAAATGCATTTGTTTAATCTTTCTTTGTATTTTTCAAGTAACTTTTGTTGCTCATCTATTTGCCTTCTAAGATCACAGTTAGCCTAAGAAACATACCAAATGAAACTTAAAAACATTTTAAATCGTTCTAGTGAAAATATTAAAAATAAAATATGTAACTTATTAAAATGTACATTATGCTTGACATTGAACTAGAATATGAAAAGCACATTAACATTTACATAAGCAAAAACAATTAATTGTTGGTGCATGGATCTATTCAAATCTCTAGTGATGGCTTTATTTGCTTTTTTTTTTTTTTTTTTTTTTTAGTTCCTTAAGTCCATAATTCCCAAAAGCTACACACCAGAATATTGGCTACCATACATATTATATTCTATTTTAGAGGCCATTTTGCATGTAATTTAATACATTAGCCTTTTCGACACTTTCATGATAAAATGGAAGTTTCAATTCTAGCTCCAGTGCCTTTTCACAAAGAGTTTCAGCAATTAAATGGAAACACAGTAATCTTTCATATTTCATAATAAAATAAAAATTCAGGCTGTGACAAAAGTTCTGGATATCTTCGCAAAAAGCTAATAATAGTTTAAAATATTGCTAGTCATATCTGATTTCAAACCTCTGAGGTAAAAATTATTTTAACGCACGCAATGGCATTCTTTAAATATTATATTTATTACCATCATACAACTGAATATAAAAATAAAAAATATTGTATATGTAAATATATGTATTGGGGATAAACACAAGAACTGGTGAAAGTTACGTTAAAGTCTGCTTTACTCATTATCTTTACATTTTTATTTTTCTGGTCTCTTTGGATGTCTCCTTTTGTTCACATCATTAATCTACATCAGTTAAGCTCATTTCTGCATCCCAAACCCTGAAGCTTAACCATACAACTCCTTTGTTTCAATACTTTCCATTGTACTTTATTATTTTTTTTGATTGAGGGCAGCCATTTTGTTCCCAAATAGTTATCACAAGTACCCTAGAAATATACACAGTAATACTTTTGCTATTGACAAGTGCTGTGCTTTAATCAGGAACTCTATCATATGAAAATATAACAGAAACAAGTCAAATTTATTAACACACTGTAAATACAATATTAACCTCTCTCAAAGCCTCAAAAAGTCTGTAATCACATGCAATAATTGGCAATGACAAAAAGCATTTTTTTAAATACTGAAGTAAGAAAAAAAATTTCTTTGGTTATCACAACATGCTCTCAGACAAAGTGTCGATTCAGATTGAGTATTTATATGTTTATATACATATAGCTCCAACAACTGCTTTTTAAGATAAAGCTTTTCTTTAGCATTTAACACTTACCCTGAGCAAGTCATCTATACGACCTTCTTTCTTTTCCAAGTCTTGATTTTTATTACTTTCTAGTGCAGCTAATTTCAGCATTGTGAGATCAGTCTAAACAAAAACAGGTTCTAGTATTTAAATCAATTGTTCAATATTTAAAATACGATTTTCTTAATTTTCATTGTACAATATTATTTTACTTTATTAATTATTATTTGTCTTTATCTTTTAATAGGCTCAGTTGAGTAGAGTTGGGATGAGACACCTAAACTGATAAAATTTCCTTCATTTATTCAAAGCCAATCTGCTAACGAACAACCTGTTTTGTTCATTAGGAGTGAACACACAGGTGGAAAAAAAAAAGTATGTCCTATTAAGCATACCCTTGGTAAAACAACTCAGCAAGACAGAGGGTCACAGGATTTAGTTGGATGTGCCAGACCAAATGTTCCTGCAGCAGTAAAAAGGTAAAAGAGGATTGCCACAGGTAATTGGCTTTGATTTTTTTAGGTTTCAGATGCTGTGACCTCACTCACTCATCATTTTAATTACCATCTTCTTTTTCGCCTCTCAGTCTGCTTTTGAATTTTGATATGACTACAGCCATTTCATTTACTGACACAGATAGAAAATGTTGCATCTATGATCACATAACAGAATTCTGAGCAAGGCATAAAGCATTCATCTGTAAACATTAGTGGCTCATGAGATGCTTTGGTGGAAGAAAAAGTGAATGTACAACACTAAAATCTGAATTATTATAAACAGAGACCTAAATCTTTTAGCAAACCTCTAAAAACGCTTTCAGAACCCGTACATTTCCTAGAGTGTGGTCCTGAGTCAGGTACCAAACGAGGAAACAGTCACTGCTCAATGTTTTCACATATACTCAAAATGATATGAGAGATTTCTACTCAAAAGTGCTTACCTGAGTAACTTTAAATGATAACTGCTTTGGTTGCATAACAGGGTGGTCCCCAAAAGCTAATGAAGTAGGAGAAGGACTATTTTGTCGAACCTAAACCATGAATAAATAGCACAGATCAGCTGCAAATTAAAATATTCAAATTACAGGATTAACAACATTTGTATAAAGATTACAAAAAGCTGAAAAATATCTACCTGATTCCTTCCTTATTATTTAGTAGTTTTAGTTAGAAGAGTAAAATACATATCAAAGACATGAAGATAAAGTATAGAAAACTCTTCTATCTAGGGTATAAAGTTTATAAAGATCTTGTCAGACTTCATTTAAAATATTGCATCTAATACCAATTGATGTTTCATTAAACATCACATATTGGAGCTAGCGCAACACATCCTCCAGTTAAGGGTGACTGTGTCCAAATCTCCTTCACTGGAGGCTTTCAAGAGGCTAGATAATCACTGGGCAGGGATGATTTAGGAATAGAATGTTTGTATTCGGATAAGGGGGTTAGACCAGATGAGCCTTGAGGTCTCAGTCCCTTCCAGCCCCACAGATTCTATCATCTGTCTCCAGGAAAAAAAAAGAGATTTAATCTTATTTTCTATGAAATAAAAGAGACTGAGACAAACTAACTGAAATGTCAACGGACTGATATGTATCACAAGAGGAACAGACTAAAAATTGCTGAAATACATTTATATGTAGTTGTGACTATGTTGATACCCAAGTTTTTTCTATTGACTACAGATTTTTAAATGGGATAAACACACCTCATTTAATAACTCTCATATACCAAGTCTAACAACCTTGCTGGTAAGCAATTGGTATAACAACTTGCAACCTTTCTCAATATCCCTAAAGTATTTTTTGTTTTGAGAATAAGGTTTGTCAATCTGAAAATAATTAAGCTGGATTTTCCTTTATTTTTGGAGATCCTCTTTGCCATTAGTAGGCTCAAAACAAGGGAAGCTGTTGTATATTATGGATCCAGATATACAACACCTTATTCTGAAACTTCTAAGAAAAAAAAACAGGGAAAAAGGAAGAAATTTTAGCCAGATCCAAAGGTTCCCTGATGCTCTGTTGCTCAGAACATAAAGCAATTATAGACTAATTCCAAACATGTTACCATTCAGAAGAAAACAGAGGTTTTTTGGTGTTGTTTTGTGTAGAGTTTTTTTTGTGGGGTTTTTTGCATTAAACCCTTTCTGTGATGGACAGAATGGGTCCTGCCATCTGGAATTATGCAAGGACAAACTCAATACTGGAATCACAAGATTCTAGATGAAGAAAACCTATTTCTTTTCAAATTATATCCCAAATTGTGCAGTTCAAACATTAGTAGTAAAGACTAACTCTTACTATATATTAAACCAAAAAAATCTATGTAATCAGCAACTGTAATTATAAGCACATCTGGAAGAAGTTTTGTTTGGGCATATGCAAACAGATATTATGCCTTGCTTTTCAAATTCCTTAGGGTGGGAAGGGACGGGACAGGGATGGTGAATGTGTTTTAAAATTAATTATGTAGAAATCAAACCACTACCACATATATCCACACCATACAGTCATTTATACAAACGTTTACATTACAGGAATAAACAAGGACATATTTTAACCACTTAAAAAGGAGCAGGGGGAAGCTGCTACTCAGAAATGCACATCAGCTGTTGCTACTACAACAGCATGGTGCTTCAGCCATAGAAGTTAGCTAAATGGTGTTAACTTTGACCCTGTATTAAACAGTGATGGAGAAATTTGGCCCCATTTGTAGCACTACAGAATCATGCAGACGTAATAGCTGCATCATAAGCAGCTTCTATTAGTATTTTTTGGTATCAATACAATTGTTACATCTGCCTATATGGCCAACATTATTTTGAGCTTCCATTTAGACTTTAAGGCTAAGCACAGACATTTGGGGATGTTAGGGGCAGGTTAAATTGATCCTAAACAGCTACCTGATATCAGGTAAGTCAGGATTGGGGCAGAGGGGTGAGAGGGCAGGGCTGGCATGACCCACTGGGGGGAGGTCCCCTCCCAGTAAACCTACACCCCCCACCAGGACTTACTCTCTTTCTCAGCTCCAGCAGCAATTAACACTGATAAAAGCGGCTGCACCCAGAATGGCTTGTGGGATGGAGGTTGAGAGGGCTGGCTAGTCGGGGGAAGGAATGAAAAGAGCAGCCAGGGCTGCGCAGGGAAACTGTAAGTGTACAGGAGTTCCATATACTGGTCTGATTTAAATCAAATAAATTTGACACTACATAGGCCAGAAGAAGTCCAAATTGCCTGATAAAGGACTACCAAGCTCTTGAGGGGCAAGCTGAAGGAGACAGGGGCACAGGTGGTCTTCTCATCTGTCCTTCCAGTGAGCAGAAGTGGATAACGCCATGAGACCTGCATCAGGGAAGTCAACTTGCAGCTTCAGAAATGGTCTCTCAAGGCAGGCTTCGGCTTTTTGGACCACAACCCATACTTCAGAACAAGAGACATGCTCAGGTGGGATGGGCTTCACCTCTCCCCCAAAAGGTAAGTGTGTTCTCTTTCAGGTTGGTTGATCTCCTCTGACGGGCTTTAAACTAGGTTCACCGGGGGAAGGGGAGGATGAGTACAGAGGGAGCAACAGAACACCGAACCAAGAGACACTCACAAGAACAGCCCAGCCAAGACATGCAACGAGCACAAGAAGTACCCAGGTAAGAGACAGGGGCCAGGATAGTCCTGGGGTGGGGGGGGGAGGTAGAGAGGTGCATACACCCTCAGGAGGCCTTAAATGCATCTGCACTAATGCTCGTAGTATGGGGAACAAACAGGAGGAACTTGCCCTCCTGCTAGCTAACACAAACCCAGACATAGCGGGGCTCACTGAAACTTGGTGGGATCCAATGCATGACTAGGTGACAAACATCAAGGGCTATATGCTGTGCAGGCAGGATAGAACAGGGAGGAAAGGTGGGGGTGTGGTACTCTACGTCAAAGAGCATTACACATCCACGGCAAACAGCACTGGGTCAGAAAAGGGGCATACTGAAGTGCTCTGGGTCAGAATACAAGGGAGTCGGCAGGGGGAGGGACTTAATGGTGAGGGTCTATTACAGGCCACCCAACCAGGGGAAAGAGCTGGACAGGGAATTCTCAGGTCAGCTCACGAAGGCAGTTAAATCAAGGGACGTGGTCATCATGGGTCACTTAGACTATCCGGACATTTGCTGGAAAGAGCAGTCAGTCAGGTATGACCGCTCACGTAGGTTCCTAGTTGAGTTACAGGACCTCCATCTAACCCAGGAGGTGCACAGTCCCACGAGGGGAAATGCCTTGTTGGACCTGGTACTGGCCGCAGGCAATGATCTGGTGAGGGGATGGCAAGTTCTCAACCACCTGGGCGATAGTGATCACTGCCTACTGGAATTCACCATCCAGTACAGGGTGGCAAAGGCCTGCAGCAAGGCAGCAGCCCTGGACTTCAGAAGGGCAGATTTCAATGAGGTAAGGAGACTAGTCAGGGAGGCACTGAAGTCCTGGAGAGAAGGGGAGTTAGGAGTCTAAAACAAGTGATCATTCCTTAACGAGACAATCCTCCAAGCTCAAAGGATGATAATCCCAACGTGAATCAAAGGGGGCAGGAGCGCTCAAAAGCCCCCATGCCTCACCAAAATCACCCAGGAAAATCTCAAAAGCTAAAAAGGAAGCATACACCCAATGGAAGGGAGGGGCCATCACCAAGGAGGATTATACCTCCATTGCTCAAGATTGTAGGTGGGCTGTTAGGAAGGTTAAGGCAGACACAGAACTCGGACTAGCGACCTGGATCAAAGATAACAATAACTCCTTTATTAAATACGTAGTAGGTAAAAAGAAGGTACTGGGTAACATGGGGACTCTGCAGGACATGCTTGGGAATGTGGTGGTTGTACCGGATAACAAAACTAACCTCTTTAACAAACCCTTTGCCCCCATTTTTCTGAGCAGGGACCAGGACATCCCCACCACTGGGATCTGAGACAGACCTAGGGTCAGGGAGGACCTAGTAAGGGAACTTCTGGTGGAACTAGACGTGTTCAAATCAGCAGGTCCTGATGATCTCTGCCCCCAGAGTGCTGTGGGAATTGGCAGAGGTCATTGCGGGACCCCTAGCACTGCTTTACAAGCACTCTTGGTGCTCTGGCCAGGTGCTAGAAGACTGGAAAAGGGCCAATGTGGTCCCCATTTTCAAAAAAGGGAGGAAGGAGGATCCAGGAAACTATAGGCCCATTAGAGTCTTACCTTGATCTTGGAAAAGCTCTTTGAGAAAATTATCCAGGTGCACATCTGTGACAGACTAGAAGGGGAGATTATGCTTACGGGCAATCAACATGGGTTCATTAGAGGCAGGTTCTATCAGACCAACCTGGTCGCCTTCTATGACCAGGTCACAAAATCCTTGGACATAGGTGTCGCAGTGGATGTAGTCTTTCTGGACTTTAAGGCCTTCGACCCTGTCTCTCACCCCATTCTCACTAAAAAATTAGGCAACTTTTTTGTCAATGCCTACACAATCAGATGCGTCACAAATTGGCTGGAGGGCCGCACCCAGAGAGTGGTGGTAGATGGGTCATTTTCAATTTGGAGGGATGTGGGCAGTGGGGTTCCACAGGGCTCGGTCCTCGGGCCTGCACTGTTCAACATCATCAGCGACTTGGATGAGGGGGTGAAAAGCACCTTGTTCAAAACTGCGGTTGACACCAAGATGTGGGGAGAAATTGGCATGCTAGAAGAGAGGGACAGGCTATAATTAGATCTGGAAAGGTTACAGAGGTGAGCAGATGAGAATAGGATGGGTTTCAATACTGACAAGTGCAAGGTACTGCACCTGGGGAGGAAGAATTGGCAGCATACCTACAGGCTGGGGAACTCCCTTCTCATCAGTGCAGAGGCAGAAAAGGATCTTTGAGTCATTATTAATTCCAAGATGAACATGGGCCACCAATGTGGGGACACGGTCAGGAAGGCTAACCGCACCTTGTCCTGCATCCACAGATGCATCATGAGCAGGCCTAGGGAGATGATCCTCCCCTTCTATGTGACATTGATCAGGCCACAGTTGGAGTACTGAGTCCGGTTCTGGGTGCTGCACTTCAAGAGGGATGTGGACAGCACTGAGAAGGTCCAGAGGAGGGCCATTCACATAATCAGGGGCAGCAGGGCAGACCCTATGAGGAGAGGCTATGGGACCTGAACCTGTTCAGCCTCCACAAGAAAAGGCTGAGAGGGGATCTGGTGGCTGTCTATAAACTTGCCAAAGGGGACCAGCAGGCAATGGGAAAGTCTATGTTCCTCTGACCAGTACCGGGAATAATAAGGAATAACAGCCATAAGTTGACTGAGTGTAGATTCAAGCTAGTCATCAGGAGGCACTAATTCACAGTCAGGGTTGCTAGGACCTGGAACCAACTTCCAAGGGAAGTGGTGCTCGCTCCTACCCTGGGAATCTTCAAAAGGAGGCTACATAAATCACCTAAGCCAGGGTCATTTGATCTCAGCATTCCTTTTTGCCCAAGGCAGGGGATCAGACTTGATGATCTGCTCAGGTCCCTACTGACCCTTACTAACTATGAAACTGGGTTCATCTCAAACCGGGTTCTGCAATTTTTCAACTGGTTTGTGTGCATGGCACTTCTGTACAGTAACAGTTTTAGACTGATTGCCAGTCACCGAGACTGGATCTGTAATTGTAAGGCTCGCACTGAGATGAGCTAAGTTTAAATTGGGCAGCCATTTTGAACCTGATTTAAGCTCCCCAAATGTCTGTACTTAGCCAAACAGTGGCATTGCAGGACAATAATACTAATTTTTAAAACTAACATTTTTGGAAAATACTTGTTAAAATTTGAACTTAATTATTTGTTTCCTTTTGTTAAAAAGAACAGATTTTGTCCTTGAAAGTTCTTGAAAAGTCCACAATATAGTGGGAAAGATTTATTAGCAGGCATTTATCAATGTAGGTTACTTCTAGTAAATGAGAACTTTTGTATTGCATGCTGAAAACGAAGAGAACTGTAGAGGTCAAACTTACAGAAGAGGGGGCGGAATGTGAATGCGAATTCTGAGGAGAACGGATTGCAGGAGGAATGCCTCTTACTGGACTGGAGCCATTCCCCCCTTGGTACTGAGAAAAAATATGTTAGAGTTAGTAAATATCCTTAACAAAACACATAAACATACTTAATAAATAATATAATTTAGACAAATATAACACTTGTAACTTAAACAGTGTAGGTAGAAAATAATGGACTTTTACAGAAAGTAATAAAATGTGTTGTTTATTTATATTACTAAACATAAGAAGTTAGGAGCAAGTGTAGGAAAACTATTCTACATATACTTTTTATTTATAACTGAAGGTTTTTTCAAAGCATCTTCTGAAGTGCATGAGAAAACTAAACATTTTAAAACTATCCATTCCTTCCCTGTTTTGACTCCAGCAAGGTCAACAGAACATCCCACTGTTCATTTTAGATCTCATAAATAGAATTTTGTATTATTTTATAGATCATCATAAATATTCCCTTAAAGACCAAATCTCCATCCATTCTAGTAATCATCATACACATTAAAAAATTGCAAGCACACAGTATTGTCAAGACTTGACTGTTTGACATAAATAAAGGCAGGTTGCTGAATATAAATAGTCTTCAGCCTTTATAGTTATCATTCTTACATTTATGTTTGCAGGTTTATTAACTTAATATGGTATTGCCTATTGTTGTTTGCCACATTACAGAAATAAAACACAAAACTTACTTCAAAATAGTCACTAATTTTGTGACCACGTCCCCCAATATTTTTTCCTGAAATTTAGAAGGGGAAAGAGAGAGAGAGAGAGAGAGAGATTAAATGACAACATACAGTGCTGTAATTACCACACAACTGAATAAAGCACATCTCTATTAGGCAATTAAATATGATTAATCCTTTTTTTAAAAAAAGGACCGTGTAACTAGGCAGAGAGGTTCGGACCTATTCAATGCATGTAAAAAGCCTCAAGCAAAGACGACAGAAATATAATCAGTTCTCCTGGCTCCCAGTCCAGTACCTTTGCAACAAGTCCATCCTGTTTTAGACTATCAGTGCATCTGATGCTGACAGGCCTGAAATTTGGTTCCAAGAGCCTCCCCTCTCCAGATTCCCTAGCCAACGATTTCACAGTATGTCAAATAAACTAGTTAGCCTATACTATGTTCCTTCTGAGAGGAATTTTGGGAGAGAGATCAGATTATGAATCTGCCTGAGTGGGCAAAAACAATGAGAATGATAAGCATGACTAGCAATACCAACCTCAGAACAAAATGAAAAATAATTAACCACCAACCCTCAGGGGGTTGTGACATGGGAAAAAGAAAAAAATGGAGTAAGGGTCTGAACAAAAGGAAAGAAGGAATATCATTTAACTGAACAGATGGTATTGCTTTCTCCCTTTTAAGTCAGCATACATGTGCAAGCCACAGTGAAATTCAAATTATGGCACTCAAGCCCATACCAGAAGTGAGGTCATGAGTCTGGATGTGCTGTCGTCCATGCAAAAAAGGTACGTTAAATAATAATTGCAGAAAACCACAAGCTATGAAGAGAGACTCTGTCTGGAGCAGGCACATGGTTCACTGTCATACACATACATATAAGTACCAAAGGATTTCTTTTCCACCTTGGTAAGAGAAAAGAAGCTGGGGAAGAAACTCTCCTTATAAAAGGTGAATAGATGAAACTACTTTAATAAGGAAGCAGAGAAAAGTACAACTTATAAAGTTCTCCTTGGATTTCATAGACATTAGGGGTGGAAGGGACCTCGGAAGATAAGAGTCCAGCCCCCTGCCCATAGGGCAAGAAGTCAGCAAGATAAGCATCCAGTTTGCTCTTGAAGCTGTTCAATGTAGGCGCTTGAACCACCTCCAGTGGCAGGCTGTTCCAGACCTTAGGGGCTTAGACAATAAAGAAATTCTTCCTTACGTCCAGCCTGAAACGGTCTTGTAGTAGTTTATGACCATTCAACCTAGTCGTCATCCCTTGGGGTGCTCTGGTGAACAAACGTTCCCCCAGATACTGGTGGTCACCCCTGATAAACTTATAGGTGGCCATCAGATCACACCTGAGCCTGCACTTTTCCAGGCTAAAGAGCCCCTGGGCTCTCAGCCTGTCATCGTAGGATCTGCTTCCTTGACCTCTGATCATGCGCGTGGCTCTTCTCTGGACTCTCTTCAAGCTTCTCCACATCCTTTTTGGATTCTGGGGCCCAAAACTGGATGCAGTACTCCATCTGCCGCCTCACTAAGGCCGAGTACAAGGGGAGAATGATGTCCCGGGACTTGCTTGAGAAGCATCTATGGATGCAAGCCAGCGTTTTGGTTGCTTTACTAGCCGCAGCACCGCACTACAGGCTCACATTCATCTTGTGGTCAATGATGACCCCCAAGTCTCTTTCTTCCATAGTGCTAGCCAACATAGCACTGCCAAGCCTATAAGGATGCTGCGGGTTTTTCCTCCCAAGGTGGAGAATCTTGCATTTATCGGCGTTGTACACCATCAGATTCTCGCCCACCCATTTGCTGAGCCTGTCCAGCTCAGCCTGGATCATCCGCCTGTCTTCTGGTGTGAATGCTTTGCCCCAAAGTTTGGTGTCATTGGCAAACTTGGCCAGTCCGCTTCTGACTCCAGTGTCTACATCATTAATGAAGATGTTGAACAGTATGGGTCCAAGGACAGAGCCTTGGGGGACCCCACTGGTCACAGGACACCGTGATGAGTGACTTCCATCAATTACTACTCTCTGGGTCTGACTACAGAGCCAATTTTCCAGCCAGTGGATCGTGGTGGACCCAAGGCGACAATTGGCCAGTTTTACCAAGAGGTGATCATGGGAAACCAGATCGAAGGCCTTTCTGAAGTCAAGATGCATGACATCAATCTCTTCTTCCTTGTCCAGGTGATAGGTCAAGCAAGACCTACCCATGACAAACCTATGCTGGCTATCCCTTAAGATGTTGGCGTCGGCCAGTCCATTAAGGATGGCCTCTTTAATAAATTTTTCTAAGATCTTCCCTGGGATAGAAGTCAGGCTAATGGGCCTATAGTTAGCTGGATCCACTTCCCTCCCATTCTTGAAGATAGGTACCACCATTGGCCTTCTTCCAGTTTTCGGGCACTACACCAGAGCACCACGAGTTTTCAAAGATCTGTGCTAGAGGCTGGGCTATGGTGCTCACCAGCTCCTTGAGTACCCTGGGTGAAGACTGTCAGGGCAGGCTGACTTGAAGTAATCCAGCCTCTCAAGGTGTTCCTTCATGAAGTCAGCATTAATGGAGGGCAGGGGATCACCCTCACCCAGACTTCCCTGTCCTGTAGCGGGCACGGGCGTCCCATGGGACTGATGAAAGACCAACGCAAAGTACCTATATAATAGGTTGGCTTTTTCCTGGACATCAGTTGTCAGCTGCCCCATCTGGTTCAGCAGTGGTCCAGTGTTGCTCCTGCTTTTCCTCTGGCTCCCCACATATCTGAAAAAGGACTTTTTATTGTCCTTGATGCTCAAAGCTAGTTGAAATTCAGTTGCAGCCTTGGCTTTCCTGGTTTGCTCCCTGCAGGACCGGATCAGTGCAGAATAGTTCTCCTTGGAGGTGAATCCCATCCTCCATCCTTTGTAGGCCTTTCTTTTTAGCCTCAGGAGTTTTGCTAGGTCCCTGAAGAGCCAGGGGGGCTGCTGTGCCCTCTTACTGCCTGTCTTCCTAGGGAACAAAGTAGTACTGATTGCAAACAAATGCTAAAAATTCTGTCCCAAGCTGCTGACTGCTACAAAAGATCACTCTCAAAGAAAGTATGTTAAGAGGCACCAAAGCAGAGAGCATCACTGACTTCTGCAAAGACACTTTAAAACATGGGCCTAAATAAGCCCTAAGACATGCCTCACTTTTTTCTTTTTTTTTTTTTTTTTTTAACTTGCAATGGAAGCTACAGGATTCTAATACATGGAAGCTACAGCAGTGAAAGGTAAGAGAAGAAACCTGGAAGAAGCCTCATAGCTCTTTTCCTCTACTGTTCTGGACATTTTGGATCATTCTGGTGGGAGAGCTCTGATGGGAACAGAAGCCCTTCTTAAAAAAAAAAAAAAAAAAGTGGGGGAGGCAAAAAAGGAGGTCCCAGGGAATTACAGACCAGTTAGCCTCACACCTGGGAAGTTACTGGAGCATATCTGAAGAAAGACATTTGCAAGCACCTGGTGGATCACAAGGAGCCGGCATGGATTTATTAAAAACAAATGTCAATAAAAAAAAATCTTCTTTGACAAAGTAAGGACCTGGGTGGATGAAGGGAATACCGTGGATACAGTGCATCTGGACTGCATCAAAGTATTTGACAACATCCCACATGACCTTCTCATAAACAAATTGGAGAAATGTGGTTTGGATAAAACTACTGGTGAAGAGATAACTGGCTCAATACCTAAAAGCAAAGAGTAATTATTAATGGGTCTATATCAGAATGGCAGGAGGTTTTGAGGGAAATCCCACAGGCTCTGTTCTGGGCCTGGTGCTGATCAACATGTTTATTAACAATTTGGATGCTGGCACAGAAAGCTTCTTGAGCAAGTCTGCAGGTAACATGAAGCTGGGAAGAACTGCAAAGACTGGAGGATGTGAGCACAATTCAGAAGGTTCTCAAGACAGATGGGAAAGCTGGGCTAGAGCTAACAGGATGAAGTTCCATGTGGACAAATACAAGCTGTTACACCTCAGAAAAAAATCATTAAAAACATTACTATAAAAGAGGTGACACATAGCTGGATGACAGCACTACAGGAAAGCATCTAGGAGTCTTGGTGGATCACAGACTCAATACAAGTCTGCAGTCACACAAAAGGCAAATGTGGTTTTGGTCTGCAACAATAGTAACATTCGGTATAAGACACAGGAGGTGACAGCATTTCTACTCAGCATGGGTTAGGTCTCATGTAAAATACATTCCACATTTTAAAAAGGACGTGGAAAAGTAAAAGAGGGTACAGAGGTGGGGAAAGATGATAAACAACTTGGAGTGCAAGTTATAGGAGGAGAGGCTGAAGGAGCTAGTCATGTTCAACTTCCAGAAAAGTTGCTTAAGGGACATGATAGCAGTCTTCAAATACCTGAAGGGCTGCCAGGAACAGGGAAAGCATCTTTTTTCTCTTGCTGCACAGAGGAGGATGTGGACCAATAGCTTGAAGTTGCAGCAAAGTACATTTAGAATGGTTATCAGAAAACTTCGCTGTTAGAACAATGAGGCAGTGGAATAGACTGCCTAGGGAAGTATCATAGTATCATAGTAGCTAGAGTCGGAAGGGACCTGGGCAGATCATCTAGTCCGACCCCCTGCCTTGGCAGGAAAGAGCACCGGGGTCAGAT
>JAGPOW010003685.1:40003165-40023562 GCA_030014935.1 Caiman crocodilus
AGAGGCACTTAAGGCAAGGGATGTAGTTGTCATGGGTGATCTAAATTACCCGGACATCTTCTGGAAGGAGCAGTCAGCCAGGTCAGACCATTCCAGGAGGTTCCTGGCCGAGATACAGGACCTCTACCTAACACAGGAGGTGCACAGTCCCACCAGAGGAAATGCCCTGTTGGACCTGGTCCTGGCCACAGATCTGGTAAGGGGGCTCCAGGTCCTTGACAACCTGGGTGATCACGATCATCACTTGCTGGAATTCATCATCCAGCACAGGGTGTGTCAAGGGCCTGCAGCAAGGTGGTACCCCTAGACTTCAAGAGGGCCAATTTCAACGAGTTGAGGAGATTGGTGGGAGAGGCACTGGGGTTCTCAAGGGCAGGGGAACTCAGTGTCCAAGACGAGTGGTCATTCCTTAAGGAAACAATACTCAGGGCTCAAGCGGTGACAATCCCAACAAGAAGCAAGGGGAGCAAGATTGCCCGAAAGCCTCCCTGGCTCACCAAGGAAGTCCGGGAATGCCTGGCTGCCAAAAAGGCGGTGTACACCCGGTGGAAGGCGGGGGGAGGGGTTATCTCCACTGCTTGGGCCTGTGGAGGGGCTGTTAGGAAAGCTAAGGCGGACATAGAGCTAGGACTAGAGTCCAAGATCAAAAATAATAAAAAGTCCTTTTTCAAATATATAGGGAGGATGAAGAAGGCACCAGGAAATGTGGGGCCCCTGCAAGATGCGCTGGGCAATCTGGTGGTTGTGCCAGAGAAGGCAGACATCTTTAACAAATTCTTCACCTACGTTTTCTTGCGCAGGGACTAGGACTCTCCCACTGTGTTTCAAGACGGACTTGAGGGGAACGCCTCAAGACCTAAGGTTGAGGAGGACCAGGTTAGAGTGCTTCTGGAGGGGCTGGACGTGTTCAAGTCAGCAGGTCCAGATGCTCTCCACCCCAAGGTGTTGAGGGAGCTAACAGGGGTTATTGCTGGGCCCTTGGCACTGCTTTATGAGTGCTCGTGGTGCTCGGGCCAGGTGCCAGATGACTGGAAGATAGCCAATGTGGTCCCCATCTTTAAGAAAGGGAGGACCCAGGCAACTATAGGCCCATCAGTCTTACCTCAATCCTGAGGAAACTCTTGGAGAAGATAATCAAAGAGCACATCTGTGATGGGCTGGCATTGGGGATGATGCTCGGGGCAACCAGCACGGTTTCATTAAGGGCAGACCATGTCAGACAAACCTGATTGCCTTTTATGATCAGCTCACAAAACCATTGGATGCAGGTGTCGCCGTGGATGTAGTCTTTCTGGACTTCAGCAAGACCCCTGACAGTTTCCCACCCCATCCTCATTAAAAAACTAGGCAACTGTGGCATCGATGCCTACACAGTCAGATGGATTGCTAATTGGCTGAAGGGTCATAATCAGAGGGTGGTGGTGGATGGGTCATATTCAACCTGGGGGGAAGTGGACAGCAGAGTCTCCCAGGGCTCGGTCCTTGGGCCCGCACTGTTCAATTTCTTTATCAGCGATTTGGACGACCGGGAGAAAAGCAACCTGTTCAAATTTGCTGATGACACCAAAATTTGGGGTGAGGTGGGTACGCTAGTAGGGAGGGAAAGACTGCAGAAAGACCTGGATAGGTTGCAAGGGTGGGCTAAGAAAAACAGGATGCATTTCAATACAGACAAGTGCAGGGTGCTGCACTTGGGCAGTAGTAACCAGCAACACACTTATAAGATGGGAAACTCCCTTCTTGAGAGCACAGAGGCAGAAAGGGATGTCAGAGGAACATGGGCCAACAATGCAAGGTCATAGTCGGCGGGGCTAACCAGATCCTATCGTGTATCCACGGGTGCATCTCAAGTAGGGCCAAGGAGGTGATCCTCCCCCTGTACGCAACACTGGTCAGGCCACAGCTGGAGTACTGTGTCCGGGTCTGGGCAACCCACTTCAAGAGGGACGTGGACAACACAGAGGGTCCAGAGGAGGGCCACCCACATGATCCAGGGACAGCAGGGCAGATCCTACAATGAGAGGTTACAGGACCTGAACCTGTTCAGGCTTCACAGGAGAAGGCTAAGGGGGGACCTGGTGACTATCTATAAACTCACTAGGGGGGACCAGAAGGGTTTGGGGGAGACCTTGTGTCCCCTAGCATCCCCCGGGATAACAAGGAATAACGGCCACAAGTTGTTGGAGAGTAGGTTTAGATTAGACATCTGTAAGAGATACTTCACAGTTAGGGTGGCTAGGATCTGGAACCAACTTCCAGGTGAAGTGGTGCTGACTCCTACCCTGGGGGTCTTTAAGAAGTGGCTCGATGCCTACCTGGCTGGGGTCACTTGAGCCCAGTTTCCCTCCTGCCCAGGCAGGGGGTAGGACTTGAAGATCTACAAGGTCCCTTCCAACCCCATTTCTATGATTCTATGAAATCTCTGTAAGAACTAAATGCAACCCTGGACATGTCTCACGTGCAATTACCAGTCCAGACTCAAGATCTACTCGCCAGGTCTCTTATTAATGCATCTGTCAGTTGATTAAATGAATGCAATATCCATCTCATTTGCTACTATTCAGAATATTTTGGTTTACCTTGACTGCTTTCACTCTGATTCTCTGCCTTTCTCTTTCTTCCTCTGGAAGGTTCTGACTGTTTCTTCTCTGGAGTCTACAAAAAACAAAAGTCTTTAAAGGCAAAAAAATTGCACACAGCAGTAGTTATTTATATTTTTGTGTACAGTAAATAGAAATCCTTGTTCATAAAGTAACATCACAATTCAGTAGGGATGTCATTTTAGATTTTAAATGAAAAACACAACAATATGATCCTTGGTCAATTAGATATTGATGACCTGAAAGATGAGTTTTATTTTACTTCCTTAAAACTGCCTGTAAAATACTCCCAAAACAACTTTATATACCAACAGAAAGGTATTCTTTTCATCTAATCAGTATCTACCTTGTCCATTTGAATGAGTAATATAAATACAAACCACAGTCGCAGGGTAACTGGCATATGTCAAGGCCTTTACAGATTGCCTATCATAATGAAACACTAATCCCTGACTAAAGATTCTAGGCATTACTGTAATACAAATACTGAACAATTCAGTACAAGTTAGATGTTATACAGTTTATACCTTGACTATAGCTCAAAAAGTTAACTATTCCAATTTTGTCTACCTACCACTTGAAATGGATTTCCTTGTCATGAATTTCCCGTTAAGAATAAAAGAAAACAAATTATAAACAGGTTAGAAGTAAACACCCTAGGATAGACTAGGTAAAGTATTTAAATGTTGAATGTGAGTCACAAGCCCAAAAGTTAGAGTGCATATAGCATAATTAAGGAAGGGGGACTAAGGACAAAAACATCTTCAAATGTGGGAATGATATAGCTGTGATGGTCCAGGAATTGTGTGAGCAGGAAGCAAGGATTTTTGTTGGTGCTTTTATTGGACCCACTGTGCAGTTAGTATAAAATTACACAAGCTTCTGAAATGCAAGGCAGATCCTGATGAACGTAACCTGATGAAGAATGCCTTGCTTTTAACCCTTACCTAACTTTACCCAACTATACAGTTGGTCTATTAAAAGATACAGCCCACAGAAATCCTTGCCTTTGAGTCCCAGTTTGTTTGAAAGACACCAGCCAGTATGGCTGCCTGAGGCAAAGGAGACAGGGAGAGGGGCTTATTCCCCCCTCCCTCTCCTCTCCCCCCAGGGAACCCCAGCCAGAGTTTGCCTGGCTGGGTGCAAGTGGCAGGGGCTAGGACTGGCAGACCCTGGTTGCAGTCCCCAAGTAAGACCAGATGGAGGGGGCAATAAACACCTTTCCTGCCGCCTTTGCCATGCGGGCTGGCACTACCAAGTTCATCACCCAGTTTGTTTGAAAAAAATTTTTTAAGTACAAAACATTCCACTAAAATTCAAATTCAAATCCATGATCTAAAGAATTCTAAATATATTCAAATTCTATACATATTTTGTACATTTTTTAAACTAAATTTAATTTCTGAGAAAAACCCCAGGTGCAAGTACTAAAATCATGAATCTTTTTCAAAATGGACCACTTAAAGCTACAAAACTATCGGAAATTACCATTTCTTAAAGGCTACAAAGAGGACATATAAAGACTCAATACCCATTTAATTTCCTTAATTTATTGCATTTTTTAAAAATCTTGAATCTATGCAGAAATAGACAGAAATAACCTCTTAGCACTACCTGCCTTGCCTTCAGACATTTAAAACCAAAGTGTAATAATAAACTGTCTTATGACTGGGACAAAATTTACCTTTTACAATGTTTGGGTACCAGACAGTTGAGGGACAACTCAGCACTCCTGCAATAGTAAGGTATATTGGCTACGACTTCACAATTTTGATATAAAAAGTTTGTTTGCAAGCATAGCACCATGCTTACAAATACCGCTTTTAATCATGCTTGTTGACTAATGGAATGTGCAATTTTATTCAGTATAAACAGTTAACTTTGTGTTAACAGAGCAGGTAAACTAAGTTAAGGATTGCCAAGGTTTAGCCAAGTATTGATGAGATGGTGATTTTTCTTCATAGTCTTCATTATTTTCAATTTTATTTGCGAACTTCAGTCTCTTGACTAATCTCAAATTCTGCCGAAATCGATACATTTTTAAAGTTGCATCTGCAGCTGTTGTAAGAACCTACACAATAATTTAAAATATGTCAAAAAAGTAGCGTTGCCATTTGCAGAATGACTGTCAATTGTCTTCTCATTTGCAAGCCTCTGTAGAAGTAACTTTTCCATTTAAAAAATAAAGACACCAAAAATTTCTAGTTAAATATTCCATTTTATTTAAACCAGTTTCATTCTTCTTGTTGTTTAGTTTGACCTTGTGTACAGTATTAGGACATTAGCGAGATTCCTGAGATTGTAAGAGATCATTTTCACTGTTGATAGAGACAGTTTCATATGATAATGCAGAGTGTATATTTAATTAAAATAATTACATATATAGTATTTTTTTCAAAATTCAGTCAGCAATTGTCCCTTTCTAACAGAACTGTAAGAATAATAAAAAAAAGTTTGAAAGCCTCTGGACTCATTAAATGTTTTCCTGGTGGCCCTAACTATATATAAAAAAAAGATGAGTTTTCTTCAGATATATACTTCAGCAAGATTTATAAAAATATTGGTATATTAAAATCCCTTAAATTTATGGGCAAAACAAGGATTTTTAAAAATGTCTTCCGAAGTAAGATTCTAAAAGTATTAACATATAGTATGGTGGATGGAAACCCCCCCCCACTCATTTGTATATTTTATACCAAGAGGCACTACTTCACTGTCAGGGTGGCTAGCAGCTGAAACCAACTTCCAAGAGAAGTGGGTCCTTGCCTCTACACACTGAGAGTCTTCAAAAGGAGGCTAAAACAGCCACCTAGCTGGGATCATTTGACCCCAGAATCCTTTCCTGCCATAGGCAGGGGGTCAGACTAGATGATCTGCGTAGGTCCCTTCCAACCCTACCAACTATGAAACTACCTTGGGTTTACCACTATTGTTCTGTGTGGTTTCCCCTTGCTTCTATTTGAATTGTATAGTTTATAACTTTGGTTTCAATATTATCCTTAATAAACTTGTATATTTATAACATTGTCTTTCTGAAAGGACTCAATTTCCTTTAAAGAAAATTGGGTAAAGACAGAAAGACAAGTTCAAATTAAGTATTTAAAGTTCAATTTAAATATTTGCAGAATGAATCATAATTGTACATAGAAAAAATTTAAGGAATAAAGAATGTAAAAATGAAACTCTTGGTTAAAATGACATACTAAAATGAATATGTAGCAAATATATCAGGTTCTTATCACATTTCAATAAAGTATTTAGGCAGGCAGTTTGTGTTTTTATAATAGTGGTAGATTAAAAAAAACATTTGACAAATGTGCATGTTGGACAGGGAGGGGAAAATCAACATTTTTTCCATTTGTGGCTTAATCATTCTTTCCCTTTGATAAACTTAATATCTATGAGATGTTTAATTATTATTTTTTGTCACATATATCATGAATGAGTTTATATTTTTCCCATTACTTTTCTTCTAAATCTTGCTCTCTCTACAACTCAGATGTGCAACCACAGCCTACTATAATGTAAAGCAATAGTACCTTCCTCAGAATACATTACACATTCCAATTCGATTAAACCTTCATTTACCTTTGAAATAACATTTATAATGAGGGTTCTACATTATTAGGAACTCCTGCAACTACAGAACTACAAGTAAAGAGAACCAAACATTTACATAACTAGTCAAACTGGACCAATCAAGATATATATATTAAGTCTTCTTTCTTTAAATAATTCTCTATCTACACAGAATGGAAAATACAAACTATAATTAAAGGACACACTTGTAATTGAAACAGAGTAGAAAGAAATCCACACTAATAGAAATGGTGGAAAATAGAAATCTACATTAATAGATTCAAATTATTGGGAAACTACCACCAGCATCACTTATGTTTAACTGAAAACCATATATAGCAAATTTGTACTCAAATCAGGTAGGATTTATCTTAAATATAAACAGTCTAGGAAATGGATAAAATTTGCATATTTTTAAAAAAATTTAAGTCAGGTTTGGTTTTCAAGAACAAATATTCAGTGAAATTATACCAGTGACTATTTTGTATCATAAATATACAACACTGAACATTTTTAAATGTTTCTTCAAATGTGATACTGGAAACATGTCTGCAAAAGTAGAATTCAACAAAAATCGACTGCTCATTACCCAGGCAGCCTATATTTGCAAGGCATCTCAATTATAAGTCTATCAAAAACAAAAAAAACAAGTCCCACATTATAATGCAAGTATAAGGAGAAAAATTATGAATTAATAAGTTCTAAAATATATTTATTTTTTTCAACGGAGTCTGGAGTACAAGATAAAATATTCACCAGAAAAACAAGACGACATGTCTTGCACTGAAACAATAAGAAAAAGGCAAGGTTTATTTATTTATCTACCACTATAAAATAAAACACAGAACAACAGCATAAATATTCTAATAACATTTTATTAGAAACTGATGCATTTGCTATGCATTTATTTGAGTGTGGCACTTTTAACCAAGAATTTCATTTTTACTTTTCTTTTTAGAAAACGTAGTATTACAATTGATCTTTGTTAGCATCAAATGACAGTGCTATGCATGGTAAAAACAACCTTTGACAGTCCAAAAAGTACTTTTCACATTAAAAATCTTCTGTTATAATCAACACTTCATCATCATACTGTTTCTAAACCTTGCAGGCAATATTTAGAACTTAAATTTACCATTTTATAAAATTACAGATTATATGAAACCAGATGTTATATCAAGGGGCAAAACACTATAAACTCATTACCATATTTGGCACTGCAACTATAAAAATTCTCTTTAAAGAGATTATAGCACCTTTTGAAAAATGGGTCAAAAAAGAACATTCTTTATTCAATACCACAATTTTTTCTGATTACTCATTGAAAGTGTAAAAACATCCTACATTTAGATGTTTTTTCCTTTTATAAAATCATCACAGCTGTAAGAAATAAACCATGGAACCAAAAATTATCTTTCAGAAAACATGGAAGAAAAAAAAAAAAAAAAAGGCAGCAGCTGAAAAAAATGCAGCAAACTGTTCTCTCCAAACAGCTATAGGGGTTTTTTGTTAGTTTTTTGTGGGTTTTGTTTTGGTTTTCGGGTTTTTTGTTTGTTTTTTTACAATACATGTATATATTCTTAAATTCAGAACTCATTGTACTGAAAACAGAAATTATTCCAGTTTAGGAAGTATAATTGTATAGTTAATATACTGAACTTTTACTCTGAATATCTGGGTTTAAATCCCAGATTCCGTAAGGCGGGAAAAACCCTTGGTGCAATGATCAGTCCCGCCAAAGCTTGCATCTGCACTGTTTGCAGGCATGCTTTTGATTGGCTTACCGTAAATTACTCATACGTGGCAGCTGGCAATTGGCTCGCTAGCTGTATAAAAGTTAGGGCAAGTTTCCGCCCAAGTTGGAGAGAACTCCACATGCACATCGGAAGCAACTTTCACGTGCCTCTCGAAGCGGACTTGGAGGTCCGATCAACCACCAACAACTCCCCATTACTGAAATCCTGATGTATCCCTTGCCCCGAGTGCTCGAACAACATCGGTGTGCCACCCGGTTTTTGTTTTCTACTTGTTTCTGCAACTTTACAGAGCGTGCCTACACTGTACTCCAGTTTGTAAGTAAAGTTCTTTTTGAATTTGACCGACAAGATTTCTGTGCCCAATTCCACTCCATCAGTGGCCTCATCCACTCTCGGACTAATACTGCTGTGCAGTAGTGCTGCATCATGTTTTTTTGCCATGCGATGCTACTGCACAGTCCGTGTCTCATGTAGATACACCCACTGAGCACCATTCCTGGTAACTTCTAGTATGTTACTATATTTTTCTTTCATGGAATTGTAATACTATAGCATAAATTTCCGGTCGTTAGCTGCACATTTCCAATGCAACTGCTAGCTTCCAACTATACTACTGCAGCACTGTCCAAAGTAAAAAGTTATGGTTATAAGATTATTTCAAAATAGAACCATCAGACACAGTACATCTAATCCCATTCAGAGATGCATCTGCATGTTCCCTTCTGCCAACTGCATCATAATCACTTATTCCTTTCTAAGCACTAAAGAATAAATACAAATATGAGGTGATCAGCTGAATCCCATTTTATCTTGAAGATCATCAGAGCTGTGAAGTTCCGATTTAGCCTTGCATTAGACTTGAAATCAAACCTGCACAACCCATTACAGACACAATCTTGAAAAGTCCCTTATTATGTACAAGCCAGAAAGAACAGAGCTGGACTTTCAGGCCTTAAATTAAACTAATGCTACTGCTTGAAAAAACTTGTGTATTTGGAAGCTGAGCAAAATGCCATCTGAAAGTCGCTGCTGCTTGGGAGCAATCTCCATGTTGTTTAAACAAAGCATCAAATTTCAATATCAAAGAATCAGTTTTCATGTCCATTTTTACTAAAACAAATATTTGATTATCAGAACTCTAGAAATTATTATTTTTGTCTTATGGAATTCAATCAAAATCAAAAAAGATCAGACCTATGGCTATAACACCACCTCATTTTAGCTAGCTTAAATTAAAACAAAACAAAAAGTTGTATCTTTCTATTTGTGCCCAAAAATGCAGACTAAAAAGTCCAAGGATTAAGGCTTTTCTCTTAAATGGATTCCTTAAGGACCTAAAGCAAAAAATTGAACAAGTCGGTATTATTCTTGTAGAGAACCATCAGAAAGGAAGTCAAGTAGTTGCACCCTTCTAGCCAAGAAAATGTCAAAAAAAGACATTTCCATCCTAAGACGACCAAAACACAACTTCTTTAGATAGCCACATGACTTAAAAGCAGAAAAACAGGAAACAAACCTATGGAGTAGAGTAAACAAAGGATATTCAGTTTAGGTTCTCCAAGCTGTTTGTAACATACTAAGTTTGTAACAGAAAAGATGCAAGTCCTGTCTTGCACTAGATATACATTCACAAGGATACAGAAATAAGCCTCATCAGCTCTTGAAGATCTGAGCTCTTTACTTTGCTAACTACAGAAACTATAGGTTCCTTAAGGTTTAAGCCACTTGGACATGAAGAAGTTCCTCTGAAAATTTAAGAACCTCTGTCTGACCAGCAATAATTTTTTACTTACCACAGCATGCAAAAACAATTCAGGTCCAACTCTCTTATGCAAAATATCATTCTAGTTTTAAGAATTCAGGACACCTATGTTTAGGCATGCACATCAATGCAATCCTGGTGTAGACACGCAAAGCTTTTTGCAAGCTTTGTCCAAATAAAGGGTCCTGCCAGTGCAGTTACAACAGTGGCGTGCTACTGATGGCTATAATTATGGCAAATTTCTAGTCTAATCAAGTCTGAACTCATTTAGAATTGTGAAACTCATGTGGGCACTGAAACTATGGCCCCTGCCAGGCATGCAGGCAAAGGGGCAATGGGATCTGATGCACCATCTTCACAATTGTGCTTTTTGCCATGCCACATGTGCACAGCAGTAGGCATGACTGTAGGATCAAGCATCAAATTCTCATCATACCCTATTGCCCAAGCAGGGGACCAGGATCATGATCCCAGGCTCCCCTGCACCAGCAAGTAGCAAGCTCTAGTTGCTGGGAGCCTTCTCAACTGATGGGCCTCCCAGTCACAGGGGTGCACCTGGCCAAACATTCAATTAATGGCATGATACGAACCAACAGCCAAGTTATTACACAATTTTTTTACAGAATAACTTTACGGTGTATTCCATGTTTTATGATGCAAACAATTGCTTTAACATGTGGCCAGGTCGCATCTTAAGACACGATTAACTGGTTAATCAGGTCTCAAGCCTAACCTGTGGCAGAGACCTATGAAACATACTTCGAATGAAAATCTTGGTAACTGCTATTTTCTGATAAGAAGTCTGAAGAAACAGACTTGTGGATAGAGTAAAAAAACCACGAAGGGACAAAGAGTTAGCCTTAAAAAATACAGTTCAACTTTGGATAGTTCTATGAATGGGAAAGTAATAAACAAGGTTAAAACTGTTTTGGTCTGTATTGCTATAGTCTCCTCCCTCAAACCCTCAAAAAAGGTTTCTTTGTTGAACCTGTGGGACAACACTATGCCTTCCTACACCTAAACAAATGTAGTCACTACCAGAAATTTCTCAAAGAGAGGCCTTCATAATTAATAATACTTCAGAAACCATTCTTGCATAACAAGGATGACTTCAATGATAATCTACATGAGAAAATCCTATATGCACAGGGCATGGTAACCTACAGCTTGCAGGCCAGATCTGGCCCAAGGTGCTTGTGGGCTTCTGCAGCATTCTGGTAGTGTGGGCTCTAATGGTATCTGCAAGGGGGGGGGGCTTCACTTGCTCAGCAGGGAGAAATGCTGGCAGCATTGTGGGGTGGAGTGGAGACTGGCTGTGGCTGCAAAGGTTAGGCTGGAAACAGCTCATGCTAAGAGTTAAGCTCTGTTAAAGAGGCCCCCTCACTGTAAAATGTTGTCAGGCCCTGCTATGGGGTAGATGGAAGATGAAACAGAGCTAACCTCCTACTCCAGGAATTGCCTATGAGAAGGTTTATGCTCAGTTGCTTTAGACTTGCTGTTCAGACATTGTTTTCTAGAGGTTTATCGAGAGGCCTTATGTCAAAAGGAAGTTGAAGACCAAGATAATATTTAATACAACTTAATATTAGGAAAGACCCAAATAATTTTTATATATTCATTTGCTGAAACATGATCAGATCCTTTCCTGTCACAGACATAGCAAACACCTAACACACATATACCAAGTATTAAAGCTGAAGAGTTCTAGGTTTTAGAAGAGAAACATTTGGAATGACCAGAACAGAAGTTCCAGGCCTACTCTGTAACTTTGTTTTATTCCTTAGAGATTTGTCTACTTCCCTTGTTAGATTTCTAGGACTCCAAGAAGGTGACAGATGAAGGAGCCTCTACTCTTAGGAAAAGATCTAGTTTGTTCCCTGTATTCAGATCTAGATTTGAATGGGCAACCATAAACATTCAGATGAATTACTCACTGGGGTGCCTGATACAAGAAAGATCCATTAAGGCTTAACCAGTGAGAACTTAATATAGGAGACATTCCTATTACTTGTACTATACTTCTGTGCTGCCTGTGGATTCTCTCTGGGGGAGGGAAAGCCTGATGAGTCAGAGCCCTCAACTATACTTTTAAAAAGTGCGTGAACACATGCATACAGCTGCATAAAAATGAAAACCAGCAGAAAGTTAAGTATTTAAATAGCATTTGGCATAACTATGTCCTTTCCAGTGCTTTTTCAGTCTCTTGCTACTAACGGCAATTGACTGAACCACTGCTGCGCGTACTGTCAGAAGTCTGCAAATCCTTAGAGTTACAATATATTCACATACATCTGAGGCAAAGCCAAGACTGATAATGTCAGAAAAGGATGGCAGCCAGACTAACAATGCTGGAATAACTTTGAAGATTGGTTTGTCATTGTCATTTAGCTGATAAGCTAGCAGGTAGAAAGACCTTATGGTTAAAATCACAAATAAAATGGCTACTCAAACTGAAAATGGATCTCCACTTCATATCTTGAAAAAAATACAAGTTGTTTCCAATTTGAATACTTACAACTTGCTCCTTCATCTCTCATCTGTGAAATCTGTGTAATTTTGACTATATACCAGGGACGAGAGATGAAGTAGCATATAGGAAGTGAAAGACCCCCTGTTTTCCTGGCATGAAGGCATGCCAGGAGCAGAAGATCGAGTCAGAAGCAGGACAAAGCACAGAGAGTTATGGAGTTTAGAAATCCTACAGAAGATAAAGTAACTCAGACAGAACCCTTCCATCTTCCTCTGCCCCCTAAATAAAACTGAAGCTTCTTTTGCCCAAAGCAAACCAGAATCAGTAAGGCAAAAGGGTAGCTTAAAGACCTCTCTGTGTCTTTTTCCTCCCCTTCCTACCTATCACTCCCTTGTTTTTGTAACAGATCTAAGCTAAAACAATGCAGTTAGCCTTTAATGATAAAGCAAGCAACCAAGAGAATCTCAAAGACAACAATAACTTTGATGACGGCTTACTTTGTTCCTCAATATATTGTACATTTTAGTGTTACACATACTTTTTAATTTCATGGTAAACAGAGGGCACATATCTTCATTAAAACTGTATATTTAAAATAAGTGTTGAACCAAAACATATAGTTAAATCTGTAGTTGTCATTTTTTTTTTTTTTAGCATACATACCTCTGATTCTTTATCACTTAGCGATCCCAAACTTCCAAAACTATGATTAGAGCTTTCATTATTGGTTGAGGCCTAGTGAAAAAAGACAAATAAATATGCTCAAATTTATAAAATACTTAGTGAGTTATTAACATCTGTAGTAATAAAGAATAAGAGCAATCAGATTTCACACGTCAAGAAAAAATGATCAACCATAGGTATCATACAACCTGTAAGTAGGAAACTGAATTTGATAGACAAATGCACTGATCTTGCAGTTAAATTGATCATTCCTACACACATAATAACCATTCCAAAGAATATCCTTTTTAAATTAAACTTAGAAAAAATATGGCTTTCCTTAAATATTTTTAAACAAATATAAAATAATAACTTAACTTTTTAGGGAATTTTTGTAAAAACAACAACAAATGTCTTTTGGTACTTCTTTCTCAGGGAACATTAAATTGTTTTGAAATCTCCATTTTTTCAGGTATCTGATCATAGGAACCAACCAAGAGAATTCATTTTACAATCTATATTTAATTTTTCACCTCATGTTTCTGAAATGGCATCCTAGCATTGTAATTTATTGGACAAGCCCAACTACCAGAGGATGGATGAGACTTTTTTTAAGCAATTACTAGAAGAATTTAGAGGATAGGATATAGTGATAATAGATGATTTAACTATCCAGATATCTATTGGAAAAGAAATGCAGCAGCACACAAACTGGAATGATAATTCTTGTCTTATGACAAGGATAACTTCTTTAAGATAACTTAGTCAATGAGATAGAATCAAATCTATGTGGCCACACCAAGTTAAAGTAACAGACTGAGAATTTGAAGGAGAAATATAATTTTGGTGCAAATGATTAAATGAGTTCACAATTCTAAGGAAAGGAAAGAGCAGCACATTAAAAGCAATGGACTTCAAAAACAGCCTTTAGAAAACTCATGGATAGGCACCTACTGAAATTGTGATTTTGCACAAAACACAATATCTGGCATTGCCCGCAAAATTGGGTGATGTCCATGAAATCCATGAGGGAAAAACAAATCTTACTGAAAATAAAATGCTAGCTCCCCCGAGTAACCAGCAGGCCTCACAGTGCTGCAGCCCAGCTGCACAGCCTGCCAGGCAGGGGGAGAAGAGACAAACAAGAATGCCAGAACAAAGGGGAGCCCAAAATGGCTGTCATCCTCACCCCTCACTGCTGGCTGGCTGAGGGGACTGCCTGTCATGTGACCTCGCCCCTTCCCACCAATCAGCAGCAAGGGGTGGGGTCACATGACAGCCAGCCCTTGCTACCAATCAGCAGGAAAGGGCAGGGCTGCATGATGGAAAGCCCTCAGCACTCCACCATGATCAGCCTGCAAAAATGGCAGCCAGCCCCACAATCTCCCTGTGAAACTGGATGGCTGCCTACTTGAGTTGGGTAGACACCTACTCATGGAACTGCATAGACAGGGCATGTTGGGAAGAAATTCTAAGAGGGGGAAAAAGCATAGGAGAACTTGAAGCTACTGAAGAGACTATTAAATGCACAATGCAAATTATCACAGCATAGAAGAAAGATGTTCTACAACAACCTAAAAATTAAAAAAAAAAAATTACAGAAAAAGTGATTACAAATACACACGAGCAAGGGTGAACATCAATTCAGAAAGGTTAAGATTCAAGGTCCCTGACGTGTTCATTTAAAGGTGCAATGGGATTTGATGCCAGATCCTAACAGTCACACTTCCTGCCATGCCACATATGCATGTCAGCACGCATGATTTGGAGATTGGGATGAGATCTTCATAACACCATTACTACTTCCCAGTGCAGGGGAGTCCAGGACCATTAAAGTTGAAAGCAGGTACCCACAGCCCAGCATGAACTATGCAGTCCCAGGGCAGGGACCAACAGTCAGCTGATGATTGGGACCATACTGGAGTTGGTTTAAGCCTCTAGTGCAATTCTGGAGCTGGGACCAACCATCAGCTGACAGTAAATCCCAGCCCAACAACCACACTAGAGCCAGTCTGACATGCCAGGGTAGTCCTGGGACCAGCAATGAGCTGATCATGGGTCTCCTGCCAATGCCCCTCACTCCCAACCCGCAGCTCCCTATCTCTGGTGGTGCCCCTCAATCCTGTCCCACAGACCCTCACATCTTCTGCAGTCCTGCTGGTGCCCCTCCTATCCAGTCCACTGCAGTCTCTGCTAGTGCCCCTCATGTCCAGCCCACTGCACTAAATTTGGATCCAACCTCTATACCTTTGTTCTGGGTGAGCACAACCCTCAGACTGATCACAACATCTGCCAGTCGATAACAGGCAGATTTATTGATACAGAGAGAGAACAAAAAAGCAATACAAACAATCAAACAATTCTATATTTACCCATCCTAGGGCTGTCATCAGAGTCAAAATACATCTGGTCAGGATGCAGGCTCTACTCTGAGGTTCTTTTCTCTTAGGTGTCACCAGTATGGAGGTGGGATGCTGTGGCCCACAGCCCCCCTCCAGTGGGGTGCAAGAGATGGGCTGCTGGTATGCCCTCAGTCCATGGTGGTCCTGGGGGCTCTTCCCAGGGGATGGGGACAGGGATGGGGACCCCTCTCAGGAAGCAGGACAGGGAGGGACAAGGAGGAAGAAAAGGAAGGACAGGAAGAGACTCTTTCTTAAATCTCAAGTCTCTGCTTTTATATTCTCCTTCCCCCTTGATGACTCTTCATCTGTGGCACTCTGGTTGGTTCCTCTGTATGGTCGCATATCCATATAGCCTTTTAAGCCTTCTCTTAATTTCACCTGCTCTCCCAAAAAACTAGGACTCAACCCCCTGTTGCTCTGGGGCCTTGTAGCTAGTGTCAATTATCTTGTGTTATGGGACAGTATGGTACATACTTTGGTTCCCAGGTTGTGTGTCGGTGTGTTAGACAACCCGTCTGCCTTGAAGGCTGTGATCTCATGTTATGGCATGCCCGCTTCATCTCTCAGGCTGTGTCCATCCACTGGCCTTGCTGTGCTAGACAGCTCATCTGCTTTCAGGGCCATGAGAAGCTGAGTGAGTCTTCCAGACTCTTTAGAAATCCATTTAACCCCTGTTGTTTATCTTGAACCTTTATAATGCATATACTTATATCTATCAGCCAATTCCCCCCAAAAAAGACCTTTAAATACTGTTTTTAAGCCAACACCCTCCACCCTCAGCGTAGGGGTAGGGGGGTGCCCAACCAAAGACAACACATCAGGCAGACAGAGGGGCATTTGCCCCCCCAGATTTGTGTGCTTACAGCAGGGCACAGGGCTGCAGCCTGGCCAGACCAGCACAGGAAGGAGACCTCCATGGCCCAGTAGGCAGGACCCAGCATGGGAGGGCAGAGTGGGGCAGCAACCCTTCTGCACTGCTGGCAGTGTGGCAGCAGGGAAGGAGTAATGGACCAGGGGTGGAAAGAAAATATTGCCCTTATATCCTCCTGCTACCAGCTGCTTGAGCACTGAGCTATTGCTCTACTATGCTACCATGGGCTAGTCACTGCTGCTACTTCCCTCAGTCCACCTGCACTGCCCACCCCAGCCCCCAACGGAAAAGCTGCAACCCAGTGTACAAGCAGCTAGTGGTGGGAGAAAGTGAGGGAAGCACAGCTCCCACCCCCGACAACTGTTACTCCCTGCACTGCTGGCAGCACAGCTGGCACAGTGGTTCTGGCAGTGGAAGCAGCAAGTCTTGCCGCCTGGCTCTGCCAAGTCCTGCCCACTGGGCTGGTTTGGCCAGCCTGTAGCCCCATGCCCACTGTGGGAGTAGAAATCCGGCCCGGGGTGAAGGGATAGTCCACTGTGACAGGGACTTGTCCTCCCGCCTCCCCAATTCATTGCCTGTCCCCCTCCCATACTTACCTGTGGGGAGCTTCTCTCCACTATGCTGCCTGGCTGCTGCATACATATGTGCACGTGCACATATGTATGTGGTCCCCCCTGCCTATCATTATTCTCCTCCCTCTCCCCCAGCCCTAAGAATTCAGTGGTTTCCTACATTTTTCTCCTTTAACGGGGGAAAAAAAAAAATCAGTGTTTTGCAGCAGGAAATGGAAAACCCAGATTCTTGGTCATGAGGAGCCCCACAGCTTCCCATGACATGGCACTCTGGCACAACTGATAAGCTCCCCTCTGTTAGCCTATAAATCTCAGCATCTCTAGCCTTGTGCTTAAAAGTTGCATGTACTTAGCAGTGTTTGGTTCAAGAAGGCTCTAGAAAGCCTGAACTAATGAACTGTATCCTTCTTTCTGAACTTTGAGCATGCTCAGTTGGCACAGAGGTGATAAACAGATTTGGCACCAAAGCTGCAAAAGAAATGAAAGCACACTTGAGGTGATTGGTACCATGACTGGATAAAGCTTGAAAGAATGATAAAGATGTATTCAAATTATGACTGCCAAGTGCATCTGTTGGTTGGAGAAATGACTGATAGCCCCTATGAATTTGATTGGTTTAGAAATAGGGTGCAATTAAAAGTTATAAAAGGGACCAGAACTGAGGGATCCATCTCTCCTGCAGAATAAGTGTGTTCCCTGTGTGCATGAGTGTGCCTGGAGTGCCTGAGGCAAGAGGGCCCAGAATAGACAAGAGCTGTGGCATAGTCCAATGGCAGGGACTCATTTCCTGTGGAATGAACGAGCTCCTTGCATGTGGGTACTGGTGAGTGTGTGTTTGGAGTGCTGTGGCTGGAGGGCCTGGGAGACCAGAGACCAACATGGTCCAGCACGCAATTGTACTTTGTATGCTTGGTGAGAGTGTGGCAGAAGATCGTTGGGCTGGTTGAGCTAGATTGAGTGACTACCCCACACAAGTATGAGTCAAGGCCTGGGAGGCCAAAGCTCTTTTCCATATGTTTGAGGGTGTGTATGCAGAGTGAGGGTCCAGGGGGGAACCAATACCTCTGTAGCATGCGGATTTACGTAAGTGGTGTTGTCTGCAGTGAATGTTCGCTGCTGGTGAAAGCTATTACTTTCTAGCACCCTCAGTTGGATTTACCATTGGCATTGATATTTGTTATTGTTAATATTGGGGTGCTGTTGTTGCATATATTGTTTGTTGTTGAATATAGTCATTGTTGTTACTCCTCTATCTTGTGTTGGCATCAAGTCACTAATTAATAATATTCTGCTAACTAGAACCAGGCAGCAGGCTTATGGTTAATGCGGGTTGAGGCTCTTTCACAGTGGGATCCTTTAATTGGGATTAACAACTCTATTTGCATAATTAAGGATATTTCTTTGTTCAACACCTCAACTCAGCACCCTGAAACCAGCAAGCATTCAGCAGGCATCAGGAAAAAAAAAAAAAAAAAAAAAAAAAAAAAAAAAGCCAATATAGAAATATTCTAGAAATATCAAAAAAGGAACACAAAGAAATAAATGGCAAAAAAGAGCAACATACCAAGACAGACAGTCAAAAAAATCTTTGATTTCTCTTTAAAAACTCATAAATGATAGGGGAAGTCCCAGGCACCCAGACTAGAACAAACACTGGACTGTCTTTAAAAGGAAGGGAAAATGGAGGATCCTAAGAATTACAGACCAGTCAGCCTAACTTTGCTATCCAGGAAAAAGAAATTGGCTTAATATAAAAAAAAAAAAAAAATTAAGGGAAAACAGGATAATAAGTCTTAAAAGGATATTGATTAATTATTTGTCATGTCCATTAGGGTATGACAAGAACAGATTCTGCAGCAAAGGTGACTTAGGTTTGATATTTGAGGGGGTGGAGGGGGGGAGTCTATAAAAAATATTAACTACTGGAACAAGCTGCCTAGGGACACCATGGTACACCCTTTATTGGCAGTTCTTAAGAGTGGGTTTTAGACCAGCAGTCAGCAACCTTTTTAGGCTGTTGGCCAGTGATCCCATTCAGGTCAGAGGCATGCACTAGGAGTTGATGCCACAACCCAGCTGCTGCCACTGCTTCACCCAGGGCAGCACAGAGAAAGCACCTGCCAATGCTATGGCTTTTCTCACATTCAAAGTCCCCAACAGCTGAATGCCTCTAATGCTCCATATCTGTAAACCAGATTAAATGCCTCTGCAGTCTAGATCCAAGCCCAGAGGCCATAGGCTGTCAACATCTGTTTTAGACAAACATCTGTCAGGGATGACCCAGGTAAACTTATCTTGCCTCAAGACTAGTCTTGAGGCCTTTTCAAGCCATCCATTCTTATGATTCTATGCACCATGCAAACACAGAATACACGTAAATCAGCACATTATTATTTCAAAAGACAAGGTTAAGTCTTTGCCCAATTTTACTTACTTTAGCTCCAACACTGCAACTTCCAGTACTACCAGTGCTGCCACTCACTACTCCTGTAAATCTGGCCTCTAACAATTCTTGTCTTCTTGGATCCAAGCTATGAAGCTCATCCATTGCACCTATGGAAAATAATTTTAAATTAGTCATAGTCTATGACAAACATACTTGCCACAGAATATTTCCAATACTTTCTAATTTGAACAACAAAATTTCACTGTACATTTTAACTGGACAGTCCCCTGAGCATAGAAGATTACTACTCAATTTGATAGCAGTTTGTTTTCTATTATGCAATGACTTATAAATGCTGAATCCAATCAAGTCCAAAGTTTCAGTGAACATTCTGATCATCTATTCATTGTGACTGCAGGTGACAAGACAAGAAACAATCATCTTAAACCAGCATGGCATGGCAAGATGACGCTGTGGGCTGAGGCTAGGGCTGTGTCAGGTTCTTCCTGGCAGGGGCTGGGCCAGGCTGTGCTGCTCTCAGGGCAGACAGAGGGGCTATAGAGGTGGGGGACTGCAGACCAGACTTACCAGCCAGATGCTGGTCTTCAAGCTGCTGGGCTGCACTCCTGGCCCTGTGCATGCTGTGGCTGAGTGCATGCACAGGGCATTTATCTGCCACATCGGGCAAAGAAGAGTCAATTTATGATACTTTTAATTTTTCCTATATTGATGCTGATCTGATATGGGACCGACGTACTGGTGTACCTCTAGAAATCACTGATGAATGTTTATGGGACATGAAGAAAGGAACTTCGTTCCTGAAAGCTTGTCTAACATCTCACTCAACTATATAGTTAATCCAACAAAAAGACATGGAAAAAAGCCCTAGGTTTGCACATTTTCTGGATCGTCGTGGCTTCAAACACTGCCATCCTTAATGGACTGGCCAACACCAACATCTTAAGGGATAGCCAGCATAGGTTTGTCATGGGTAGGTCTTGCTTGACCAATCTCATTTCCTTCTACAAGCAGGTGACCTATCACCAGGACAAGGGAGAAGCGATTGATGTCATACATCTTGACTTCAAAAAAGCCTTTGATCTGGTATCCCACGATCACCTCTTGGTAAAACTGGCCAATTGTCGCCTTGGGTCCACCACGATCCACTGGCTGGAAAATTGGCTCCGTGGTCAGACCCAGAGGGTAGTAACTGATGGAAGTCAATCATCACGGTGTCCTGTGACCAGTGGGGTCCCCCAAGGCTCTGTCCTTGGACCCATATTGTTCAACATCTTCATTAATGATGTGGACATTGGAGTCAGAAGCGGACTGGCC
>JAGPOW010003685.1:40023662-40048681 GCA_030014935.1 Caiman crocodilus
AGCAAATCCCGGGACATCATTCTCCCCTTGTACTTGGCCTTGGTGAGGCCGCAGCTGGAGTACTGTGTCCAGTTTTGGGCTCCACAATTCAAAAAGGATATGGAGAAGATTGAGAGAGTCCAGAGAAGAGCCACGCGCATGATCAGAGGGAAGCAGACCCTATGATGACAGGCTGAGAGCCATGGGGCTCTTTAGCCTGGAAAAGCGCAGGCTCAGAAGCGATCTGATGGCCACCTATAAGTTTATCAGGGGTGACCACCAGTATCTGGGGGAACATTTGTTCACAAGAGCGCCCCAAGGGATGTCGACTAGGTCGAACAGTCATGAACTACTGCAAGACCGTTTCAGGCTGGACATAAGGAAGAATTTCTTTACTGTCCGAGCCCCCAAGGTCTGGAACAGCCTGCCATCAGAGGTGGTTCAAGCACCTACATTGAACACCTTCAAAAGAAACAGGATGCTTATCTTGCTGGGATCCTATGACCCCAGCTAACTTCCTGCCCTATGGGCAGGGGCCTGGATGATCTTCTGAGGTCCCTTCCAGCCCTAACATCCATGAAATCTTCCTTCACGTATGGATATTTAGTCATTCAAAGAGAGGAACTGGATTATTTTTAGTACTCTACTTTTGCACAGAGAATGATTTATACAGGAAAATTACTTTGCTTGTTCCAGGTTAACTACTGGATCGACTCCATTTGCAAATTTTACTTAAAATTTTCTGGAAATTTACTCTAAAAAGTTACTTCTCATTCACTATCACAGAACTATTATACAACCTATACTGAAAGAATGGAGCACCAGTACAGTGTCTTTCCCCTATAAATTAATCTGCTAATTTTGTGCTTTGCAGACTTAACCTAAACTAACACTGCTCAGAAACTATTTACTACTTTACTCATCAAATTAAGAATCTTGCTTAGATAGCTCCAGTAATCAAAGCAACAATGTCATTTCACTCCTTATTAGTATAGTACTAAACTAAATAAATGCAGACTCTTGGCCACTGCATTTCAAATATAAAGCATTAAAAGAAAACATTTATGGCTTTCAATGCACTGGAGCATCCAGCTGGTTGCGTTTCAGCTGCTGGTGTTGAGCAACTGAAGCATCAAGATTGAGTTTATCCATACTACCCACACAGAATTGATGCAGTTTTCTAGATTTTGTATCGCTGGGTAGGAGAAATGATCTTATACAGGTTCAGCAAGACTCAGCCATAACATTCCAAGATATGTTCTTTACACCCATTATTATTTGCATGAGAGAAGCCCCTAAAAACCACAACTACTACTGAGGCCATATCACACTAGACACACAGTGATAGGCAGGCAGCTCCTAACTAAGAGCTTATATTCTGAACAGGACAGATTATGGAAAGAAGGGGAAACAAGTAGTTTAGACCAAGCTGCAAAGAAAAATCAGTGATAGGACTAGTAACAGAACTCAAGACTCTTTGCTAGAGCTAGTCAAGAATTTTCTGAGGAAATGTTTTTCTTTTGGAAAATGCAGTTGTGTCAAAAATTAACATGTTTCTACAAAATCTTTAGTTTCATTAACTTTCATGCTGGATAAAAGACAATTGTTTAAATGATGGATAATGGCATGTTCGTGAAGGAATGCTCAGATTTTTCATTTAAAGAGACTCAGAACATGTATATTTTTAACGTCAAACTCAGAATCAGATTTAGGTTTTGAGGAATGTGGGTGCACAAGTGAGAGGAGCAATTGTATTTGCATCTTCAAAAACAACACAGCAAGGTCAACTCCAATAACGAGCAGAAAAAGGTTTGTATTATTTACTTATGTACTTAATTTAAATACTAACTTATCATTAACAACTCCTCTATTAAATGAACTATAAAAGCACTACATATATCTTTTACTATGCAAGAATTTAATACTTTGTCCTGTACATTTTTGGCTCCCTGATGCTCCTCTGATCTCTGTAGGTCTATTTTGTTCATAATGGGAATATTACAGTACAAGATCCCAGCTGACTTTTCTGTTAGTGTGGACACAGCTGCCTCTGTTCTTCTTTTAATTTGTCTTCATCTTTCTTGTGACACTATTAAAATTTGCAAATAAGTATACTGCAGGACACAACAGACCAGCAGATTTAGCTATGGAAGCCACTGATAATAATGCTCGTTTCCCACTGCTCCATAAAACATGCTGAAAGTGTCACAGAACATTATGTTGAGTTGTAGGCTGCAGATTCACCTATCAAGCACTTTGCTGAAAGAATAAAAACAACACCGAGACACAAAACAAGTCTTCTTTCCCAGTATACAATCTTAGTTTGTACAAGGGCTGAAAGTAACCACTACTGTTACCAGAAGTTCTTTTAAAGTGTGGGGTTTGTTTTTTTTTTTCAACCAAGCATTCAGCTGCCCACATGTAACAACAGTTTTGGCAGTCTTGCAGGAAAATAACTAGTTTAACAACAGAGTTGGCCTGTTAGCAATAATGCTGCTGCTTCTGCAACATACCAAAATGAGGTTTCTTTTTAAAAATATCATGATTGACAACATGGGGAAACTCCAGAATAAAGATGTTATAGGTCCCCTAAAAACATTCTTGGTTCAGAAACGGCATAAGCTTTCACAGGCAACAACTTCGTCTGCCAGATGCTATGAATGGATACAGCATTCCTTCTTAGTATCTGACAATGTAGGTTGCTGCCTACAAAGGATCCTGCTTTTAACTACCTAGACTGCAAGGGTGCATCCAGACAAGCAGTCGCATGGTATGGCACTGCAAATATGTTTGCAGCACCATATACTGCACAGTTTGGTGTTCTCCACACTGAAAGGGCACGCTGGCCAAGTGTGCACTGTGCCAGGGTTTTTCTGACCCCTGGATATCCAGGAGTTAAAAACAACAACAAAACCACAGAAAAAAACCCTGAAAAAACCCTGAAGCAATGCATGCTTGGCCAGTGCATGCTGATGAAAAGCAGAGCCCGGCTGACTGGAGCCATGCGCCACTGTTGGCCAAGCTCCACTCAGCAGAATTGCTGAGGCTACAGCCCCAGGAGGTCCCCATGACTCCAGGTAAGGCTTCTGGGGTCAGCCCAGTGCTGGCCACAGCCTCTCCTTGCCTACCCAGAGCACTTGTCACATGCACACAAAGCACTTGTGGTATGGGCATTCTCTGGGGACAAGTAATGGCAGCACAAGGTGCACCACCACTACTCATTCTCATGGAACCAAACGTCCACACATCTGGATACACCCCAAGATGCCACCCTATCCTAATCTGCCTAACCTCAGACTAGCGTGGCTAAAAGATCTAAGAACATTCCTATATTGTTTAATCATGTGTTCAAACCTTACTTTTCAGGAAAAGGGTGTTGAAAATTTGTTCTCCTGAACTGGGAGGGGGTGGGGGGCCCCCCGCCCGGGCGGCACCAGTGCTCAACCCTGACCCACAGAGCCTTATTATCCAAGCCACAATGTCCCCACAGGGTCCAGAAACACGGCACCAGGAGAGCAGTGGCCCCACATCATGAACAGAAGGGTAGCTTTTATCTTAAGTTTCTTTCCAAGCATAATGGTTTCATCTTCTGATACTGTATTTCAGTTTTCTTTCATGTTTGTACGATACTGGCCTTCTAACTACAGCTTTCTTGCAATATGTTTATAAAATCCTTTCTGCTAGCAAATCATAGCCCATAAACAACTCAGCTTGAAATTTACTACACATATCAACATAACTACTAGGAAAACTTTTTCAATACTTTTTCTTTGGAAAGATAAGTTGACACTCATATAGACATACGAGAAAAACATCTGAATTATCAAGTTTGGCTTACCAATACTTTCTCTCACTTTTTACCTAGACTGTCAGCTCTTCTGTCCAAGGACTGTTTAATTATATTTAAGCACAAAGACTTGATCTGGCTGCTGTGGGCCATACTTTAACAAACAGGGAGCCTCTTGGAACTGTTGGTTTCTCTTTGCACCCATTTCTTGAATTTTTTTTTTTTTTAAATGAGTAAAAAGTAATCTCACAAACCTGTGAGCTTCTCACACTTACAGGAATACTTTTAAACTCACACTTAATGTGATAAAGCTGTTTCTAAAAGCAGCACACATTTCTGGATACACAATACACTTTTAAAAATATACTAATGGTCGATACCAGAATGAAACAGATCGTAAAGTACAGTCATGAAAACCAATGGAGTTTAAATGAGCAGAAGAAACACCAGTTTATGAGGCAGGAAGTGCTCCTTCTACCACTTTCCTAACAAAACATATAATGAGAATACACGTCTTGAACTAAACAAATCTTAGCTTAGCAGTAGCTTTCTTCATGCAAGTCAAGACCAACCATTTTGACAGATGTGCCACAAATTAGCCCTGAAATCTCCTCAAGTGCCACTCGGATCCCCTTCCCTTATGCATATTTCTCTGCTTTCTGTTCCTAGCCCTGTGTTCACAGTCTCATCTGTTGCCCTGCTTTCTATTTCTTTCCCTGTGTTCCCTGTCCAATTTGCTATTCTGCTTCCTGCCTTATCTGGCACTGTGCTGCTTGTCCCCTCCAATCCGCCATGGATCACACCCAGGTTGCCTGTGCCACTTGTGGTATCCATGCTGCAAGTTGGCCACCCCTGCTTTATGTTAGGTGAAGGACCATCATTATTTGGATCTAATGAACTATTTGAGAGCAACTGATTCATACATTCTAGACTCTCATGATAACAAATACATATATTGTATTTAATAAATACTGTAATTCCTATTTTAATAGATACTGGAAACAAACATCCTTGTGCACAGGTCTGGCTCTGTGCAAAATGTATAATAAAAATATTTATAATTCTTGCATTTAGTTGCTTGTTACTAGATGATAACAATGTGGCAAGTAAAAATACAAATGAGTCTTCCATATAAGTAAACAATAGACCCTCTCCAAATTTCCCCTCGCATAACCAACATCTCTAATTTATCACAAACTGAACAAGATTCCTTTCCAATGGTAGTCCTGCTATTCGAAGAGCTACACTGTAACATGCAGTTCTATTGGGTCCTCCTGCACATCAGGTGCAAAACAAAGGAATGAAACATTTAATACAAACATTCCTAGAAGTAGGAATACCCTCCTACTACTGGTTACCAGAGCCATGTGTTGCTGAACTACTCTGACCTGTTTTACTTTAATACCTTTGCATTCTTTTCCAGATTCCAATTAGCTTTTCATGACTAGTTAATGTATTTACTCCACAATACTTCAGCTAGCAGTAGCAGAAAAAGTTCCCTACTTTTGCTGCTCCAGAACTGCAATAAGCTTAAGGTCTTTGGGGATCTCAATCTCAAATGTAAATGCCTGTAAAGTACTATCTGAGGAGATCCCTTCCCTAGCTATAAGATCTCTTAACTTTGTTTGAAGAAAGCAATTCAGCAGTGCTATTCGAGACAGCAAGAAACTACTCAGAATACAATCCAGACCACTGCACATCTGAAATTTTTGTCTGTCCTATACCATGTTTCCTTTTTTGTTACATACTCTTTACAAGACACTGGAAGTGTTTCCAGTTTAAAAATATATTCAGACTTCTTACTGAAATCTATATTTTGCACATAATATTTTTCAAATGAACTAATTCAAATTAACTGACTAAAGGGCATGTACACTACCATGTGTAACTAAAGTATGCCATACACATATGTCTTGTAGTTCAATGCCAAAAAAAGACTCTCAGTGCTATCAACCTTAAATCTTCAAACTATACATATTCCCTCTCTCTAAGATGGGAGATGCACAGGTTACCCAGCAAGATGCCTTTTTGCTTATCTCTTGCAGTCATCATGACAGATTTTCAAAGCTTCTCTCATAGTCAAGCTACAAAAATAACTCCTTAATATTTGGCCATCAGTTATCAGCCAAAAAAAATCTTTATTGGTGCACCCCATATAATAAATCATTTTAATCTTTCCTTTGTCTCTCTAGCAGTCCCACTCTGCTAAGGGCAAGGTGCTCTTCTTTCATGCGCTGCCTTTAACAAACGTATAGAAACATACATATACACATTTTTTTAAATTTCAAAATAAAAAACAATCTGTAAGAGACTCTTCTCTCCCTGCAGACAGAATAAGAGAAATCCTTGACAAAATGTCAGTCACAATATTTAATATACTACCAGGTATTCAAATATCAATGATAAGCATGTCATCGAAAGCAACATAAAATAGTAAATTTTGGATCTCTGACGTTAACACTAATTCTGCTTTCACTACAAATTTTCTCCAGTCCTAGAAATAAACAAAAAACTACATGGGTCAATAAGAAGCTGCTCTCTAAATGCTTCTAAAAGTTCCAGACCAAAAGAATACATGGGTATTTGAAAAACAGAAACATTGAAAACTGATACAAACCTGCCCATCTGCAGTAAAAGAAACAAAGCTTTCACCAATATGCTGCATGTTACTTTTTGTTAAGCATTAAAGATTACACTAGGAATGCTCCATTCATATGCTCCCCCTCAAAAGCATCTCTAAAGTGTAAACTACTTGCCATTGTCAGAGACCATATCAGGGCCAGATCGACCAAGTAGACACTTAATTTATTTGAAATAATTATGGCAGTTCATTTCTATCTTTCAGGACCCTGATACTTTACAAAGTGAATGGGGAGACCCATAACCTGGTCACAGTGGCCAATGAGGGGGAAAAATGGAGTTTGTAAAATAACACTAAGTTAACACAAATTGAAGAACCAGAGATAAGGATATTAACCAATTTGTGGGGAGAATCCATATTTCTTTAAATCAAGCATCACAGCTGTAGAAACTGAAACTGTAGTTATACTACAAGCATCACAGCTGTAGACGCTTCTAGATTTAGTTATATAACAAGACATTATACTACAATAGTTATACTACAATACATTAAGTACGTGTGCTCTGGTCTCGTTTCTTTCATAATTATTTTTATGCATCTAAATCTGTAAGATCCTAAAATTGCACTCATCAGATTCCCAACAGAACATCGGGTCCATGAGCAGGTTCACTTTTATGAGAACATTTGGGCTGCATGCTAGGGAAGCAAAGCCAAGAAAAATACAAACCTGACCTGAGCTGCTAAACAAAAGCTTAAAAACCTCTTTTTAAAAAGTATGCTTACATGCGACAGAATTAGTGATATGGCAAGAAAATGAGTTGGCAACGGCAACAGGATGGCATGAAGCCAAGCAGCAGTAATGTGAGAAGGAAAAGTTCAATTCCAAGATACTGGCAAAAATGCAGGCTTTCGTTTAGCAGCATATTCAGAAGTGAATCATCATCCCAAGGCAACAATTTCCAGAACTGAGGCCTCAAGAGCTGAAACCTTCTCTCTTGACCTAAATTAGCAGTCAATAAGCCAGGCAGTAAGATTCAGTCTCCACATACCTAGTACCACCACAAAAGGTAAATAAACTACATTCTATAGGATATGCCTTAAAGGTCCCAGAAGCTCCAGATTTTACTTTACATAAAAAATCATTGACAGCAAGGAGTCAATAACAGTTCCTGAAAATATACATGTGATGATATACAGAAATTTGGAGCAAAGCATTGTGCAGTAGATTAAAACTTCTACCTAGGTTGATCACGGTGGATGATCCACAAGGTATGGGGGGGTGGCCCCCCACTAGAGCCACTCCAAAATTCCCTGTAGCCCCTCCTCCCAGTAACACTGCCACCTGCCCCATCTGCAGCCCTGACCCAGCTTCTCCCCCCAGGGAAAAGGTTAGCATAGCCCCTGGCCCCAAACCAACAGCCCTCACTTGCCATGTGCACAAATTACGGGGACACATGTCCCCCATGCCCCTTCCAGGGGTATGCGCAGTGGCATGGAGCTACCCCACTTACGTGCTCCACCTGGACGAGCCACCCAAGGTTCTGCCCTGCGGCCAACATTTCGCAGGGGAGTCGCATTTGCCCTGACCAGCCAGCGCCTGCTCCTGCCCCACTCCCTCCCTCACTATGGGGGCCTCAATCTGCCCACATAATACCTTTCTCCTTCTTCTCCCCCTTCCCCCAACAGGCTTACTGCCATCAGTATCAACCAAGAAAATCTTTTATCAATGCACCTCTAATGAAAATACAGTGGGTTGATATATGTGGGTTCTGTATATGAGAACTGCTTTTATATGTTGAGCATTTTTAGACTCATAATTCATTATATGTGAAGTAAACTCACTCTTATACAATCAACATAGGTGCCCCCCACCCATACAGGTAAGTCAGGGGGGGCATTCACCCCAGCACCTGCTGCAGCAGTCCCAGGAGCGGCCAACACCAGCTGCCTGTTACTGATGGGCTACACCATGCTCCACCTGTCTCCCCACGGCCTGCCGCAAGCACCAAGAAGATACCGTCCAAGCGCATGCACCCTCCAGGAAGAACCCAGCATAGCCCCCGAGCTCGCAGCCCTCCCAGGAAGCACAGAGCAGCAAGAGGCATCCCCCCCAATCCACTGACAGTTCCCACCACTGATGGCACCAGCCACTCTCAGGGCCACTGCAGCAGCAGCCAAGGTGAGTGTGGACAAGCTGTGCTGCCTAAGGCTCTGCTTGTTCCCATTCACCCCAGCTCCCAGGCTGCACTGTGCCCTGGTGCAGGCAGCTGGTGTTGGGTGCTCCCCCAGGGCCGCTGCAGCAGGGGCTGGGTTGAGTGCCACTCTATTCCTTCTGCCTTCTTCCCTTGTGCAGCCCTGGAAGTGAAGTGGCACCCCTCCCCCCACCACTTCCCTAGTCCCAGCCTCACTCCTTCCCTCACTACCATGGGAATCTACCTCTATTTCTTTATAATATAAAGTGGGTTAGCTTTATGCCAATTCAATTGTGCGCCATTCTCCAGGAACACATGTATTGCATAAATCAAGGGAAATCTGTAGTATTTTCTCACATAGTATACCTTCCTACCTGTGTCTTACAACTCCCACTTGTTGTTTATAAACAAATTTTACACAGCAAAACAAATCTAGCTATGGAAGAATGAACCCAATATTATGCAGCCATATACATCATTCATAACGTTAGCAACTAAATTCTAATTTTCAGACCTTGTTCACTGGGAACATTTCAGAGCAGATAACAGCTCAGTTCTGAAATCCAAGATGTATAAAGCAAGTGTGAAAAAGAAGAGAAACTTTATATGGATGTCCATCATGTTCCTACAGAATTTTTTTCTCACTGTAGATGCATTTAACTTAAATGAAGTATGCCCTAGGTTGAGGGACAGGCATGATGAAAAAAATCTGTTCCCCACTTTCTTCCCAGTCTAGATCTGCAGCCAATTCTTCTCTATCACTTCTGCTCTTGTTAATCAAAAGAAAATATTCCCATAGCTGTAGTCATTAAGAGTCCCATCTATGTAAGTTCCCATCCATGTACCCAACTTTTCTTCATCCTGATACATACATGGTAGTGGTTTGTCCCTTGTTCCTGGGTAAATCACTCTCCGCTGCCTAACCTTTACAAATCTATGCATTACACACAGGACAAATTAAGAGATTAAGAGTGGAGTCAAGAAATCAGGATCATTATTCCATTTCAATATTCTTCCTCCCCTCCCCCATCAGGTCATCTTTGTCTCCAGTGCTGAACAGTCATGATTAAGTGGTAAAATATTTGAGGTGTTATTACTGCTGCACATGTACCAAAATAAGGGCATAACAGAGAGAAAGAGAGAGAGGGGTAAGGTAAGGGAAAAGAGTGACAGCATGAAGAGTAGAAAAGAAAATTAATTTCCAAAGGCTTGAAAAGTATGTATTAAATTTGCTGCCTAGCACATTACATATAGGATGTACACAATCAGTTTCAGACTGAAGGATTCTGAAATTACAGAAACTATGATGCAGCTTCTAACTATATGAAATCTTATAAAACGACCACGCTCTAGGAAAGGTTTCTCCCCATTGTCTCTTTTGCGGCAGCAATTTAGCACCAACATTTCTTCACCATAGCACATCCTGGCCAGCTGAATAGAACCTGTTGATCCCAGACTGGCCTTGTCAGCCATCTTTGGACCCACAGAGAAGACAATCATGGAAGACAATCATCCTCGACTGCTAGAGACTACCAATGATGACACCCTGGCAGACCAAAAAATGCAAGTATTTTACAAATGAAACCATCTTTCAACAAGTAAATCCCCAACTGGCCCCAGTTTGAACATTTCTTGTTTTAACTAACTTCATTTTAGGGATGCAAATGTTAGACTGCAGAAGAAAGAGTTGGCATCCTTTTTTTTGTTTTGTTTTAACTGAATGTGAAAATGAGGGATAACACATAGATTTTGATGCTGGATTTCTCCTGACCCTCACTTTTAAAAAATGCAGAGAGTTTTGCTTAACTGGTATGTTTAATTTGATGAAAGAGACTAAGGAGAGGGCAGGAGGCATGGTAATAGTTTTTAAATATTTGAAAGGTTGCCATAAAGGAGAGGGAGAACAACTGTTCTCCCTTGATAGAAAGGGCATGATACAAAGCAACACAGAGCAACAAAAGACTGACATGATTACAATAAAACTGATTTAGATTAAATAAAGAAACTTCCTTACTGTCAGAAACACAGGAAAGGGAAACAAGTTGCCCAAAGAAATCTCCTTTACTGGAGATTTTCAAGAAAAGGCTGGCTAGACATTTGCCTGGGATGATACAGAAACAGCACATCCTGCATTCATATAGGAGGCTGGACTAGATCAATAGTTCTCAACCTTTTTTCCACCAGGACCCATTTGCAAACATCGATGGCCAGTCCTGACCCAGTAAATAGTTTAAATAGAAAACAGCCCCCTGGCCCTGCTGGTGTCCCTCACTCGCAACCCACAGTCACCCACACCCCAGCCCTGCTGGTGCCCTCACTCACAACCTGCTGCCCCCACCCCCACAAGTCCCCAGCCCCCCAGGGTGTCAGGCACTGGCAGGTGTGAGGGGAATGAGGGGATATGCCCCCCCCCAGATTTGTGCACCCACAGCAGGCATGGCACTGCAGCCTGGCTGGACTGGCACAAGACGACCCCCCGTGGCCCAGCAGGCAGGACCTGGAGCAGGAGTACAGAGCAAGGCAGTGAAACTTGTTACTGTTGCTGCGCTGCCACTGGGACCCCTTCAACTGCACCATCAGCAGTGTAAGAAGTAATGGGGGGAGAGGTGGTAGAAGGGCTTAACTTACACTGCCCTCACCTCCTCCCATAGCCAGCCACTTGTGTGTCAGGCTGTAATTCTACTACAGCTCTTTAAAAAGAGAAAAATCCATGTTTTTCCACAGCAAACAGAAAAAAACAGATCCCTGTTTATTAGTATGCACACCGTTAACATATGGTGAAGCACAAGCAGTATCAGTTTTTTCAAAAATGTATGCAAAATGGATCCATTTGTAAAGTTTGCTTGCAACCCTTTCATATATTCTTGTGGTCCACTTTTGGGTCATCACGCATAAGTTGAGACACTAGACTACATGATTTGAGGTCCCTCCCAACCCTATGATTCTAGGAATCAAATGTAGTGAGAAGGTTGCACCAAATGGAGTAGGTAGGAAGGTCCCACCGAGAAGTGGAGCAATGAGCTAAAAATGGAGAGTGAAAATGTTGAGCAGCTATGGACTACCAACCATGTTCTTAAACCCCACTTTCCACAATTCCCCTTTTATATAGAAGCTAAAACATTACATTAAAAGCAATATGCAGTACAAGATTTTCAGCTCTCCAATATGAAGAATAATGTGTATACAAAGTATTTTTTTTAAATGTCTTCCCTCACCAGGTCTGGTTAGTTTGGAAAGGGAGGGGAAAAAGGACAGAAATTATGAGGGGAGTTAATTTTCTTTCAGTGTTGTTTTTACTGTCTTGGAGGATTTCTAATCTCAAACAAATGCACACAAAAACCAGTTGCCAGAACTCTGGTGCTAGGTTGTTTTTTTTTCTATAACTTAGATCAGAAACTAACACTGAGATTTGAATACATACAAAAATGCACTCAAGATATTAACTCTTTAAATGGCACACACATCTGTAACGTAAGTGTAATTGTTCATTGCCAATTCCAAATCTTGAAATCACTGATGACATATTGCCATGTGCATGACAAAATACCAATATTTCTCAGATAAAAAGCACTTCTGCAACTGATAAAGCCAAACTAGTCACTTCAGATCAGGACATGGTAACAACTGTTTTAAATACATACACACAAACACAAAAGGCAAAAAGTAATTGAATAAATTTTTGGAGACATGATGCAACACTCAGTGAATGTGGTATCACTGCCTAGGAATAAGGACAGATGATTTGCATGGACTTGTTCTTGAATAAAAATTCAAACAATTAACAATTTTCACCATGTGTGGCAGTTGCATATTACAAGCAGGCCTAGTAGTACTGCTGTTAGGACTGCTTGCTATTTCCCACTAAAATTTTATTCAGTTGCTTGTAGTTTTGCCAAATTTTAACCGCTTGTCCTAAAATTTCTCTTGCTGGACCCATGCTTCAAGCCAATTTGTTTTTTAATTATAATTTCAGCCAAAACAGTGAAGGCATTTCTAAGAATAGAGCTAAGGAAAGCTGTTATAAAATCCACTCAAATCTGGCCACAATTTAAACTGCGAAGTAGGGCAAGGTGGGTGCATATCAATTTGCACATGCTCATAGAGACTCAGATTTGAGCACTGAAAATTTCCACATATACCATCCTTCCAGTGAAATAAACTCCCTCCAGAGGTGGTACAGTCACCTACTCTGGAGGCTTTCAAAAACAGAGATTGGACAATCACCTTGCTGGGGTCACTTGACCCAGTCTTCCTGCCTAGGGCAGGGGGGCTGGACCCAATGATCAGCCCCTAACAGTGTATGAATCTATGAATAGGTCCCAGCCTGTCCATTTTTACATGCGACTGAACTATGCATTCTCCATCTCCACAAAACAACTGATCATATTCAACTCCAGGGCTAGCGGGGCAAACCTGGACTTTTCCTGTAATTCCTGTTCTCTGCTGTCAGTCCTGGTTCCTGACCTGGAGCAGCTATTTCTCCTGTGCTCTCTAAAACCCCTGCTGGCACCTTGCAGAAAAAAGCTGTCCAATTCCAATGCTATGACCAAGAAAGCAGGACTGGGAGGAAAGGAGTAAGAGGGACAGGAGTCTTGTGAGACTAGGTCTGGTTAGACAAAACTGGGATGGATGGGACAGTGCGGACTGGTGTTAGGACACAGTAAGGGAACTACTTTGCTTGGAGAAACACTGAAGCAGACACAGACCTTTAGAGGAAAAAAAGAAACTGGGATCAGGAAAAATTGTGAAAGGGGAAGCAGAAAAAGAGAAGGAAAGAGATATCCAAAAAACATGGGAAAAGAACTGGGATTAATGAAAGAAAGACTGGGACAAGAATCCAGAAAGAGAAGCTGAAAGTGTGACAGCCTATACCAAGAACTGCAGAAAGGAAGGACTGATTGAATATAGAGGCTGCATCCACATAAGCATGAACATTTGTTTCCCTGGGGACACCAAGCAGCGGTGCACTCTGTGCTACAGCTAGCTGTCCCCAGGCAAGGCCTGTGCCATGCAGCCTCTGGCGTGTGGAAAGCTACCCCAGGTGGGGTAGGGAAGGCTGGCCCCGGCAGCAGACTGGCCCCAGCAGCCTTACCTGGGGTCCCCCCAGGGCTATAGCAGCAGCAATTCTGTCTCTTGGAGCCTGGCCAGCAGCCAGAGTGTGGCTCCAGCCAGCCTGGCTCCACTTCTGAGCAGTGCATACTGCCCCCACAGGCATCACTCCATTTTTTTTTTTTTTTGCACAGGTTCCCCCCTGCAACACAGAGACTGCCTGAAGATGCAGTATGGGGCACTGCAGCTGCACAGCTGTGCTCATCTGGATGCGGCCACAGAGACAGAGGGGGATACAGGTGAGGATCTGTAAGATCTGCAGACAGAAATAACTAGGGGTGCACCAATGAAGATTTTTTGGCCAATACTGAGAACCAATGATTATTCAACCATATCAGTGAATACCAACCTGATAACTGTTATTTAGTAATAGTGCAAGGGATTCTAAGCTACTGACATAAACCCTTTTCTGTTTGTTTTGATTTTTAAACACACACGTGCATGCACCTCCTGCCTGCTCTGGCCTAAGATGAGGAAGGCAGTGACTGCCTTATTCCCACGCACATCACCCCCTTGCCCATGGCTCCCAACTGCAGCCTCACGCTGCTGTCCTGGGTGGGTGGGGTGGACCCTCGCAGGAACAGCAGTGGGACTATTTGAAGCCACAAAGCACGCTGCTGCCCCATGATCAATAGGCCCCATGTGGCTGAGCTCCTGCGGCCACCAGGGAAAAGCCACTTTGGAAGGGTGTTCGGTGCTCAGAAGAGTGCAATGTTCCCTGTGAGGCGCCTTACCCGACCCATGCGCAGCCCATCTCTCTGGCAGCCCCAGTGCTAAGGTACCTGCTGCACGTGCAGTATTGCCATGGCAGAAGCAGGAGCTGGTAATTTTCCCTTTGTTGCTGAGCACAGCACCCCTTCCCCCTCACTCTACTCTTGGGTATGACAATCTACCTGTAGTCTGACGTAGGCATAGATCAGTGGTGGGGTGCAAGGACCAGACTATGCTCACCAGGGTGCTCCAGGTACAAGGCTATAAATATTAGAGTTGCACTGATACATCAGTCCATATTGTATCGGCACCAATGAAAAGAAACTTGACATCATCAAGTTTATTGGGGTGACCACCAGTATCTGGGGGAACATTTATTCACAAGAGCACCCCAAGGGATGACGACTAGGTTGAACAGTCATAAACTACTGCAAGACCGTTTCAGGCTGGACATAAGGACGAATTTCTTTACTATTCGAGCCCCCAAGGTCTGGAACAGCCTGCCACCAGAGGTGGTTCAAGTGCCTACATTGAACACCTTCAAGAGCAAACTGGATGCTTATCTTGCTGGAATCCTATGACCCCAGCTGACTTCCTGCCCTTTGGGCAGGGGGCTGGACTCGATGATCTTCCAAGGTCCCTTCCAGCCCTAATGTCTATGAAATCATCAGCAATCTCCTTTCTTTGGGTGATGAGGCCGATAATGTTGCTGATAAATGCCACGTGCATGTGCACAGCCACATCATGCATGTGGCCAGCCAGGCAGCTTGGAGAGCAGTGTCCAGCTGGCAAGTCTGTTGGGGGCAAGGGATGGGGGGAGGCACGTAGATGCCCCAACAGTGAGGAAGGTTGAGGCTGACACTGCCCAGCTATGGTGGGGCAGGGCAGGCTGTGGGATAGAGCGGTGAGCTGCTCATCCAGGGGCACGAGGGGGGGTTGCTCTCACTGCTGTGTGCATGCCCAGGTGAGGCATGGGGAAGCATATGCCCCCTGGAGTTGCATATCAGCAATCAGATCAATATTGGTCAATACAGCATGTTAATAATCAGCCAACGGTATCGGCCCAAAATATCTTTATTGGTGTACTCCTAATAATTATCGACTATAACAACCAAAAAAAGCCAATATTATTTCTGCTTTTATTCATGCCAATCTGACCAATATCTCAGTGCACCCCTAGAAATAATTCCTTGCAGAGTGAATTAGCTCTGAGGAACTCAGTCTGCCACCACTGCCCATACTTACAAGTGTAAGAGCTAGTTCAAGTACCACTGGAAGTATATACTGAGAAAAGTGAAAGCCTGACAAGTAGAAATTGGGAATGGATAGGTAGAGAATGGGTCTGAGACAAGGCACTGGGATTTAGCAGACAGGATGGGGACAGAAGCAGCTTGGAAGGGACAGGAAAGAAGGGGACGCTGGTGGGTAGTGGGCAGGGACTCTTGTCCACTTGTCCACTTTCCTCTCAGAGCCTGAAAAAGAACCCAAGATTCTCAAGTCCCCCCATTCCTATCAGTAAGTATCTGTAAAACTCGCTAGCAAAGCTCATCTCATCCTGCCTCAGACTCTGTTTAGCACAGAGAGCAACAATTAACCAGTTTTATACTGTTAGTTCAAGTGTCAAATTTATTTGGTGAATTTAAAATTCCAACCCTGTGGCTAAATCAGGTAGCAGTCAATATGATGCCTATAATTTTTCGCCATATATTTTACTTAGAAGTTGATTAGGAAATTACAGTAATTTTCAACAAAGGTTAAGACTGCGAAGTTTAAAGACTGAAAGGTTAGCAAATACTAAAATTAAAGTTGCCTCTGAAAACTTTATTTGGTCTCCCTTGTTTGAATGCATTACAGAGTCTAGTTATAAGATCACTTTTTTTTTTCCCATGTACCCACAGCTTCATTTGCTGCACAGTATGGATCTGCTCTAGCAATGCATCAGTATTATATAGTAAAAACAACAGCTGTCTGGAGGATACCCAGCTCATTTTTTGCTTAAGTTAGAAAGGTGCATGGTGAATGTTGCAGAAGACTGTACAAAAAGAAGAAATATTCCCTTTATTAAAGCAGCTGAAAGTGCTATGGAAAACCAAATTCTAGCCTATTTCTATGAAAGAGTTCCCATGTGAAACTACACAAGTAGCTAAAAGCATGCTTTTCACAGGTGATCACTAACTGTGCATTCCTGACTTTCTTTCTAGGCACTTGGCTCAAGACCTTGGGGATTTGCAGGAGTAATGAGCACTCCCCGAAGCAACTAAATGGAAGCAGTGATTTGAACATATAAAATTCCTCTATAATATTAAAATGGGGGTGTCACGCTTATCCTGGCCCCCCATACTACACCTACACCACAGAGATCATCACATCAAATCCCAACAAAATGGTGGGAAAAGCAGCAGTGGTAACAAGTTAATGTAGCTACTGCTTACCCCAGCCACCAACACATGCACAGTGAGGCTGTGCCCCAGATTTTGGACCCCCCAAATTTCTAGCCCCTCTACCACCCCCACAGGCCATACAACAGTTCCATGGAACACATCAGGCCCACAGTCTGTACACTTAACACCGCTGTTAAAGACCCAAGGGGAAAAAAAAAAAATCAGATCCAAGGCATCTCAAATATACACCCAAATTAGTGGATGTTTTAGTTAAACTATTCTCACTGTGGCTCAGCTTTTCATCCGGAAAATGGGGATAACATTCCACCTAACAGGGGGGATGCAAAATGATATTCAGTAATGCTTGTGAAGCAATCATACTATAATGAAAAGTACCGTAAAAACGATGAAAGGAAATTAATGATTCTGACTTCTGCAGGGTGCAACAATGTAAAGTAGATAAGATCCCATGCAAAATAGCAAACAATAACGTGAAAATATAAAAATGAGTAGTTGTTCATTAAGTGAGCACCATCTCTTCTACGCACTGAATGAGGCAGGGGTCCTAAGTAAAAATAGTATGGGATTATGTATTTAAAGGCTACTATAATGCATGCACATCCGAGAGCCTAATAAATTAGGCAATATTAGAATTATGGTTGCCTGTGCAACCTTAAGTGCTTGGCTTTATAAAAATCATATTTTAATGGAATACTATGTGTATATTTACTTCCATATGGTAAATTAAACCTTTTATCAAGATATGTTCACTATCACTACACAGAACACGGTTTATGGCAATAATTTAAAAAGATGCATACTGAGCTTTGAAAACTAATTACTAGAAAATGAAAGCACCTATAAGTGCAATGAAACTGAGGTATTCAGAAGACAACATGATTCACACAAGTAGTTAAATAGTCATAATTACTTTTAAAGAAAAATTTTAAAAAGCATACATTTATAGTCAAGAATAAAGCAGAATTTATGGTAAATAATGGCCAGGATAACTACAGAACTTGATCTTCCCCACCCTCACTTCAACTACCCAAACTAGGGACACTTTACATGCTTCCTAAAATCCACAAACAAGGGAACCCAGGCAGACCTATTATATCCAACCATGGAACCTTAACTAAGGATATACACCAGGTTTAATCAAATCCATCCTAAAACCTCTTGTCACCCAAAGAGTGAGTTGTGTCCCAGATTTTGGACCCAGCAGACTTTCTGCAAAACTTAAAAACAGACCACCTTCCCAGCAACACCCTTTGGCCACCATGGGCACTGCCAGCTTATATGCCAACATCCCACACCAAGATGGCATCCATGCCTGCCTTATGTATCTAGAAGATAAAGATTACCATTGACAGCACAGACCTAAAGACATAACTGAACTTACACCCTTCATCCTCACATGCAACAAGTTCACTTTCAATAACCAACATTTCCTCCAGACTATGGGCACAGCTATGGGCACCAAAATGGCCCCACTATGCCAACCTTTTTATGAGTCACCTGGAAGAATACCTTAAGGACTGCACCATCAACCCCATGCTATACATAAGATATATCAATTACACCACCATTTGGACTGAAAATCTGCTGTCTCCGACTGATTTTCATCAGAAATTCAATAATAATTACCTCTCCATCAGACTCTCTTGAGTACTCCAGCACCAACATTTTCTTTTTAGACACAATGACCACCATCCAGAACGGTAAAAAACAAGCCATCATATACAAGAAACCCATGGCCCGACATATATATCCACACAGAACCAGAAAATCACCCTAAGCACACCAAGTAAGTAATAATATACAGCTAAGCCTTCCAATACCACTGAATTTGCACTTAGGAGAACACCTGTGATCATCACCTAACAAATCTCAAAAGGGCTTTCACTCAACAAGGACACTCCCCCAGAGAGAGAGATTGCATTTTTGAAAAGGCTACCCAGATACCATGTGAAGAATTGCAGCAGCAGAGAAAAAAAATCCCCATGACTAGCACACCATTAGTTCTGACATACCACCCCTCCCTGGAACCTATATGGAAAATCCTCAAACAACTGCAACACATATGAGAAGATGACCCAATTCTTAGATCTTCACAGAACTGCACATCCTATCTTTTAAACAAGCACCAAACCTCTCCAACATCACCAGAAGCAAACTTCTTATGGCCCAAAACGCACTGAATGGATCCAGACCATGCCAGAACAAGAAATGTAAAACCTGCTAACATATCTCCACCACTCCACAATTTCTACACCCCATGACAGAACCATCGACACTCCTAGATCTTACTTTTGCCCTGATGAAAAACACGCAAGAGAAACTGAACAACTGCATACCAGAATGAATGCACATTGAAAACCTATCAAAGGCAAGAATACGCAACACTACTTGTGGGGGGAACATTTATCACAAGAAAAATCACTCTCTCTCTCCAATCTCTCAGTTTTAATTTTCAAAGGGAACTTACAAAATACCTTTCACAGATAAGCCTACAAACTTCACTGCATCAAGCTATTAGACACAAAAAATCACAGACTAAATATAAACATTGGATTTATGGCCTATAACCTGCCTGACATCTGATATCCCAGGTAACCTCTTTACTATCTACCAGCTACATCTTATCACCAGGTCTACCAAAAACAAATACACACGCTTCTCACCCACTGTCTGCCACAATTTGCATTTTCACTGAAAAGCAATCTTGCATATTGGCCTCTGGCTTCTATTCTGTCCCACCCAGGAAGAGCACAAAAAAACCTGCAGATGCTTCCTCTGCCTGAAGAAGGATATTTGTACCCAAAAAGCTTGCAAAGAAGAATTTTTCCAACTATTTCAGTTGGTCTAATAAAACATATCAGATTTACCCAAAAAATGTTATCAAGATAATAGTACACAATCTGCCAAAGTGCCAGTGATCCCCAAAAGCCTGCCCACCAACTCTTGCAACTATGCAGTTGGTCCAATAAAACTTATATCGCAATAAACTTTGCACATCTTTAAAAAAAAGATAATATTGAATCATCTTTGCAATGCGTCTTAGGACTGCTGCATGAGAAGTGCTTTAGAAAGTAATGTACTTGCATAACAAGTCTTAGGTCAACAACAATAATCAAAAAGTTATTTAAAGTTTATGCTTAGGAAAAATCAAAACGACAGTCACTGTTTTGCTACATTATCAAGTCCAGGGCTAACAATAACCACTTAGCAGACAAATGATGCAACATCTTCCATTAAAGTAGCTGAGGACGTTAACTCATACATCAAATATTTGGTGATACTGAATACTACTTCTATTACTTAATGGTAATTTGTTAAATCAATACTGGTTCTAAGCAAGGAACAATAGCGATGATCAGTACTTTGAAGAGATCCATTTCTTTCCAAAAAGCCTGCATACTATCACTGTTCATAACACTTACAATCAGTGCACCTGAAGCACCGTGGAACACAGGTTCTCCAAATTCTTTTCCTCAGAAAGGTGAGGATTTGTGAACCAGCCACAGATCCATATAGCAACAGCAAACAGCTATGTGTGCACTTCAGCTCTTTGCTTTTATTTTCATCTTAAAGGGTATCACTTTTCCATTCAGTTGTACAGGACTCCTGATGTGCTCCACCTGAGTTTATTTAGTGTATGTGGTTTTGGCATATTGTTTCAGCCATCTTAAGGCAATGTCATCACCGGTGTGAAGAGCTTGAAGTCCACCAGGTACCGCTGTGAATGGACACAAGTCAACAATATGGGACACAGGTTGAACCTGTCTACAAGAGCATTTGTTGTCATTGTGAAGGTCCCATTGGTATGGGTTTGAGGCACAGTCTCCAGTCTGAAAACGACACAGAAGTGCCCAATAATGGCATGACCAGTTAAATCCTGGTTGACTGACCATAGGGTCCAAGATGATGTGGTGATTGATTGGTGTTTGTTCTGACAAGTCTTTGTACCACTAAGTAAAAAAAGTCAAAGGATTTTGAAAGGGTGAACTATATCGGGAGTCTTGAGGGGAGCCGAGCTATTGGCAGGTAGAATATGTTCCAGTACACTGGCAACGTAGGATTATCAGAGTCTGGCTACTAAGTTTGCTTCAGCGTTTGTGTGGTAGAGATGGGGGTGAGCAATGTTACCATAGCATCCAATACCACATGACAACTGAGACATGTACCCCAAGTACATCATGGTTCATTGCCAATATAGGACACTCTCCCAAGACCACTAACCAAAAGCAAGACCAAGGGGACTGACTGAATCCCTCCCACAAATGCTATTAAATAGACAAAAGACTTCTGATGGCTTTTACTGTTCCTCACCCCAGCAATTATATGCCACATGCTAAAAACATTATTTAAGAATGTCTTGCCATGTTGCAATTCTGTACTGATGCAGTTACCATGCATGGGATCTTGCCCCTCACACAATTGGAATTAGGGACTTAACCCCCCCTTATGCCCCAAGCTAATGTAGGCTGCATGACTAAACTGCATGCTTTAGACTGCACAAACATAAACCAACTAAGTATCCACGTAGCTACTATCAGCAGGGTCCTATGAGCAGTTGCATAAAGCCTTGTAAATAACTGCAACTTAAGATGCTCTTACTTTTGCTCTTTTCTACAAACAGTGTTTTGATAGAAGTATATGTCCCTACAATTAATTCTCTTTACAGCATCTGTTCATTAACTCAGATTGGTTTTAGATCAGTGATACAGCTGCCACAGCCAAATAACTCAATACAGGCGGTCCCTGGTTAACGAACATCCGAATTACGGGCATCCATACTTACAAACAGCACGGGCTGGGAGGGGCACGGGGTCCCACTGGGCGCTGCACCCATGTGGCAGTGCCGGGACCGCGCTCGCGCTCTGTGCTTGGCTGCCATTTTTCTTTCCCACCCTCCTACCCCCACTTTCGGCTGATGCTGTCCTTGGTCATTGTGCCCTTGGGTGAAGCCTGGTTTCTCCCCTCGCCTCCTCAGTCATTAAAAAGGTATGTGTTCCAACTTGTGTACAAAATCAACTCAAAGACAGTCTCAGGAACGTAACTTGTTCATAACCCAGAGACTGCCTGTACAGTGGGAACCAACTTCTGACAGGCATGCCAAAAAACAGTACACTCCTAGAGTTCCAATCTAATCCCCTTCTTCTGCCCAATCTGCTGCTCTGCTTTCTGCTCTATCTACTGCTGTGGTGTTCATCTCCTTCCTGATCTGCTGTATGCCATACACAGAGGCTGCCCATGCTCCTTCTGGCAAACATACCAGCAGGTTGAAGGCTGCAGCTTGGAGGGCAGGAAGGAAGGAAGGGGAAGAAGGGGGAAGGAAGAGAAACAAAAATTAAATTAAAAACCAAACCAAAGAATCTGAGGCCAAATTACAATGAAACAATGATTTAAGGACTGATACTAGCTCTTACAACAGGTTAAAAAAAAAAAAAAAAAAAAAAGCATTTGCTCCTTGCACTGAATTCAATGACAAAGGGAATGGGACTTTTCATTTAAATAAAATACAAACTGAAGTGGGCTAGTTTTACACAACTCCCTTCCTTATTTGTGCAGAATACGAAGGCAAGAGCACACATTTTCCTTCTGAAAGCAATCCTTAAGTCTAGGATTTTTTATTCAAAAGCATTTTAAATGGTCAAAGACTACAATGACTTATTTTGCCACTAGTATTTGCAGAAGCAAAGTTAAGCAGATACATTCACAGGAAATATGCTTTCTAAATAGAAGATGGCCTTCCTTGAAAGAAAAGATAGCTGGGAAGACCAGGTTTTCTATCCTGAATTTCTGTGTTATCTGCCACTCCAAGCTAAAAACGCTATAAAATGACAAAGACCAATTAATTGTGTTCTTGTCTACAGGAGGAAAACTATTTATTGTAATTTATATATGTCCCCAAAGGCTGCATTTTAACTTCAAGTACCAGTAATATTTACAAGTTTTTTTAAAGTATATTGTTCTAGGAAATAACATTTACTCTAAGAGTCATCATTATTTTATCTCCTTTGCTAAACATGGAGTCTAAGCATGTGGACTTGCCTGAACAGTATGCTTATGGAGCAATGCTTCTGTTGCAAAGAATTCAGAAAGACCAGAACAAGGCAGAATGTTTTTAATATTATAAATTCCTATTTGAAATCTCTGGGTTTATCTGGTGAATCACGCTTGCACACCTAACAGTGCTAATACTGCATGGCACTCCATGGCACCCTTGACAGGACAGGCACCCCAAAGTTGAGAATCATAGCCCTTGAGTGCATCAGAGCATAAGAGTGCTCAGGGGAAAAGAAACTGAGGAAACCTGAAAGCTCACTTATGAGTTTCTAAGTTGCCTTTATTAAATTTATGTCCATGTCCCTCATCCATCCCTACTGGTGCCCCTCACTCCTAACCCGCAGCCCCCTGTCCTGCACTTTGGACCCACAATCCCCAACCCCTCACTTCCAAGCCAAAGCCCCCTGCTCCTCCCAGCTGCCCCAACCCTGTAATCTTTTTCACACAGTGGGCTGCTGCCTACAACCTAGTCCCCTCCATACCCCATTATTAATTAGATGCTGCTGCAAGAGGAATAGATAGAAAGAGGCAGGTACTAGGACAGAGGGTGTTTGGATATGGCTCACCAGCCCAGGGGGTGATAACAAGTTCATGATGCGGTCCCACATTCAAAAAGACTGGACACCCCTGGATTAAATTTAAAAAACCCAACTGGATGGAGATCGGAGGATCAAAAAAGAGGACGTCTGGGAAAACTCAGACATATGGTAACCCCTACTATATTCATCTTCCTTGCACTGAAAACATGGAATAACATTCTCTTAAGATAGGTTTTAAAGATATGCTACAACAAATGAGTACAGCTACGTAGGTTCTATACTGATAAAGATAATTAGCTGGCCCTGTGAGAGTTAAAAGGCTCCCAAGATCCTGAGAGAGGAAGAAGAATAGCTGAGAAGGAGCGAGCAGGCAGGCTGTCTCTTGGACAAGCCCCAAGAACCATGCCAGTGTCGTCTTTCCCAGGGTTTGTAGCAAGGACCAAAGTTGAGAGACCGTGAGTTTGCAGAAGTGAAACGAACAGAGTGAAGACTGCGAGGTTGGCAGCCACAATACTGAGCCCAGGCACCTTCTTTGGGTCTGGAAAAAGACCACAGGGAGAGAGAGAATTTTTATTGTTTGTGCTGATCCCTGCAAATTTACCCTTGAGAAAAATAAAGGCCATTTGAATGAGCTATCCCCGATCCACTACACGGGCCACAGAATCATAGAAAGTTAGGATTAGAAGGGATCTCAGGAAGTCATCTAGTCAAGTGTTTCTCAATTCATGGGTTGCGACCCAAAAGTGGGTCACAAGAATATATGCAAAGTTGTGAACAAACTTTAAAAATGGATCAAACTTTAAAAATGAATTCTCCTTTAAAGAAGAAAACACAGGAAACCGTGGCTTTTCCCTTGCAGGCTGGCAGAGTTCCAGCCTGCAAAGGCTGTTTGGGGGCCCCCCATTCCCCACCCCACACACTGAAGGTCTAAGCCATGGGGCAGGGGGCAGTGGGTCAGGACTTGCTATCAATGTTTACAAATGGGTCCTGGTACAAAAACAGATTGAGAACCACTGATATAGTCCAACCCCCTGCTCAAAGCAGGACCACCCCAACTAGATGATCCCAACTCAAGGCTCTCTCTAGCCAGGACTTAAAAACCTTCCAGGATGAAGATTCCACAGCCTCTCTCGATGTTCCAGTGCTTTATTATGCTTCTAGTGAGAGAATTTTTCCTAGTATCTAACTTAAACTGCAACTTCCTGCAACATGAAACCACTGTTCCTTGTTCTGTTATCTGCCTCCAATGAGAACAATTTAGCTCCAATTCAAATATTAATCCTCTACATAAGTATCAAAAAGAAAGGTATCAATTCTATGCAACACTAGTAGCTCCCCTAACCTGAGATGACTTTACATTAGTTTTTTTTCAAAGAGGTTCTTTACAAAGCACATTTCTTCGATAGTGCTCCCAAAATTACTGAATCATGATTTCTACTTCTTTGCAATAGTTTGACCATCCTGATAACAGAAAGCTGGATGTCTAAGTCGGCGGGTCCGGATGACCTACACCCGAGGGTGCTGAGGGAGCTGGCGGGGGTGATTGCTGAGCCCTTGGCTCGGTTATATAAGCTCTCTTGGAGCTCTGGACAAGTGCCGGAGGACTGGAAGGTGGCCAATGTGGTGCCCATCTTTAAGAAGGGGAGGAAAGAGGACCCGGAGAACTAC
>JAGPOW010003685.1:40048781-40075178 GCA_030014935.1 Caiman crocodilus
TGGTTCTTGCTCCTACCTTGGGCATCTTCAAGAGTAGATTGGATAGGTACTTGGCTGGGATCCTGTGACCCCAGCACTCGTTCCTGCCATTGGCGGGGGGTCAGACTGGATGGCCTGCTCTAGGCCCCTTCTGACCCTAGTTACTATGAAACTACTTTGCGTTAGTTTCCATTCAAGCAAGGAACAAGCTACATGCGTAAGGGCCATGCTGTTCTTTTGTCCCAAGTTTTGACTTGGATCAATTGGAACTACCTCAAAGGGTGCATCTGTTTTTAGACTCAGTGGTCACTGACAGACATGGGGAGGGGGCGAGACCACCACAAAACAAAACCCCCAGTGCTTTACTGGAAGAGGAGTTATGTCAGTTTGACCTGACTCCCCAGTGTCTGTATAGCTCATGTGCTTCAGCAGACTTTTTGGTGCTTTTATCAGCTGAATCAGCTATTAGATAAAAGCACCAAAAAGCTCCAGTTAAGCACATGAACTATACAGACACTGGGGAGCTGGGTCAAACTAACACGATTCCTCTTCTGGGATGTGCTGTGCTGGGCACGCCAGGACACACCGAACTGAAAAGTAAAGTGCCGTTTTGGTGCTTTTCTCCCCCACATCTGTAAGCAGCTATTGAGACCTGTCCCAGGAATGAATGACTTGAACTCAAATTAGCCATGACTGTTCTGAGAAAAAGTGGTACCTTGGGTATGTCATAGCTACTTAAAATGGGATAATGGGTTTGTAGGTCTGCAGGATTCCAAGATAAAAGGCTATGTTCTGGGAAAAATCCAACTTATTTTTATCCAAATGTAGTAAAACTACTTTAAATCTGGATGAGGTGTTGAAGTTAAAGAGGCTTTCTGAATCTATCTTTAAAAAGCAACAATAAAGACAACCTGCAAGGTAAACACCAAATGATAATAGCCCTCTTGGAAATGTTGATGCTTTTTAGGGGTGCACCAATACATCAGTTCATCTCACATCAGCACTGATAAAAGGAAAATTGACATTATCAACCATCAGGTTTTTCTGACTGATGTAGCAAATAATGTCACTGATAAACACCTTCCTGGTGGTGGGGCTGGGTCAGGGCTGTGCTTGGGCTAAGCGGGGCAGGCAGTGGGGGGAAGAAGGTTATGGAGGGAGCTATGGAGAATTATGGGATAGCTGTAGCTTCCCCACCCCCTCCCCATAACCCTGCCTCCCAGCCCTGCCCCCCAGCTAAGAAGAGTCTGGCACAGCCCTGGCCACAAACACACAGTGGGCAGCCTGCCCTCACACTGTGCACAAATCTGGGGGGCACGTGCCTGCCCATGGCTCCATGGTGAGGAGGGGAGGGGCCACCTCCCCTCCTCACCACCCTATCCCACACCTCCTAGACAAGCCATCCGTGGCTCCATCCCATGCCCCCCCAGCTGTGCAGTGCCTGCCCCTACCCCATACCCTCCCCTTCACCATGGGGGCCTCAATCTGCCCCCCATGCTCTCCCCCCCACAACTGACTTGCCAGCAGGATGGTACTCTCCAACACGTATTTGCAATCACATCATTATTGACCTATACGGCTGGTTAATAAAATCAGCCATCAGTATCAACCCAAGAAGTTTGTGCACCCCTGATGCTTATGAAAGGTTATATTGAACCAAAGCTATGAACATTACAAAAAATGAAACATTACTAAAAATATATTCCTGGATTTTAGTCGCTAGAAATCTACTATACTTTTTGATGAATCTTCCAAAGAACTAGGGGAAGAGAATGCTATGACTGCATGCACATTCTCTAGATGTAACAAGTTTGCTGCAAACGGGATTCTAAGGATATCCTTGAAAAGCTGCTGCAAATCACTAGCTGATGCCATTTTCCTGAGCTATTCAGAGTGCTTACCAGGATTATTATTATGCACTGCCTGCTGCAGTCAGGTGACCAAAAGGAGACTCTGCTTTGACGCAAGTGCTGTATGGGATATACGGTTTACCTTCCGCTTTACCACTGCTTACAACAATTGACTGGCAGACACAGGGTACATCTACACTGGGAAAATAGGTAGCATTTCAAAAAGGGCTAGCTAACATGTTAATTAGTACATTCTTAAATACCACTTAGCACCTAGCACAGTCAAAGACAGTTATGCTTGAAAATATGTTAGTTGGCTGTGGTTAATGCTCACTATGTGAAGGACTACACTCTGAGCACTCTGTGCATTCAAGCCAAATTGATACATTTTGATAAATATTATGCACATTAAGAACATCTCCACTTTACAATTTTAACAACAGCATATGAGCTGAAGTATAGTAAACATAGAAGCCAAGTGCTCACACTGAGCAAACACTTTCAGACAAGTCTGGTCCAGGATGGCAGTAACCTCTGGAAACAACAAACAGGTACCTCCACTTTTATTATTTCATTCCATTTTCTCTATTTTACATAATAATGAAATCACCTTTTCTCTGACTGTGCTGTAAAAGTACATCTAGTCATCTCTATCTGTGTGTGCTCTATGCACTGGGTATACTGCAAATAAAAGATTAATTGTGCAGTTCCTATGGTCAGTTGCAACTTAATTCCTGAACAGAGTATCTTCATTTTCCTTAATCAGTCGGAACACTGTGGCTAAAAGAAATACTGGTATTTTGGAAGCAATGATACCGTGATTGTACTTTACTGAGGCAGAGAAAAGGACACCACAGCAGAAAACATGCCGTAAGTTCTCAACTCTGTTGAGTGCTCCTGATGTCGAGATTCAAAAGTGCAGAAGATATCCTTAGTAGGAGGGCTGTGCAAAGCTTTGGGTGATGATTCAATTTGGCAGAGATCTGGCCTGATTCGGCAACCAAATCGCTGAATCCAAATCGAACCAGGAGACTCTTTAGTCTCTCCAAATCAAATCAGAACCCTCTGACAATTTGGACATAGACACAGCTTTAAATGTTTTTTCTACACACCTCAAGGTACCGGGCAGCTTGTGAATGCTGAGATGATGGGGCAGATGAAGCATCCCACAAAAGTGAGGGGGAGAGGGAGGTGCAGTGCAGCAGTGTGTTTTGCTGGAAAGTCTGCAGGGGGCCCCCACCAGCCTTCCCCCAGCTTGGTGACTGGTGCCTCTTAGGTCTGGGAGGGCACCCAGGGTCCCCCTGTTGTCAATTACCAGGCTGGGCAGGGCACAGTGGGGGCCCACTGCGTGCTTGGTGGCAGAACTTGAAGTGGGCCAGAAGTACTTCTTGTGGGACACACCATCTGCCTCAACACCGCAGCATTCACTGGCCATGACTGGTACCTCAATGTATGTTAAAAAAAACAAAACAAAACAACATTTAAAGCTGTGTCTATGGCTGAATCACTGATTTTCTGAATCAGTATCAAATCTTCAGATTCAGATCTGGCTGAATCAAATTGAGGACAGTGATCTGAATCAATTAATCAAATCACTGTCGCCAATTCAGGCCGGATCCAAGTCTAATACAGCCCATTTCATACCACCCTACTTAGTAGCATCTTTTTTGCAACATTATGCAGCATAAAGCAGTATTACTTCATTCCATTCATCACAAATCAGGAAGAACTATTTTATACATTGTTTGGGCTCTTGGGGAAGATATTCAGATACTTTGAGGGCTCAAAACTTTATTCATGTTTTTCTCACTTCTCTGTAGCATAAGGGAGCACTATACACCTTTTACAGAAAGCGAAGCCAAGAAGACTTCCTCAGGGTCATACAGGAAGTCTGCAGTAGAACTATGAATGGAAAACAAACCTTCCAAGTCTTGGTCCAATACTTAAACCACAAAACTATGTCAACACAGATCAAGGCCGCTGTTTAACATTCAAATAACTGCATAATGAGATCGGATCTCAGATCTCAACAATCACATCTCCTGCCAAGCCATATGTGCATGGCAGGACACACAATTATGGAGATCAGAGCCAGATCCTGATAGCCAGCAGCCTGTGGAGGATCAAATGCTCCCAACAGGAAGAGGGACTCCTCCCACCTACAGAATTAAAGCTCCCAAGCTCAACAGTCAAAAATGTTATGCGTTTCAGGAGCCAAGACAGATCGATGCAGACTAAGGGGTAATTTGGTTTTTTGGCTATTGTAAAAGGGTGCCTCACTACATTTTAACAAATACACTCACAACTATCCATCCAATTTCTTTTTGGATACCAAAAGAACAAGATCACTAGAAATTACAGCTATATTTTTTTAAAACTCAATATCAGGAGCTGTAATTGTTCAAGTCAAACTATTTACACTGAAATGGCTGTTCTGCAAGAACTCAAGTGGCACAGGAACCAAGCACCATATTTACTCAAATATAAGACAGCCTTTAATTTACGCCCCCCCCCCCCCAATTACTCTATGCATGGAAAATGTATAAGTGTGTTACAGTCTTCCATGTATAGAATCAAATTATTGGGGGGCTGTCTTTAATTCAACCCGCCTCACACCACTTCAGGGGGCAGGCAGTGGTAGGATGGGTGACGTCAGAAGGTCAAGCAGTTTGTCCCCTGCTTATGCCTGCCACTTTGTCCCCTCCAGCCTCTGCTCCTGGGGTGGGGAGGGAAAGGGGGCAGATAGCAGGAGCAGCAGCTATAGCCCCAACCTCCAGCAGGGGCTGGAGCCTGAGCCACAGCAGCCATCTGCCCCCCCACTGCGTTTCTAAGACAAGTGACTTTCCCTCCTCCACATACTAAATATAGTCTTAGAATCAAGCAAACACGGTATGCATCTAGCTACTTATCTAGTGCGGACAACTTCAGTGCTTGTTCCCTAGAAAAGAGGAGGTAAGAACTGAGGTTATCAGATACATGGGTTATTGTCACATAACCAACTTGTCTAGGTTTCCTCCAACTGTGCGTGATCAGAGGAAGGACACTCAATGCCTAAAAGCTTGCCCAACAGCTCCCCCAATTATACAGTTGGTCCAATAACAGACATCAGAAAAAAAAACAAAAAACCCAACAACAAAGTTTGCCTCTTGTAAACTTCCTGGCTCATCACAGCTGCAACAACACTCCAACCACACTTTCAGTAAAATACAATTTTTCTGAAGGATCACCACTACAAGGCTAGCATCCATTTCAGAGTCAAAAGCAGGCTGGCAGGAGGAGGAGAACAAGAGAGCAGGTTCAAAATGCCCCTTTTAAGATGGTGATCTCCTCATCCTCCTGTAGCTCTTGCTGCAGTTTCTCCCTTTATGATCTTCAGCCCACCTCTCCAATGGCAGACAATCCACTTACTAGCAAAGTGGAACTAAATACTGCTCCCTGGAGTAAAAAAAACCCAACAAAAACAAAAACATAACGAACCATAGACCAGACTTAATTATTTTAACTCCGAGTAACACCATATATGGCTCTGCTACAAACACACACAGTCCTCTCGAGTACTTAACTGGGTAAGCAAAAATACACTACTATTTTCAAGACAAATCAATATCTGACTATAATTTTAGACCTCAAATTCACATGCTAATAGTTATATACTAAAGAAAGTATTTTACCCCATCAAAATTAAGACAGATAGTAAGTCCATCTCTAATTGCAACTGTGAATCTAAGAGACTGTTTTGGAGTTAATTTCCTCAGTCTTTCAACTACACTGTCCAAGAGCTTCAACTATTAAAAGTTACTATGTCCACTTCTCCCCTATGAGATAAATGAGTTATTCCCATTTTACAAATAGGAAATCTGAGCAAGTAGCAACCACATACTGAAATCAGACTGAGCATGAGAATCAAGTTCAGAACCTAGGACCTGCTGATTCTAAGCTCTTTCATTCCTCCAGAGTACAGCACCTAGGCTGTGACAGGTGAAATCACCCTCACCCCCCAAAAAACATGCTTCACCAGAAGAGGCAGCATGTTAGTTTGAACTGGCTTTGCAGAGCCTGCATTGATTGTGCAGTTTAGCGGGACTTTTTGGCACTTTTCTTTAAGACCGATTCAATCAGTATTAGATAAAAGCACCAAAAAATGCCACGCTGAAGAGCCTGATCTATACAGGCTTTGGGCGAGTTGAGTCAAATTAACACAATGCCTCTCCTGCAGCACGTGCTGGGCTTAGCATGGGGGCATGCAGAGTTTAAAGTAAAGCATCGGGGGCGGGGGAGGGAGTTTCATCTGTAAGCAACCCTAATGACTAGAAGTAATAAGGCACATATAAAGTACACTGACTCCAGATGCATTTGAGACTAATTTTGCACAGCTGACATTAGGAAGTGACTTCTACTTTAAAAAGGTACAGTCCCACACTGAAACATCACCTAACCAAAAGATTAGGATAAATCAAAGTTCTCTGCTTCTCTCCCTCCACAAGATCTAAAGAGGGTTCCAGGGCTGACCCAGATTCACTTAATTTGGCAAAGACTGAACCATTCAGGAAAGACTGGCCCTTGCCCAAATAGGCAAGGCTGAAGCTGTCAGACGTGACAGATGTTAATGGCACATGAATGAAAGATATAAAGTGTCTTGTTATACACTCCTCTCAAGCCAGAATTGTTCTCAAAATGGATTTAGCATTTTAGGTTGAATGAACAAGAAAAGCATATTTCTTAAACCATAAAAGCCAACTATATAAAAGCAATCAAGTTGGATAGTCCCACAACCAATATTTGTTAGTGGAAAGAGATGAACTGAGGACAACTGGAGACCTACTGAGTGCTACAGGCAGTACACACTAGCTCCATCCCCCATGCACTGTATGGAACACACTGATCCCTGCACTCTGGAACTGTCACACAAGTCTGGTCTGCAGGCTTGATTTAGACTGGCATCAGATCCTGTGTCCAGTCTGGCACAGGTGACACATGGACAGAGTTTCATAGTAGCCAGGGCCCCAGACTAGCCTTGTACACTGCTTGCAGTGTGCATCAGCTCCATCCCCATGGCATGTTCAACCACACCACACAGGCTCCACATGCTGCATGCTGTGCACCAGTCCAAGACCCACAGGGGCAGCACTGTGAAGTTGGTAATAAGTAGAGAACCAAGTTTCCCACTCACCACAGAAAAATAGGTAAAAATGCAGATTTTCTCTTTTTAAGGAAAAAGACACAGATTTTCTCCTTTAAAGGAAAAGGAAGTGGAAAACAGTGGGCTTCCCCTTCCAAGCTAGCAGCCTGCAAGAGGATGTGCACACTTGAGGTCCAGGGCTGGGAACACACAGTTGCAGTGTCAGGCTGTGGAGTGGGATACAGCCATGGGCAGCTCATCCAGGGGTGGCAGGAGAGTAGGCTCCCTGCCACTGTGTGCACTCTGGGGGGCAGAAGGGGGCATGCAGCAGGGGTGGATGCGGGCTGCTTGCTGCAAGTTCAGGGCTCCGCACCTGCTGAACCTCCCTCTGGTGCCTCCAGAGCCCAAGAGGTGAGACCAAGAGTGACAGGGCAGAGTGGGGCAGGGAGGTTTGCTGCCACTGCCAGGAAACTCACGCCACCATGACAAGGTGCCCACTGCCCACCCAGCAACAGTACTGCAGTCTGCACTGCCAACCCACATTGCTGTTGGATAGGCAAGGAGTGACTCATCATGGTGGTGTGAAGCTCCTGGCAGCAGTACTGAACCTCCCCACCCCTGTCACGCCGGCTCCCACCTGCTGGGCGGCAGAGGCCTCAAGGGAATGGTAGCAAGGCAGGGCACACCATGCCCACGGCATCCAGCCAGTATCCACTGCCCCCCCACCACCATCACCTCAGGTTCTGCTCCAGCTGTGCCACCTGTACAGGAGGGGGTAGGCTCCATGCTGCACTCTGCCACAGCAGCTGCTGCCTCCTGTGGGAGGCAGGGCTTGGGCACTGCTGGTGAGTACAGGGGGTTCCTGGCCCCATAGCCATGGCAGCTGAGGGCCCCCACTGTCATGACTGGGAGGGCCCAGGGACTGCAGGTCACAAGTGAGGGGCACCAGCAAGGCCTGGGGGGGGGGCGGGGGGCTGTGGGTCATAAGTGAGGAGCAATGGCTGGGCTGCTCAGCACCACAAATCAGTAGGGGGAGTGGGGACATCTGTGGCTGGACCCACATCCTGGTGAGTGATAGGAATGGGGGAAAACTCTGATTTTCCATGATAAAAAACAAATTCTAAATACCTGTGAATTTTGGAATTTTATGATAGTGATTGAGATAGGTTTCCAAATTTAAATAATTACTTTAAGACTGTAAATATATGAATAACACTGTTCAACTGATACACACACACAGTGGCATTTCATTTTAATTATGGAAAAACATGGATTTTCAGGGTTTTAATCAGAGAATTTGCTAGTTCTAAACAGAGAAAACCAGGATCCCTGGTGCAGAAGTGGCTCCTGGCCTGTACCTTTGACACCCCTATTCTAAGGCCCTGATAAATGGAAATTGTTAGGCAATGCAAATCAATAAAATAAGATGGAATTGGTATAGACCTGAAAAGTCACTTGCCCTCTGAGTGCCAATTTTATCTTCATAAAACAAAATCAAATTGTGATAGCAGGAAGATGATTAATTGTAAGCTTACAGAAGTTCTGACTTTGTGAATCGTGTAGTTGTGGCTGTTTCTGTTACCTCAATGCCAAGAACATTACCACAAAGTAAGAATAAAACCACATTTAGTTACTACATCAGACTACTTTATTGTTGATGCTACCTGCATCAAAATTAATATGCAACACAACTAATTTACTTGCTGAAACACGGTACATATGACATGGCACATGGTAACAAAAATGATTAAACACAGCTGTTGATTTTTTTTTTTTTTGTTACTATTGTACAAACAGAAATTAGTTCAGTCTCTCATGAAACCAGTTTAAATCCTTAATAGCTATTCATCCTATATGTTTTGCTTGTTAAGGTCTAGCAATTCAGTATTTGTTTGAATTACCGATTCACTGTTTTTCAAACTTACTACTTCCGCACAGTAAACACATTTTTCAAAATAGACTGTAGGCTAAATTGTTTACTTATTTATCAAACTAGATAATTTTCTTATAATATGGTTGGACTAAAAAAATGCCTTTCTTGTTTTGTTTTCAGACCAGTAGATAAAGCAACACCAATAAATTCAACACCTCAATACAATTCCAGTGAAAATTAATACTACTCATGGCATTTCACTGTAGGAAACTAGAAATATTCAGGGGAAAAAAAAAAAAAAAAAAGGTTCTTACCCAGAAATGTTCTTCCTTGAATTCTACCTAACCCATAATATATATATATATTTTTTTTTAATTTTCCCCTCCTCCAGATAGGTAGGTAACAAAAAAGATTTTATATCCTATATAAAACAGTACCATTCTTCTTAACCGCTTCCCAGAATGTAAAGTATTACTTATACTTCATACTAATTTTTACTTCAGATATCTGTTTGCAACAAATCTATTGGCAACAGACTTTAAGAAAAATATTCCTTAAATTTGCATCTGCTCAACAATAATCTTCCAGTGGAGAACTACTTTGAGATGCTGAGAAAAAAAAACTCATCAGTAAGAATTACATTTTCCTTCTCTTCTTGTTTCCAACAAATTAACAGAACAGTAACAATCATCCTAGGAGAGAGAAGATTAAACTGATGAACTACATACAATAAATAGTGTCCAGAGAACAGGCTGACTAGTAAAGCATCACATTCAGAAACTCTCTTGTCAAACTGCAGTTTTAGAGGACAGGATATCTAACCTGCATCATCATAAGAACATATGGACAGAGGATAAGGTTGCAATTCTGTATATTCACGGACCAACTCTCTCTTAGGGACTTACTGGTCTCCAACCCATGGGTTTATGTGCATCTACTGTCTCTCTCAGCATTGCGAACCCCCTTCTCCCCTCTGGGTTAGTTGGCTAACATTGTATTTTTGGTAACCTAGTTGCATTCCCCTCCTCACCCCCATCCCTCTAATGTTAGTCCCTCACTCTGGCAATTTGTATTTCCCTACTGGCTTTGTCATCTTTTTGGATTCATCACAACCTAAACATCTACTAATAAAATTAGATCAGAAAACCTTACAATTTTGTTGCTGATGGAAGGACAGACAAAAGTCCACAGGTAAGTAAAAAGGAAGATGACCCGGATAAAAAATAAGATGATGCAATAAAGGAAGCCTTATCAATGTTCTGACAGGGAATTCAAAGGACAATAAGTTAATTATCTAAGACATCTATGTATATATTAATGTCAAAAGCATGGGACCTAAAAGCTGAAAGTTCAAGTATAATCACAGAAGTACAACTGGGATATCTGAGACTTGATGGGATAGTTCACAATTAAAATATTACCATGGATAACACAGCAAGACACAGGCAATCTAGGAAGCTTCTTGGAGTATGTCAGAGATCACTTTTTGGCACAGCTGTGGAGAGAAAGAAAGGAAAAACTGGCAGAACAAAGGCGCTGGACTTCAGAAAAACAGACTTTAACCAACTCATGGAACTGGTAGGCAATATCCTCTTGGAAACAAGTCTGAGGGTAAAAGGAGTCCAGGAGAGGTAGCTGCACCTTAAGGAATGCATTTAAGTGAGCAAAAAAAGGTTTGGAAAGGAAAAAAAGTGCAATAATAATATGTAGACCAGTCTACATAAACAGCAAACTCTTCAATGAGCTGAAACTGAAAAAGGATTCTTATGCAAGAGGAAAGCTGGCTATGTTATTAGGGATGAGTATCAAAGTATTGCATGGGAATGCAAGGAGAAAAATCACAAAGGTCAAACAAATTTAAATGCCTACAACAAGGGATGTAAAAAGACAACAAAAAAAGCAGTCTACAAGTATGTTGGAAGAAAGCCAAGAAAAGTGGTAAGTCCCTTGCTGAATGCAGAGGGCAATCTAATAATGGATGATGCAGAGAAGGCTGAAGTATTTAATGTCCCTTTTATTTTGGTCTTCATGAATAAGGTCAGCTATCAGATGATGAGCACAATTAGCAGCAAATACATGGGAAAAGGCACTTGGTCCCAAGTAGGAAAAGAACAGGTTGGAACAGCAGTGGGCAATTATTTGGGCTGGAGGGTCACTTAAGCAGTTTTGTTGAGCTATTGCAGGCTGGGTCAGCACCCCTCCGCCCCTAACAGCTCACCAAAACTCCAGAAATGGCTCTACTCTGCACTAGGCCTGGCCAGGCACTACCCAGTAATCCCAGGGTCTCCATGGAGACTGCTGGGACCTGCATGGCCAGGTTGACACGATGGGGCCACGAGTGAGCAAGAAGCTGCATCCCAGAGTGGGACTAGCAGGCAAGGCCAGGTCTGGGATCTTGAAGCAGTGACAGCACCAGGCTAGGGCTCAGGGCAGAGTCAAGAGCCACTTCCTGCATGCCCCTGCCCGTGGAACTGGCACCTGTCACAGGGACATGCAGGAAGCAGATGGCAGCTCTGCCCCAGAACCCCCGCTGTCACTGACTCACAATCCGGGACCCACCTGCCCTGCTCCCAGACACTGTTCCGTTCCCCAGCCCCATCTCAGTCATCAGGCGACATGCCGTGCCCTATGCAAATCCCACCCGTGGCAGTGGGTGCGGGGAGGCTGAGGTGCCCAAGCAGCAGAACTGAGGGTCCAGTGGTGGCAGCAGCCAGAAGGAGCCACCACTGGAGGGAAGCACATCTGGATACCATGCTGCCCCAGCCATATGCATGCTCAGGGGCGGCAAGACTGGCTGCATGCACCACTGCCCAGGCTGTCCCCCATGCCTGGGCTAGATGAGACTGAGGAACCAACCACAGGCCAGACAAAATCCCTTGGTGGGCCAGATCAAGCCCATAGGCTGTATTTTGCCCACCCCCTTGATTAGAAACTGGTTGATTTCAAGTTAGATGGGCCAGATGAGATATCCAAGAGAATTACCTCCAGGAATTAGCTAAAGTAATTACAGAACAAAAGGCTATTCTCTTTGAGAACTGCCAAGAAGTCAGATGAGATCCCAAATGACTGAAAAAGGATAAATATAATTTCCATCTTTAGGAAAGGGAAGAAGGGACATAAAAGAAATTGCAGACAGGTAGTCCAACTTTAATACCAGAAAAATTATGGAGCATGTCATTAAGAAATCAATTCCTAAGCATCTAGAGCAAGCACTGGTAACCTATAGTCAGATCCTGCCTGCCAGGGGTGTGGTGGCCAGAACCAAAGGGGTTACTATCATGAACAATAAATATATGCTCTTGGAGACATCCAGGCACTTGTCTAGCAATTAAGATTAGCTAATGCAAAGCTTGCAAGTTTGCAACCCACAAGTGGAATTTGTCTGTCACAATTTAACCAAAGTGTTGAATCTGTTTGTACTGATCATGGAACTGACCGGGCCCCCAAAATAAGCAAAACTACAAGATTAGCTGATCTAACCGGTTTTTCAAAGGTCAGTCATAACAAGATCTGACCACCTAAAATAATTAGCACGTCTCAAGGAATAAGAAACCAAGGGGTTAAGCTTGGGCAGAGTAATGCTAATTTCAAACCTCAAAGTAATGTGGTGTAATTTGCTTATTGAGTGAACCTGAGTTTGGGTGGTAACCTTTCATGATATTTCTAACACCTTTTAATCCCGTAGAGTAACAGCTATAGGACAAGATTGTGAGTGGCTCTAAAGCCAACAGATTAGCATAAAATAAGGCAAAAAGGAACGTGCATGTTACGTAACCAGTTTGAAGGATGGGACAGAAGGACCATTGCTGTACCAAGGCTGGACCCCGGACTCCCAGTGTGAGTGAGGACTGGATCTTGACCAAGGGACTTTCCCAGTGACCCCTCGGGCAGTGTTGATTGGGGATGCCTGACTTCACTGGAACAACTTGGCGCTCACCTGGCATAGAGGGACTGCTGATAGTTCCCACGTGGGGCTGGCAACTTCTTTGTCATTCTACCTGTTGTTATTATATACTATTAGCACTTTATTATTGTACTACTTGTTTGTCACATTAACCTTTCTGTTAACTGTTGTACACTAACCTATAAGTAAATTTTATTTACTTAACTCCCAACTCGTCTCCTCAATCCTGAACACAGAAGCCTAACAGCTGATACATTCACAGCGCCTAGCCGGCCTATGACACAGGGGCCAGGGTTCAAAACACCAGCAAGCGGAACCCAGAAGAGTTAAAGCCTGAAGCCAGAAAGGCGACGGATGCAGCCTGAAGCCAGAAGGGGTAAGGACTAGAGCCTAGGAGGGGCAGAACCAGAGAGGGCAAGCCCAGAAGCAGGTCTAGCACAGTGGACCTAGGCTGAGGGGCTCAGTCAGAGGAAAGGGGCCACAGTCTGGAAGGCTGAAGCTTCAACCAGGGCTTCAAGGTCTAAGGAGGCCTACCAGTGTATTGGGGGTAAGGTGTCCTACTGAAGTGGTAACTGGCAACATTCACGAGGCATGGTCATAGGGGCAGACACAGACCAACATTAGCCTTTAAGGCAACAGGTGCCAGGAGGGCCCACTTGACATAAGGGACAACGCTGGAACCAACGAGGTCTGGGAGGGACCTACTGGCCGAAGAAAGTTTCACTCTGGGACCCTACGGCAACTTCCCTTGACTACACCAAGGCATGGAAAAAAGAGAAAAAAGGAAAGGTACACAGGAAGCCAGAGTGGGGCAGGAGCCATGTGGCCACCAGGGGGTGTCACAGCTGCCCCTGTGGGCTCAAGCCTGACAGATGACCTCTTGAAGTCACTTCCCTTTCCATCCTCTTTTTCTATGGTTATGTTTATCTGCACAATACTCTGACAGTGAAAGTATAATCATCTCCATTTTGCAAATAGGGAATATAAATTTATGGACCAAGTGACTTGTCCAAAGTTACAGAGGAAATCTATGGTGAGCCAAATCTCCCAGTTCCTAAGCTCTCTTAGTCATTGGACTGTTCTTCTTAACAGTCTTTTTACCACTGCAACAGTTTTCTTGGAAGAATAAAATGAAGAACTCTTAGTAGAAACTGCTTCTATGACAAAAACTTCAACTCACTTTGCCTCTGCTTGCTGGCTGGTAAAACAGTGGAAGCAAAGTTTTTAAAACATTCAGGCCTATCTAGGGATATTTTACCTGCCTTTCACATTTGCAGGATATGCCCCTCCATTTATCAGAAACCCCTGATCACTTTTACCACTTAAGACAAACTGATCATTAAGTTGTCCAGGAGAAGGTAGTCTTGGACTCTCCAATCCTAAAGGTTCTCAATCAAAGTAGGAACTGGGTAAAATTCTTCATATGAAGTCAAGACCCAAGAAGAAAATCCTGTACTAGAAGCGCCCAAAATATGGAAATGCTGTTAGCTTTCAAAAACAGACCTCTGCAGAAACCAGGCAAATACATCTATTATGGAAGTGAGGCTCATGCATCTCTCATTCAGTTAGTCTATAAGATGCATCTCTACCCTGCCTTCTGCCTAACTTCATGCTAACATCTCTCTCAATGCTATCACTGAAAGTTTTAGGAGTTGCTGTTAGACATTTTAATGTATCCATCCTGACTATTTAGCATGTTGGCATTCAATATGGCTTGATGTGTTTGCTGTTTTTCTATGGAGCAAGAAAATATTACCATGGATGCTCTATTCACACCTGCTCATATTCAGTAGAGCCCTAATCAGTATTAAATGCATGCAGTTTATCTGGCCTCTTCATCTGGCCTCTGCTTTTTCAGAATCTCTCACATACCTTTAAGAGCAACAATTTAGTTGCATCAACTCTCTATTTTAACAGCCACTAGAGTACATCAGAGGTGAAGGGCTTAGCCTTTGCCTGCGATTGCACTCATACAAGTGATGAGGCAGAGCACTATGTGTATGTACATGCACATGGCCCCAGGCAGCCTGCAGAACAGCTCCAGTAGTGAGGCTCTGAGCTTCTATGTGCGACTTCAAGGAAGCCACACATGGAAATGCAGAGCTCGCTTTGGTCAACAGTGTGCAGCTCCCACATGCTGCTGACCAGGCAGGCCCTGCATAAGGGGCTTCCCCCAACACTACCCTGCTCCCTCAACCCCCATTCACACAACTACCGCCTGCCCCCAACCAGTCCCACTTGGCTCTTCCCACAGCCCCAACCCCACCCCCAGCCCTGGCAGTCACACATACCCATACCTGCACCTGCCACCCAGGGCCCCTCCCAGCTCTGCTGATGCCCCCCATCCATGACTCGCAACCCTCCAGCCCTGCCAGAGGGGCTCCCAGCCTTCTGCAAGCCCCACTTACCTCACAGAGTCCAGGAAAGAAAAATAAGCCTGAGCCAAGCCTTAGCTGACAGAGCCTCAGTCCCTGCCCTTTGCCCCTCTGGACAGGGTTGAGAGTTTAACAAGCAGCTCTTGCAGGCTGGAATTCTGTTAGCCTGCAAAACTCTTTACAGAAGTGGGAAATCCAGTTATCTCTGCTAAAAGGAAAAATCTTTTCTCTCTGAGAAGGGGAAATCTGTGGTTTTCTCCATTTTTCCATGGAAAATGGAGAAGCCAGATCCCAGGTTTTTAGTGATAATCAGGGATCTGGGTTTTCTGTTTCCCATGGAAAAACAGAGTAAACCATGATTTTTACCTTTTACCAAAAGCAAACATGGATTTCTCGTTTTACCAGAGAAACCCATGGATTCTGCAATTTGCAATGATCTTCCTGCAGGCTGGCAGAGTTCCAGCCTGCAGGGAGCTGGGAGGGAGCAGGAGGAAAGCACTGAGGCAGGGCACTATGTGCACATGGCCCCAGGGAGCCTGCAGTAATAAGTGGGGGAGAGAGAGGGGGATTGAGGCCCCTGTAGGGATAGAGGGAGCTAGGCAGGGCTGGGGCTGCTGTCAGTGCCTGGGGTTGCAATGTGCAGCTGCAGGGCTCCAGCAGAGAGCAAGACGAGGCCGCGGGTGGCTTGTCTGGGGAAGGGGCAGGCCTCCCCAGCTGCCATGCGCACTTCTGAAGGGCAGGAGGGACCGCCCCCTCCCCGATCTGTATGCAGGGCAGGCACAGACTGTGGGCTCGGACTCCTGCCCTACCTCCCTCCCCAGGGGCCTCCACAGCCCAGTGGGCACAACTCGGCAAGGCACAGAATTGTGGGGCTGCGCAGAGATCTCCTTGCTGCTGTGAGCTTCATGCTGCCCTGTTAATGTACCTCCTGCACGTGCCGCTGCTTTCAGGGACACAGCCTCATGCTGCTGCCCTAACTGCAGCCCCCCCATGAGGCATGCCTGCTGGGCTGCAGAGGCGCTGGGGAGGGAAGCAGATCGGGAGCCTGAGCCTGCCCCATGTACAGATCTAGGGGGCACAGGTTCCCCCCACCCCTCAGAAATGCGCATGGTGATGGGGAGCTGCTCCCTCCCAGCCTGAGCCCACACCAGGCAGGAGTGGAAGCAGTGTCCTGCAGACCTGGGTCTGTAGCCCTACAGCTGGGGGCCCCCCTCCAACAGGCCTGTGAGTGGGAAGTGTGGGGCAGCAGCAAGGCTATGGGGTTGGGGAGGAGAAAGGAATGAGGGGCATAAGCAGGGCCCGGGGGGCCTTTAATTTTAATCACGGAATTTGCAATGTTTTTACTTACTTTTTTTTTTTTTTTTAAATCATGGAAAACCAGGATCCCTGATAAAGACAAATCAGCTGCAACAGACTTAAATACAATACATTGTGTCCTTTGGCAGCAAGCAGTCTGTGGAGTTCCTTCTGGGTAGGCTAAACACAGTGACTAACAGGAGCTGAAAAAAGCCCTATTTTTACATGCAAGTTTTAACCCTCTTCACTATTGCCATCTCCAGTTCCTCACACTAGAACTCAAGGCTGGTAAACAATAAATTTAACAAACTTAAAATACTACAGAAGGGGATGTTATGTTGTCTTGTTGCTTCTGCTTCTTTCCCTTTGTAAGAGTTGGAAAGCTCTACCTTCCCAACAATAAATTAGGTAAAGATGCTTTCATCCAGCCACCTCTTGCTTTTGGAGCAATTTTGTTTCTGTCACTTACAATTCCAGTCTGGCAACAAGTCAGTGAGCTTTTCTTTGGTTTAGGAGAGCCAAAGCTTGCAAACTAGAAACTTCCCTACCACAGCATTCCTCTGAACTAACATCAGAACCTGGGGTCTTAACTTTTTTTCCTCCTACTTTACATATCTTCTGTTCTCCAGATTAGACTTTCCTTCTGGGTTTCCTTCTGTGATAGCAAGAGTTCCATCTTGCTACCACACTGCCTCTGCTCTTCTCTACAGCTGTAGATCTTGCCATCTAAAGAAAAGAAACATTACATGGGCAAGGGCTGAACTAGGTGGATGGACATCAGTATTGTCTGAAAGTAAAAAAAATGCTTCCAGTTTTGAAAAGTATTTCAAATTTCAAACCAAAGCTCCAATGATACATGTAACAACAATGTGCATGTCTTTTAAAGAGACCTTTAATAAATAGAGTTATGATGCAAAGAAGAAAAAAAGCAGTCACAGAAAGACATTAGTAGCCTGCTGTTTGCACCTCCCTGGTAGTGGTATAGCTGTGAAAAGTGAGAGAACAGCACACTATGACCCAGCCAGGAGCACCAGTCTGGTCTGCTTTCAATCACCCATGAAGTGGGAAAAAATAATATTAAGGCTAAAGGACATGAGGAATAAGGGGAAAATTGGATCATTATTCCTCCAATATTACAATATATAAACAAACTGCATGTGCATCTTGGAAGCACAACAAAGGGAAGACAAGGAAGACTAAAGTAATTATGAATTACTAATATAACGCAAAGCTAGACTATGCTATTTTTAGTTACTGACATTTACAATATTGGAGTTAAAAGTTAACTATAGAAGTAACTAAAATCAAAATGGTATGATTATTAATGTTAATTCTGCTATGCAGTCTGGCAACTGAATTTTATACAATATGAAGCTTAATAAGTAATTCATCTAGCAAATATCGTAATTATGCTACAGATGACCAAAGTGAAAGCATGGATCAACTTTTTAAGAGTGTAGTCAGCAAAACAGAATCACTATGGCAGTATCTCTTAAGTAGTTTTTACTGTAAGCTGAATATGAAGTTCTAGTGCAAGCTTAGAACAAACAAGGGATATATGAAAGGAAGGAAGGAATCGGACTACCAGGCTAACACATCTGAAATGCAAAGAATGTAGATCACCAGGATCTTTTAAAAATAAAATTGACTTTTCTTTATAAATTAACCCTGTGGATACTTCGGACATATAGCATGCATTAAATAACAAAGCACAGATAAGGCCTTGTGTGCAGAAAATGCTATACCATCTAACAATGTTAAAAACAGCAAAAATTCTTTCATAGTTTGGCTTCTGGTGTTACTACTCATGGAGTGGGGGGTTTAGTAATGTCACCGCCACTTACACAATTTAATTGTAAAGACGTTTCACTTAAGAATTCAGATAATCATACAATTCAGTTTAGAGAAAAAAATTAAAAAAGAGTCTGGACTTCACATAACCAATAAAGTATTATTAAAGAAATAAGTGTGTTCAGGAAAACTTAATTCATAAATATGTATGATTTATCAAAACAAATGTTTATCAAAACAATTGCTGGCAATATTCAACATACTGGTTACAATGTAATAGCTATTTCTATTTTCATGTTTAAATCTGACTGTACACCTGCAAAATAATTATTTTTTCATATCTTGTCTGTTATACTATGAATGCTAAACACTCATGAATGAAGCTCTGAAACTAACAGAATGCAATGCTACTACAAAGAGCTTTTAAATGTGTAACAGAAATATTACAGCCATTTGCAACTAACTTGTTGAACAATTGCTTCTTTTCTTTTTTAAAGGGAGAACAGAAGGAACAAAATGCATATCTCCAGATACACAAATTAATCGATTAACAATTAAGTTAAGTTATCTAAAGCCAGCAAAAGAACTACCCTTTATCAATACTTCCCTAATGCTTAGAAAAGTGATTCTCAACCAGGGTAACACAGCACTCTAAGGTGCCAAGAGATCCTTTTAAGGATATCATGGGTACTGCACAATATTAGCACTATTAGGTGTGCAAACACCTACATGATTCACAAAATAAAATTCAGATTTCAAACAGGAATCTACTGTGTCAAAAATATTCTGACCCACTGTGGTCTTTCTGTTTTTCTGTTGCAACTGTTTTTCCATAGTCAGGAAAAGCCAAAGCTAAGAGCTAGCATGTTTTGAGAGGTGCCTAACAAGGTAGTGAACCACTGGTTTCTAATAGCTTCTATTTCTTAACCTCTTGTAAGCCCCTACCCTCAGGTAAAATACAAAAATAAAAAATCCCTAAAATTTAAAAAACCAACTAGCCTCACTTGATGCATCTTAAGAAACACAAAAACCGGGAGATGATCATGGAGAATAATCTACTGACTATTCCATTTCCAGTATTTTGTCTTTTTACAAGTCTTCTGCACATTTTAAGAATAAAATAATGTTTCATGTTTCCTAATCTTTTTGACCCTGACTTGTTGACTTCTCTAGAAGGCTGGAACAACTTTGCCGAAAACAGGTATTGTTCTAAATAGGTATTACTTTCCTGTCATGCATCTGAAGAAAGCTGTAGTGATTTAAAAGAAAAGAGCTAAGCTCCTTCCTTAGTAAAGAGCTAAATTTACTTTCCTTTAAAAGAGGAGTGTCAACATACAGCCTGCAGGCCAGATCCAGTCCACGAAACCATTCCAACTGGCCTGCTGGCTAGCCCACCAGGCTACAAGAAACTGGGGGTAATGGCCCACTGCAGAATTCAGGGTCCCTGGACTTCAACTGACATGGCCACTGGCAGCAGATCCCAAGACTTGTGATGCCACCGAAACACAACCCTGCACTGCTGCCCAAATACAGACCTACTGCAGTTGCTCCTGGTTCTGTGATCCAGATCTGTCCCATGGTGAATTTGGCACTGCTTTAAAATGTCTTTTATATATAATTAAAAAAACACCCAAAATACAATGAGCAACAATTATAATGACTTCAGGACAAAGGAATGTAAACATGTCATTCAGCTGCTTCAATGCTTCTTTTCCTAAAAATTTTAAATGGGAAAAGAGCTAGGATTTGATTGTAGAATCATCATACAGTAGTTACAAGCATAATCTAAAAATGTTTCGGTAATGATGCGAGAAAGGAGCCATGTTATATAATCTATTGTCATTCCACTGACAATAGATTAATTTTCTCCTTCAAAGCTGAATTTGACATGTCTTTCAACCACTTTACATTAAAAATATAACCTGGTAATTGCTTAGTTATTTTAGTATTCAGGAACCAATATACTGTATGCACTGGACTGTCAGAGGACCAACACAAAGAGTAACATAACCCACCTGTTTAAAAGATAGTTATTTAAATGAACTATTATTGAACACATTAATACAAGTGACTAATTTAACGTTCACATAAAAGTTTAAAAAAGACATTCTAAGAATGGAAGATGTCAAACTATTATTTATTAAAAAATTAGGATTTTTTTTCTGCTTCCTTTTCAGTTCATACATCAGGAACTCTACTATTCCTTCAACGGTCCTTTTCAACAAAGACAATACAAAACTGGTACATATATTAAAAACTCTCCCTTTATGTATCTTCATAGATGTCTTAATTTGGTATGGCTTAATTCTGATCTGTTATCTAGAGAACCAATTCATAATATGGCATGAATTCTATTTTAAAATATAAGCAAAAGTTAAATTTAGTTTGTATTAAAAATTATCTTGGTTATTCTTACTAGGGCAAAACTTTAAATAAAATTATCTTTTCTTCATTTTCTCGCTTAAAATAAGGTGTACTGAAATACAAAGTAATTTTTGCTCAATAAAGAATTTGAAAAGTTAACATCGCAACAGCAAAAATCTAACAGAAAACAAGTTCATTACAAATTTAAGACAAAAGTTGTAATGCCAGTTAAGTGCAAGTGTTATAATCAAATCAGGCCTAACATTTGAGATCAGCTCTCATACCCAACATATTTTACTAGAAGGTAAACATTTCCAGTATAATGGTGTCAAATACATGTTATATATAGAAAACATATTAAATATTTGCAAAATTTAAACAAAAAAACTATTTCCAAAGAAGTTAAACCCTTCAGTCATGCAAGCAGACATTTATTCTCATGTTTAAGTGGCCCCTTTTTGTGCAAGTACTGGGTAATTATAATGATGCAACTCGAGACAAAATTTACCAATGTTTAAATTTAAAGTCATCATTTGTCAGCTAAGCCATTTTACAAAAAAATGTTCCACACACCTCCAAAAAGTAAAATCCACTTTTATAGTCAGGTTTTCAATTATATTTATTTTTCCCTGTTTACCTTAAAGGGAACTTTATGATATTTATTTAGTTTTACGTCTGCTTGTTTTGTAATGTAACCCTTCTGCCAGGTTCAAATTTTGGGGTTTTGGCTCAAATCCTGACTCAGAAACTATGGAGGGGGCGGGGGGGGGAATGGGACGGAGGGATGGATCACCTTTACAAGGGTCCTAAAGTAACAACTTCCCCACTTGCAAGCAATTTATTATAAAACAAAAGAATTATATTAAAGAGAAATAAGAACAGCAAAACAGTATCAGATCACTCGAGTGTTCAACACCCCAAACTCAAATATCCTCCTACTATTAAATATCCCATCTATTAAAACACCCTCAGTCTATCAGCTGTAGTCCTCATCTGAAAACTCCCCTTTTGCCATGGGGAGTTGTTAACTTTCCCCTGCCCAGGAAACAGGGGCATCTCAGGAATGCTGGTGAAAGACTGTGTCACTGACTACTGCTGGGTCACCACCAGGATCACCTGCTGATGCTGAAGCCACTCTGCAGCCATAGTTCAGTGAAGGTTTACCACCTACCACCACCACTCCTTTTGGGGTCAAGCTACCTGCTACCACAGGGGGTGGTCTCTGCTGCCACTGGGAGTCACCACCACTCCACACTGGTTGCAAAAACAACCATGAATCTTCAGATCCTGAGCTGCCCATCAACAAGTCAGAGTTCAGCTCTTTCAGCTGCCAAGCTGCTTGCTAGCCACTCATGGATTTCAGTTCTTAGTTCTGCTGACAGAACAGCTTCAACTGTATTTTACTAGAGAAGGTTTTACAAGACTCAGTAAGAAGCCCTTCAGAACATGGCTCTGGTCTAGTGTCTCCCTGGGTTTGCTTTCCGCTTAAAATCTGCAGGCCACCCCACAACAGGCTATGGCTCAGGTCAGAGCGAGTGCTGACCTCCCAATGACCCCTTGCAACTGTCTCTCGCAACCCACGTGTGCCAACCAAGTCTGGGAGGAAAGCCTAATGACACAAAGATCTCACCAGTGACAAAAAGATTTTATACCCCCTGCCCCCTTCAAATTTAGTCTTTTAGGACACAAATCAGGGAATATGCATAAACAGGTCCTTAACCTTTTGAACCTGCATACAAGTATGCAAATTTTGGAACACACACTAGGACAGAGTTCTATTATCAGAGCACATGATCAACCATATATCTCTTTGACGGTGTGTTCTGATCATCTTGTATATATAAAAAGCAGGATTACAGTAACTGCCAATTCATTATTATTGGATGTTTCCTCTCCCACTATTTCTATCCAGAATTATTTGAAGAGAAAGACCTTGACTGAAGTCAATCTGGGCAGGGATCCAAATTGTTAACAAGATAACAAATTATCCCTGGGTCCTGACTGATCAAGAAGTAGACATGAGTGCACAAAAGTATTGGGAATTGTCTGAAGAGTAGTATAAGTTGCAAGAAGGCAAAGTGAAAAGGTCTGATAGTTGGCCACAGATAAGAGTCCAGAACAGCTGGGGCTAAAAGGAAAGCATGTAGCTGAGTTAACCTACTGTAGAGCTAAGAGAAAGAGGGAGATCAAACCAGCAAGGAGGCAGCTGAAGATATAGCAGGCTGGAACAGACTCTGGGGAACTGCTGAGAAATGGGTAGTGAGCAGAAGAACTATGCTGGGGCATTAGGCAGGAAGATTTGGCCTCAGCAATTCTTAAACCAGAGAACCACTGGTTATTTTAGACTGCTGTGTGGTGCGTATGCATAGCTGTGTATGTGACTGCATTCACATCCATTTTGTAACTAATCTTCAAGACTTGTACCAAGGAGATTTGCATTCTCTTACCAGTCAGTCTTTGTGCACAGTTCTCCTCTGGTTACCAGAGAAGTGTAAACATATATTAGAAACCCATCAAAAAGCTAGTCATATAATATAGATGCTTATGGCACAATGTTGTATGTCCAGATATTCAGAATACCTACAAAGTATCTAAAAGTACTTGAAGTTCCACAACAATTAAAATGATACCAGGCAGTGAGAATCAGTGGTAATATTCCTTTAGGCAGACTCAATGGTCGTTTAATTGAACATGCTAATAAATTCAGCATGCATTTTATGTCAAGAAAAGGGCCAGCCAAACAGAATAGGGAATCTAACATAGGAAACACAACTGAATGCCCTTTAAACTTTATCTACTGGCACATGATAGTAATAGTTGTCAGGATTATTCATATTGAAAGATGCTTGCAGATTAGATTACCTTTACATTGACTGGATGAAACAATGTTTGCCACCAAGAAATTAGATTTTTTTTGCCTAAATGAAGAAAATTCATAGTGCAATACAGTTAAATGGACTGACATCACAATATTCTGCTATGACATTCTTGTACCTAAGCTTGTTTTAAGATGCAACAAACATTTATTCTAACAAGAACCCAAAAGACTACTGAATGCGTCTACCTCAAAAGTTTTTTCGCTTGAAACTAGACGAGTACAATTAAAGCAGTTCAATTCCCTTATGGATGCAGTTTATATTGATATAAGGTGTCTTATGTTAGTGCATAGCTATAGTAATAAGGAAAAGACACAACTCATACAACTGCATCCATACTACAAAGTTATAGCACATGAATTGAACTCTAGTTATGCTGACTTCCTAAATGTTGAAGTACAGGTGCTTTTCCCCTCAGATTCCCAACCATTGCAAGGGCCCAACACACTGGACCTCTTCATTTGGTCCTCTGGGCTTGGGAGACGGCAAGGGGGGAAAAGGGAATATTGGTACTAAAATCATAAGATTATTGGAACTAAAAATCTTTATTATTACAAGATAGTTGTTCTTGGACAACTATCTTATCTATTAATGGCCATCTACAGCCATGAAGGACTGGATCTAAGTATGCAGGTGGTCCAGTTCTATGCTCCTGTGTTCTGTAACCAGGACATTTAAATTAGTTCTACTTAGCTAATAAAAATAATTGTCATCAATTCCAAATTTCCATCCAAATACAGCTTTATTTACATCAGGTGTAAAAGTTAAGAAATACATTAAAGATCATTGAAAATGTAAAAATCAAGACACTGAATAACTACTTAAATGCATTTTCTCCTGGTTAACAAGCAGTAGTGCCAAATTATACCAAATAATGCGAATCAACTTTTCTTTCAGGAAAATAACTAAGCAATACAAATTCAAAACAAAAAATGCATTTTAAATCAATGTTTCCAACTTAATAATTTATCTCATAATAAAAACTAGTAACAATCACTTTAAATCAATCCATCCTACCCACCTACCAAATGCCCATATTCCCTGTCCTCACTCCATCAATCTTAGGAGCCTAATGGATCCTCTGTAACACAAGTCATTTAAACCCCTCTGTGATGAGGTACCTTAAATCCACATAATCTTTTGCAGGGGGATAGTTAACATCCTCCTTTCCCCTGACTCCATCCCATAAACCCCAGGAAACCTGACTGCTGAGGGTCACGCACTCGTATACCCTGGAACTCTTCCTTACTTTAGGAACAACTAAACTAGAATAGTGAGACGATTGGGAATTTCAGGAGGTGAAAGGAAGAATGGACTTTATATCATAATCCATGTCTGCAAGGAAAAATGGTTAGAAACCAATTAAAAAAAAAACAAAACAAAACCCAAAAACAGGTCTCAATATTTCAAATTAAAAAAAAAAAACAACTGAAACTTCTGCTTCTGAGCAGAAAATATTCTGCCTCAGAATCGCATGTTAGAATCCACTCCAATTTTGAGTGGAGTAAAAAATACCAGTTAAGATTGCTCCTTGAACTCAATGTGACTATGACCCTGCTGGTCAGCCATGACAGATTGAACCAAAGAGCATGTTGATTAAGAAGCCGAGAACTGTAGCCTTAGTATGGAAATAAATACAGTAACTGAATGGTCAGGAATTTTAAGAAGTGCCCTGTATTCTAAAAGCCTGACATCTTTCCACATTCTCCATTGCTTACTGAAACAGCAAAATTCTGCACCCATCTTTGAGCACGATCATGCATAAACTTATGTACAGTAGTCTTTCCTAAGGGCATGTGCAATAGTATGTTGCAACTAGTTAGAATTATCTGGTATTAAGCAAGTTCCAAACTGATGTTGCCAAAAACTGCAGGAGAGCGCTATTACAAAAAAACAAGTTGCCTACTGCTTGGTACTGAGAGAAAGCAAAACTATTAAGTGGAAACATAAGAAAGATGCAAGACGGAAATGCTACATTCATTACTTGTTTTGGAAATTAATAGAAACTAAAAAAAAAAAAAAAAAACCATGTCCTTAATATTTTCATTTCCTCTTATTTCATTTCTTCTTAAGGCAAGAAAAGCTTGGTGGGAAATTCCATGACAGATGAGTTGAAAGAAACACTCAAGTCATTAAGTATTACATTTGCTGTATTCTGTGCAATACAACAGATCACACTACACACTTACTGGAAAACCAAGTTCAAACTTTAAATAAGGATACACCTAACAGTGATTTTAGTTACCTTGACCCTTCCCTCATTTGTACACATCACAAGACAAATCAACCAATCTAGCATAAGCATCTATTTGCTGAACAGTATCTGGTAACAGGAACACCAATAATGCTGCAGGTCAGGATCTGAACCTATTAGGGAACCTCAAACAGCACCTACCCATATTATACTCAACTTAAGTACCAAAGAGCCATCTCCATTTTTTAATCACTGTTATATTCATTTCAATTTTAAAACAAAGTTAAAGCACTGTAACACCTCAAAATTTGAATGATCCACATTTCTTGCATTGGCTTACAGCAACTGGCCACTTCTATGAGAAATGCAACGCTCCAAGTCTTCAAACACACATTAACAGCAAATTACTGGTTAGCAGTTTATAACTGCTTAGTTTCACATTTAAACTTGGGCAATAACAACAGGACAAAAATTAACACATGCAACTGAAAATTTCCCAAGCATCACATAACTTAAGATTTAATGTATACAAGAAACCACTCCAACCAGGTAGATTTTCACATTTGTCTCTCCATCTTCACGTTTGCATACTATGTCTAGCATCTGTGGGACAAACGTACATTTAGGAACTTTTCCAAGACTGTGACCTCTTCTTTTGGACACCACACTTCAAGAGGGATGTGGATAACCTGGAGAGGGTCCAGAGAAGGGCCACTCATATGGTTAAGGGCTTGCAGGCCAAGCCCTATGAGGAGAAACTGGGGCACCTGGACCTC
>JAGPOW010003685.1:40075278-40094605 GCA_030014935.1 Caiman crocodilus
AGCTGGGGTCATCTGAACCCAGCACTCTTTCCTGCCTATGCAGGGGGTCGGACTTGATGATCTATTGAGGTCCCTTCCGACCCTAGCATCTATGAATCTATGAAGAACTGTCTCCTCACATTTGTGTAGACAAAATATAGCACATGTCTGTGTACATAAACAATAAATACTCTATTTCAATATTTGTAAATAAATCAACATTTGCTGGTACCTTTACATTAACTCCTCAGATGTCTTGCTTTGCAAAGTAACATGCATTTAAATTGTTGTAACTGGGGATTCTACTTTCTAATAGTCATATGCATTTAATTTTGGACCACACTGCACTTAGTTACAGCGGTGACTTTTAGTTATACAGTTATGCTAAAACAGTATTTGCCCTTTTGTTTTTCTTGATGCTCTCATAACCAAGAGCATACACAGCAACAAACTACAGTTTGCAAAACACTTAACTAACAAACATGTTATGCAAGCAAGGATAAAAGCAAGGTAAGATTTTCAAATATATCCCATCATTCTTAGTCTTTGCATAACTTGCAAATAATACCTGCATACCAAAAATCTCTTCTTTCACATAGAATAAGGTAATCTAATAAAAGGCCTACGTTACAATGCTAGTCATATAATTAAATCATTTAAAAACAAACCTGCCCATACAGCCATAACTCTGATTTGCTATCTATATTATGAAACAAGTTTTAGTTATATAGCAATACACTATACCTTAAATAATGTCCCCAAACAGTTTTTCCTATATTTTAATGGGATATTTACTGCCATAAATGATCGACTGCCTTACGTACAAGTTACTTTCATAGACAGTAGTACACAATACTGCAACAAGGTGTGCAATTATGCACATCAGAAACTTCATGATAATGTATTGTATTATTTGAGAAATATCATGCGATAACACTTTCCTGCATGCATGAATTTCAATATAGTCTTAAATAAAGTTAAGGTTTGATAAATGTAAATAATATTAAAATATATTGATATAAATATCACTACACAAATACAAAGAAAGATAAGAATGTTAAACTTACATCTAACTGTTTTAGCCTTCCTTTTAAGCCACAACTTCTACAACACACCCAGAAGAAGAACGACAAGAAATATGCATCTTTGATTTCAGTAAAACCATGCGTCATCCTGCCTCCTCTCCCTTTTCCCCCATTAGTTTCCTTCACTTTGTTTTGTTGGGTCCCACACTTCCTAAACAGCTACTTAACAACCAATATTGAAGGGTTACTGCTTTCTTATGATTTCTGGAGACAGTTACATATCAAATAGCTTTCTTTTCATGTTACAGAAGTTTGCACAAGAGTTTAGAAAAACGTGTCTAGATCTTCTTAAATACAAGAGTCAGGCTTTCTATATCTTGTTACTAGAGTATTAAAACTTCAAGCTAGACTTTCAAAGTGAATCATACAAAAGATGGATAAACTACAATATGCAGAGCAGGCCCAATACAGGGCTTATGCTATCTTCAAACACACAGATGCAACTCCCATTAAAGTCACCGGGAGTGGTATGAACATATCAAGAGGGCAGAACTGGGCCCTAAGCTCACTCTCATGTACCATATCTAAAAATACTGTCTGTCAAATATACTATAGACATTAAAGGAAACATATATAAAATGTAAACAATCCTTTAATTTAGTAAGAACAGGTGTGTCCACACTCTTCTGAAGGCAAGCAAGTAACTTCCACTGAAACTACTGACTTCTGAAGGCACTAATCAATGAGAAAAAACACATGAGTATACAACCTAATGGATATTTTAAACCATTAGTCATTTTTTTTTAACATACTGACATTCAAAATTCAAGAACAATGCTAGGTCATTCTTACATCATGAAGAGCTAATTTATATTTTAGAGAGTACGTTACTTGGATGCAAACAGCTTTCTGCATGCAAGTCTCCTTATCATTAAGCCAAGGTGTGCTATTAATATCTCATGAGTAGACATGAAAAGCATAAATCCAAAGGTTGTTTATATCTTACATTCTTTTCAAACAGAAATAAAGAGCCCTGTGATTGTTAGGGGGCAGAAGCACAGCCTTATGTTTCTGCACAGGGGATATATACTAATACGCAAAAGCTGCAGGTCGTCACATGAAGCATACAGCACGGTTGTGTAGTTGCTCTAACTGCTTAATCCAAATTGCACAAATTACTTTACAGCAGCCATAAAATAATTATTACTACCCCACTTTAAGTGATATATGTAAATATGAAATTGTATCTTGGTGCATATATTAAGTGCTTATAGAGCACTAGTAATGCAGCTGGCTTATTTTAAAAGGGTTACAAACATAAATCTTAAATTATTTTGAAGTGTATTTTCCAAGAACACAACATAAGCAATAAAAGATGTACTATTACTGATATTGTAATTCTAAGAATTACACAGACCTCTGTATTTAGAATTAAACAGAGCGCTAAACCCAGTAAACTTAGTCCAAGCCAATTACGTACAGAGCTGTCTTCCTTTTTTCAGAGCTTCATTTTCTGAGACAGAATGCACAAAATGCCTGCCACTTCACTTGTCATCTTTAACATATACCACAATTCCAACCTTTCAAAGTATTTTCTAGAGCATATTCATGCCAATCTCATCTCCAGGAGCGTGTGCAAAAGTGACAAGGAGTGATGCAAGTCTGACAACTACTGGCATGGGAACTGAGGACACACAGCTCCTTATACACTTTAAAGGCTGGAACCTGTATTGCCACGTCTTAAAACTGAAAAAACTAACAGCTTCTACCTGTAACACTACCTAAGTATCTCCTGATCAAAGATATCCAGTTTATCTCTAAGATACTATTAGGCTATTTTAAGTTTGGAAGTTCTCAATGTTTTCTACACAACACAGAAGAAAACCGAGGAGGGCGTTCAAAAGCCTGAGGCAATCAATACAGCAAAAAAACCCCCAAAAAACAAAAAAAAACCCCAAACAACCCCCCCCAAAAAACTCCAAGTAAAATGATCCAGCTGCTTAACACGCATATTTATCATGCATGCATTTGTACATAAAACTTCTCCTCTAGTGGGAACTGCCATTCAGCCAGGAGTTATTTCAGCCAAATAAAAAGAGGCACGAGTATTTCACTCGCTGCCTAATTGCTACATCTTGTGGCAAGGCCGAAAAATGGACAATAACTGAAAGGGAATCAAAAAAAAAGAGAGAGAGAGCGAGCGCGAGAGGACTTGTTTGCTCATAACCTTCATACAGATATTCCCTGCAAACACCCACAACACCCTGCTCTCTCCGAACACAAGAGGGGAGGAGCAGGGGAGGGAGGAGAGAAACATTATCAGCTAAGATGTGATGGAGGAAAGGAGAAAGTTGCAGTCATTGGGGGAGGGGGAGGCTGAAGGTGTCCTGTCACTCCTGCCTCCCACCGCGCTGGCTCGCCCCCGGCTCCAGCCCCTGCCCGTGGGGAGGGCTGAGCGCAGCCCCCAGGCTCAGCGCTTCCCCCCCGCTCAACCTCTACGATGCCAAAAGTACCCGACTCTTTTCATGAAGCAACAACAGGCACCAGCCCCGGCAGCCGGCGACACGCTTCTCCCGGGCGGCGAGAGGCAGGGCCCCGCCGACCGTGAGGATCCCCACGGGCAGGGCCCGCGGGCGGGGATGGACACGGACCCCCGCACACCCGCGCGGCGGAGGTCCCCGGGCGCCCCCCGAAGGGAAGAGAAAGGGAAAGAGAAAGAGAAAGGGAGGCCCAACCCCGCTGCCCCAGGCTGGCCCGACCCTCACCCGCCCGGGACCGGCCTCCGGCGGCTGCCGGGGGCCCCTCCCCGAAGGCCGGTCCCCCCGCGCCAGCCCCGGGCGCCCCGCGCTCGTTACCTCCGTCCTTGGGCGGCTTGGCGGGCGGCGCGCCGGGGAGGGCCGAGGCCGCGGCCGCCGCCGCGGAGCAGCCCGGCAGGCTCGGTGGGGACGTGGAGAGCCGGGACCAAGATGGCGGCCCCTCCAAACTTCCACTGCTACTTTGGACACTCATCCAGCCACTTCGGCGGGGCCCGGCGGCAGCCGGCGGGGGGGTCGGCGCGGCGGCGGCGGGGGGCCTCCCAGCGCCGCGCTCATGGCCTGGGGGGCGGCCCGGCGCCCACGCCCCCAGTGGCACCGGCAGCGCTGGGGTAGGCGCGGAGGCGGGGGCGGAGGCGGCCGCGCCGCGCCGCGCCGGGGGGGTTCCGGGGGCCGCGCAACCTGCCCGCACCTCTGCACTGCGTCGCCGCGGCCGCCGCCGAGCAGCCGTCTGTGTCTGAGGCAAGGCTTCCCCGCCGCCGCCACCGCCACCGGGGGGGAGAGGAGGGAGGGGTCATGCGCAAACCTCCGCGAGCCGAGCGGCCGCCGCGCACCTCCGGCCCCGCCCCGCCCCCCGCACCTGCCCCCGGCCCCGCCCGCCAGCCCCTCACACCCACCGGGCCCCGGCTCCCGGAGTAGCCCGCCCGGCACCCTGGGTTGGGGGGTGCACTTGCGCCCCGGATCGATTGCCGCCCCACCCAAACTCGAGCTAGAAACCTGCACTCAGGTGTGGCCGGAGGAAGCCAGCGCAGACATGACCGACGGGGAAGTGCCGGCGGCGCTGGCAGCCGCTCGGCGTGGCCGGTTCGGGGTCATGAATCGGAATCACTTGGGAGTTGGAGCGCGAGGGCTGCGGGACTAATGGCCCGGCGTCTTCTGACTATTGTTTGCTTGGCGTGCTGGGTACGGTGCTTTAACACACACGGCCAAGCGAAGGGCTGCCTCTTCCACTACTTGTATTTGTTTTTGCTCTGGTTTTAAACTAAATAGCGTAGGGCTCGCCCTCTCGCATCTTTCACTGGCGGGGGGAAAAATGTGTGTGGTGTTACAGGTGATGATGTTCCACGACGTCTGCACTCCCCCTCCCAAAATCCTACATCTGCCCATGCCCTGATCCTCTGTGTCTCACACGTACACACAGAATGATCTCCCATAAGGCCCCTGTGTTTTCCTCCAAAACCTACCTCTGCCTCCCTCTCTAGGAGAAATCAGCTAGTTAATGATGCCTTGAGGGAAAGATGTGGATAGCTGGCACTTTATTTATGATAACTGTGGTTACAAATGTATATGCAAACTACAAGTATCTGTTTCCCTTTCCCCACATTTTTTGTCACTTGCTTCAGATCAAGAATCTGATGTACAGGACCCAAAGTAACAGAGGCCCAAGCCTTCTGGCATCCTCTCAGTGCTCTCCTAGTAAAGGATACCAGTGTCCAAGGCATTGACAGCATGGCTCCCTGGTCTAAAATCAGGTGTAATCATGGATGAGTTTGGGTCATGGGTATCTTATGTAGCTTGTATAGGTATGATTACCAAGCTTTTTATCAATGGAATTTAAGAATGAACTTTAGTGGCAGTGGAAGTTGGAGTGTAGTAGCCTTATGTTAGAAGTAGGTAAAATAACAGCTTTATGAGGGATTGTTATCCCTCTTCTTCAGAAAAAGAAATGCACAATAGAATTTTAATAGGAAACTTCAAATGTGGAATGGAAACCTTATCACTGCTAAATTTTTAAGTGTCATTTTTTTACACAAAATACATCCTGGAGCAGAAAGAAGGCACCACTATGGCTGCTTCTTCCTCTCTACCTTCAATAGCATTGAGACCATGATTTGTGGGTTTATAGCACTAGAATTCAAAGTACTATTAGTATTAACACTACCACAATTCACAGGTTCACTATGCCACATAAGCCAAATTATTAAACAGGCATGAAACTTGCAGGTTTGGTCATTCATTTGTAGTTATTTTCTAATTCCATCACAAAGATGTGGTGAAATACTGGCCATGTAACTTCTATCTTAGTTATCTATCTAAGAGGATTTATATGTTGGTGATGAGTTGGGTCATTATATATATGTACCAATGTTCATTGCAAATCTGTAGGCACCAGGGGCATAACTGATGTCATTTCTTCACTTTCTTTGTGATGCCTGTCAAATTGTCTAATATTTTAACCTGATGTCAGCACACAACAGAGCTGTTGCTGTCTTAAGGAGGCTATATTAAGCCGAAGTAAAAAGTAGCATGTTTACTTAATAAACCAGGTCTGCTGTAGGACATACACTTAGTAACAGCTAGAAGTTTTTCTGAAGAGATAGTAGTCTGACATTTTGACAAGATACATTTTTTACATTACGTGATCACAGTCTTAAATCTTACCTTAAAGTAGGTAGACTATAACAGAGAATTATACCCATACACATAAATTGTATAATAGTGCTCAGTTCAACTTAGTAACAATATTAAAATGGCATTTATCAACAGGTTTAGAAAACACTTGCTATGTTAAAAAATATGTAAGATACACAGTCTTAGTGGAATAAACTGGTCCTCTTTTTCACAGCGTTACCTGCTCCATAATACCTAGGCCAAGTATGTTTTAAACGCCAATCGCCACTTGTACCATTATGCATCCACTCTGTACCTCTTACACACACCAGCTATCAAGAATTCTTAAAGTTAGGACTTCTATCTCTGCTCTCACTGGCTGCATCAGCAGAGGGTCTGGCTGGGGCATGAGAGTGCTAAACTGTGTGGGTAGGCAGGAGTCTGGCCCCAAGTTGGCTGGGCTGACCAGGTGCAATTATGCCCATGGTCAGTATCTACATGTGCATATAGTTACAGTTAATTACCCTACTGTAAACTAGTACTGTCACTGACAGTACTAGCTTATGGCAGAGTTAACTAATTAACTATGGCCTAATACTGTTTCATGTGTAGGTGACAGTGATGTTTTACTCCCCAGCTAATTAGCCTAAGTCATGGGTGGCTGGTGCCACCTGAGTCGGAGTTGGAGGAGCATGTACCTCCCCAGTGGCCAGTCAGCAAGTGGGGGGCGTACCCCGCATCCGATCACTGGTCAGGAATCGTGAGCGGCACTCCTGGAAGTGCCAACAGTGCTTCACCTGGCATCCCCGCTCCCTGGCTAGCACTTACTCCTTCCTGCCCCCCAGCTCATCGCCTAAGTGGGGAGTGCTGCCTGTCAGGGGGTGCACCAGTGCTCTCAGGCAGTGCACATTCACTCCCTACACATCACCAGTGGCCTAAGTTAAGTGCACTTATAGACACGGCCACTGGGTAGCATTTTACTCCAAAGTAGTCCTAGTTAAATCACCTATGGTGCACCTACATGAGACGTTTCCTGCAGAGCTGCCTAATTAGCTCCACAGTAAACATCACAGCATCTATGCATATGTGTCTATTAGGCCACAGTAAACTCAACAGCAGGTTAGTACTTGCAAATATAAGTACTATCCTGCTGCAGAGTTTTTTGTATATGTGGCACCACACACGTAGATGCTGATGGGGTTGGTTAGGCCATGAGGATGCTTCAGTTTGAGGGCTGCCTGTCAGCTAGCCCCACACTAGAGCATCCTCATGCCCCAAACAGCCCCTGCGCAGCATGTTGAGCTGGGTCACAGCAGTCCTGGGCTGACGAGCTGACCTCCCAGGCCCACTGCCAGCCGGTGCTGCTCCAACTCAGCTCAATGCGCTGCCATTTCCAGCCCATGTCAAGTGGCATGCCCCGGAGCAATAAACTCTGGTACATTTGCCAGAGTTTATTGCTTTTAATTAATTCTACTATTCTAATTCACTATTACTATGTGTGATACATATCTCCAGGGCCATATTCTTTCATTGTTTTTTTGACTAAACATCTGGCAAAAAAGAACTATTAAAACATATTTAAGTATTTTAAACTAACACAGATTAACATTCAAAAGTAATTAGAAAGATCTTTTTAAAAACACTTTCTTTCATAATTGATTATTAGAAGCTTGTCAAGGGACAGGAACTTGGTACTTCTGTAGAGCAGGATTTGCTGGCAGAGGGCTCAGGTCATATTAAAAACTTGTAACTGCCTGCAGTGCAAGGTTACTGCCACAAGGGTTTAGTTGGAGGCGCTGGAGCTACCGTTGGTAATGCAGCCAGAAGGTGTACAAATAGTCCATAAATGCCCTGGTTCCTGTGGCTTATTGATATAGTTTCATAATTAACAGATCTGCCCCAGATAACATTTTTCAGTTTATAATAGCGTGAGCTGTTTCTGTCCTATATTTCATAGAAAGCCTATGATTAATATGTATTGGAACCGTTTTCTAAAAATAATTGCTGCCACTCTTTTTATTATATCCTTTCATTTGTATAGCCAGACTGTTTCATGGTACAAGTGAAGGGAAAAAAAATCATCATTGATACATTTTAGAAGTCTCCAGACATAATCCAAAATGGCTTTTCTATTATAACACCATGAATGTGAAGAGTGGTTTTCAGAGACAAGGGCAAAGTCTCTGCCTTGAAGATTTTACAGCCGAACAAGCAGACTGATAATCTCTTACTCACCATAGCAAGCAGTTGCTCACACAGTACTCTCATTGGAGTAAAAACATTCAGAAAATCATAAAAACAGACTAAATACTCTGCTGTTGTTCTTTGTCTACTATTTTCTAAGATTTCAGTTGCAGTCGCTACATATTTTCAAACTCTGTGGCCATGAGGCTGGAAAAAAAACTCCTTTTTTTAACTGACAGGTTCTTATGCAACATATTTCAGTAGCTAGGACTTGAAGGAAAAAAACACTTAAAATCATTCAATCACAATATCATGGGTACTGGCAATCTTTCCACTGGAATTACTTGTGTGAGTAACTGCTCAGCTTCTCAGAAAAAGTTCACAGTCTGGCTATAGTTTAAACACCAAAGTCCCAAACAATAAGAGCAATTAATTAGCAGTGGGTGAGGGATAGTCTGTGGGACTGTGTTGTACCCACACTAAATCAAAAAGAGAAGAGTGCTTAGCTGTGTTAGTCTATAAAGTCAGGCAGGTAAGGGGGTTAACAGCCTGCTCAGCAAGAACAATGTGAAGCAAGGCTGCTGGAGGAGGCTAAACCTCACAAAACATTCATATTATAACAGCGGGTTAATAGTGTACTCAGGTCAACCAGCACAATCTGACAACTTTTACACAGGCTATGAACTTAACAAATTGACTTCATCTTTAGACTGTGGTAAAATCTAATACAGTCTTTTTGAGGAAAAGTGTTCTGTCTTTGCTGGAAAAAAATGCTGGGAAGAGCTCTCCCCCACTCCTGTGACTGCCAGGTTCACAGTGGATAGTTCTACAGGCACTCAATACCAAGCACATTTTTGTCTTATGGATGTAGACAAGGCCCAATCCATGAAGAAATTTTCAGATTAGGGCAGGTTTTGAGTTTGATGCAGAATCTGACAAGAGCCCTTCACAGCAGCAGTTCCCAAACTTTGAGTCACAACCCCAAATAGGGTCATAACATCAGCAGATAGGGTCGCATGGATGTGGGACTGCAGGTTGGGAGTGAGGGGTCATACTGAGGAAATGGGGCCATAAATAGGGTCATGCTGAAGAAAATTTTGGGCAGCTGTGTACAGGGCTGACCACAGCCGGTAAGCAGACAGCTCATGCACCAGCTGGAGATTTTTAAGGGATCCTACTTTCGCTCCCAGATAATATCTCTTGTACTAATCAGACTTGAAGGTGATGAAAGCATAGATCTCCCCATTGTGAAGATGTATTTTCTAGGATAACCAAAAAACAACACAAATCATTTCAATGGCACCAGTTAATGATGTATGCAGTAGCAGAAGAAGGACTCCAGGTTGTCTACTGTTTTTGAAACTGGATGGTATACATTCTTCAGAGGCTGGGATTGGTGTTATATCTTTTTTTCCCCATCAGCAGCACTTCGGTGTTACCGAGTTAAAAGTATGTGTTGCAGTCACAGAAGTAGGAAGAGTAGTACAGTAAACCTAAATTAACTTTATACTAGATAGGTTTGATACTAGTAGCAGTCTGGCTGCAGCAGCAGGAGCTGAGGCAAGTTGTTTACCCAGCTAAGAAACAGAAGTGCCTTCAGTGTGGACATATCTATGGGCTCAGTCAAGCAGTTAATGTAGATCAGGAACACTTAACTCCCAGCCCATGGGCTGTGGCCCTGCATGCTAGGTCAGGCATGCAGGGTGGTGTGGGACCCAGTCCTAGCTAGAGGCTGGGTGGAGGTGGCACAGGAGCCTCAGAGCCCAATCCCAGAACGTGGAACTAGGCAGAGGCAGCACAGGGCCCCTGAAACCTGATCCTGACACAAGGGGGCAATTCAGGACCCCCAGGTCCCAATCCTGGCATGTGGGATCCAGTCTGGCCTGCTGAACAAGCCCCTACCCCTCATTTGGCCCATGGGGCCAAAAAGTTGTGCACCACAGATGTAAATATTTGACCAAGTAAAAGATGATATGGTCAGATCATGCAGTAAATCAGGTGAGTAATGAATTCTGTACTTATTTAGGGTTTCCAGAGTTATAATTCATAATGGCAAAAATGTTGAAAGGTTTAGCTTTATGTCAGTCACTAAGTACTTGATGATGACTATACTCTTTACTTGGCATTGTTTCAGCTTAATCTTAAGTATTGTGTGAAGTTCTGAGCTCCACATTTTAAAAAGGACAGGGAGAAGTTAGAGGGTCCAGAGGCAGGCAACAAAAACGATAAAGAACTTGGAAGGTAAGTTATACAAGGAAAAGCTAAAAAAGCTAGGCATGTTCAGCTTGTGGAAAAGGCACAAATACTTGAAGGGCTGCTATAAAGAGGAGGGAAAACACCTTTTTTCTTTTGCTGCAGAGAGCAGGACACAGACCAATGGCTCAAAGTTTCAGCAAATTAACTTTAGATTGGATATAAGCAATGGAATGCGTAGGGGGTGCATGGGGGTGCATGTGCACCCCTTGCAAAAAGGGGCCAATGACACTGTCAGCGGTGCTTGTGGGTGGTTGCCGCTTACCACCCCGCTGCTAACACTGCCAGTGGCATCTGAGGGTCTATGGCTCCCACTGGCCACTGCCAAGGCTGCCAGTGGCGGCTGCAGGTGGTTGCCAACCACCCTTAGTCAGCGCTCACAACTCTTCCCTTCACCCACAAACAGCACTGGTGGTGTCTGCGGGAGCTCCCCCACTTAACTCTGCCAGGCGTTACCAAGTCTGATTAGTACAATAGATATTATGAGGGAGTGAAGGTAGGACCCTGTAGCGGCACACCTCGATGCCCCACTCCTTGTGTGTAAAGGCTGCTGCGGAAAGCCCCAGCAGTTTGATAATGAGCACAGCTGAGGGTTGCTGAGGCAACTGATGGGAGTCAGCTGACTGAAGGGGCAGGGCTTAGCCGTTATAAAGCCTAGAGCTGAGGTTAGACTGGCAGTTCTCTGTCAGCAGCCAGAGGGCCAGGGCCAGGGCCAGGGCCAGGGCCAGGGCCAGGGCCAGGGCCAGGGCCAGGGCCAGGGCCAGGGGCTCTGGGAGACAGCAATGTGAGTGCAGCTCACAAGAACTCCAGAGGTTGAAGCAATGATGCTTTGGTATAGCCAGGTGCCTTGTGTTTAGGTTATAGCCAGAGGTTTGTGTTTTGGTTGTTGTTTACACTGGTGGTTTGGGTGAGGCTGTAGGAGTTGGAAGAGGCCTCATATGGACCCACAGGGTGTAGGGGCCCTGGTGCCCAGGAGGGTGCAATCTAGCACCAGAGAGGGCGCAGCAACATGTGGTGCGGAGACCCCAGGTCTGAGAGAGGGCAGCATTAAGAAGGCAGTAACAGGCTAGTGTAGTATTAGACCTCGGCCAGAGGCTGGATGCTGCAGTAGACCCTGGGAGAGACAGGGGTTAGCAGCATGGCGCCTCCTAGACAAGGGCAAGTGCTGTGGTGGTCCCTGATCCAAAAGGGGATAGCAGCACAGTACACCTGGCCTTAGTAGAGGGTAGCTGTGCAGTGGGCCAAGACCGGTGGACTGCTAAATGGCCCTGGAGAGGGAATGCTGTTTAGAAGGCCCGGAGTGGGCGAGAATATAGAGATGGCCCAAGAGTGTGGGCACAGTTTCAGATGCACCAACGTCTGGTACACCTGTGAGGCTTGGGTGTGGTATTAAGGCTTGGTCGGAGCCATGCGTGGCCCTAAGGCCAGGGTGCCTGGAGGGCACCCATCACACAGGGAGACACCCTGGTGGGGTCAGGAGATTATGGGAACAGAGGTCCTGATACACCATGCCCAGGGTGGTTATAAAGGCAGCCTCCCACATATACTTAACAGCAAAGATGTGGCAGGTAAGAATTTGAAGGTGCCTTGGGCCAGACTTGACACGGGTAGAGGGCCTTCAGGAGATCACGGCCCTCCTGTAGGACCCTGCTGTGACAGACCCCTTAAATCTCCAACTGGTGCATGATCCATCTGCCTGTCTGCTAACCGCCATTCCCCCCCACTGTGCTTCTACTGCCGCCATGCCCCCCCAGCCACCAGGGGCACATGTCGTTCGTGGATCTAAGGGAAAATATTTTCAATGTGAGAACAGCAAGACACCAAAATAGAGTGCCTAGGGATGTTGTGGACTCTCCATCACCAAAGGTGTCAAAGAAGTTGCTACGCTGATATTTTCTCCAACCAGTGGCCATGCTATGCCTTTATTATACTATGGATAGTTCCCATGCTTCTGGGCTTGGCTGGTTGCATGGGGCTGAGGGGGAACTCTTCTTGCCACTCCCTGCTGCTACTTGGGTCAGGGGTTTTTAAGCTTCCTCAGCAGCACTGAGTGTTAGCTACAGCCAAGGCTGGGAATTTTGACTGGAGTGTGCCAATGCTGCTAATGGATCTTAAACCAGAGGCTCCTACCTAAGGGGTCTTGCCCCTCTGCCCAGGCTCAGACTGATCACCACATTTGGTTCAGGAAAGAATTTTACCCCATAGTCAGATTGGTATGGACTGTCTGGGGTTTTTGCCATCCTCTGTACCAAGGGGAATGGACTTCTTCCTGGGACCCCCTGAACACGTATTAACAACCTTTTCACTAGCAGGAGATTTGCTGCTGTGGTGTGTGTTGTTCCCCCACCCCCACCCCCCGCTTTACATATAGCAGTTTAGGGCATTATGTCTTGTATTGTGTCAGAATTGATTGTGCAGTTTTGCTTGGAGGTTAAATTATTGATTTGTATACAATGTTATGGGTAAGGATAATCCTGCCTTATAAAGGGGGTTGCATTAGATAACCTAGGGAGGTGTCTTTGAGCCTTACGCCTCTATGATACTGAAAATCAGGATGAGGCCTACAGTGGAGGGCAGATTATCCAACAGCTATCTACTGCAGGGTTCTGCAGTCACAGATGCTCTAGAAGCAGATTAGTTTTCTGATCTTGACTGACCAGACAGGCCTGAAGTCAGATATAGTACAACCTTTCCAGTATTCTTGGCATAAGGGCCAGGACAGAAAGCATTCCCAGTTAAGTAGGGAAAGGAAACAGAAAGAATGAAGCAGTCTATTCAAACATTGCAGTGTTACTGTCTTCACAAATTGTCAAGGCTACTATTAAAATTTTATTGGGCCAATATCTGAAATTGTTATTCATCAGTAACTTAAGAAGAAAACCTGAGTGTGAGATTTGTCTTTATAAGGATGTCCACATGTAGCCCAGAAACTGTATACTGATGTGGTTCCTTGTAAGCAATCTTTGATTTGAGCAGTCTTAAATCAAAATCCAGCAAAATATGAAACCATAATTCCAAAAAGGAGAAAAAAAAATACAAGATTTTATGGGTAAAGAGCAGGAGGAAGATTCATGAGAAAAGGAAGGCTTGGAAGAGAATAAAGCAATTTGATTATCCAACAAGTATCAACTGCAGGGTTCTTAAATGTGGCTATTGTTTACATGGGGGTAGCAGTTTGAAAAGAATAAAGCCAAGTATGGGGAAAAAAGATGGAGAGGCATCAGGCAAATGGATTGGGAAAGACACAAAGTAAAAGGACAAGAGTAGGAAACAAGGTCAGAAATACAAAGGGAAGGGGAAAGTTTATATAGAGATAGAAATAAGCATATCTCCCAAAGGGAGGAGGGCTTTCATTTCTTCACCAGGATACATTCAATACTTTTTTTTAATTTTCATAGGAAAAATGCAAATCATAAATCAGCATAGATTCTGAACCATATGTGGCTAACAAATAAATACCTCAGAGCAGGAATGGGGTTAAGATGGGCAAGAAAAATTTCTGTGAAAAGTCAAAATGATACATTTGGATTTTTTTTTATGTTGGCTTTGTTTTCCTGAAGGAAAGCTTTTTGAAAGATGCTCAGAGGTTTGGAATGTAATTAGTGATGGCAGAGAGGGGTTAGTAGGAATGACTACAGATGATAATGTCAAAGATGTATGATAAATGACCTTTATCACCTTGCTTTGCAATTTATTATAATCACTTTATGTGGTAATAATATATGTGCATTTACATATTTACTTTGTAGAAATGTCCATTTCTTGAGATTCAATCTCAAGTTTGTTTTGGGGGTTTCTTTAAATAATTTTAATGATTCATTAGCTATGCGTAGCAAGATAAAAATAAGTATAATTTTATTAATTCATTCATTAAATGCATATGCTGCCCTCCGAAAGGAGGCTCACAATACAAGACAAAACAACCTACAACATATGAAGAAAGACTCGCCCCAAACAACACCCCAGAACTTTAAAACTCCACCACACCCCAGCCACTCTTGCTTGCATGCATATCACTCAGAAGTGCAAATCCTTCAGCAGTATACCTTGCATGAATGCTGAATTCACACTTATAGTCTTCTGAATTGGAGAATGCAAGCAAAAAGATTCCAGTTCGCAATTAAGAGTTGAATGCGAGCTATGAGTGGTCAATAATATGACAGACAGCTGTTTCTTACATATGTCGTGACCAGTCAGAAGCAGACCTAGAGCTAGAGAAGTATTTGAGCTAGAACTACAACTTCCCAACATTCTTAAATATCTAAAATGATAGCTTCTTTTCCCATCCTCTGCATTACCAGCATATTCTACATTGTGTCAAACCCATAATATGAACTTTAATATAGGATTAACATTTGTTAATATGAACCTTCTGAGGCCTTTTTCTACACACATTTTGTACCATTTTGACCACTTTGGTTAGGACTGTGATTCTTCGACTGTAATAGCTCCATTCACTGTCATTGCTGGTACAGATGTCATGGTCCTGGTAAAAGGTGCCTTATCTTGGAATAGCTTATGCCCCTTCCCTTGATGTAAAGCACCTTTACATCAATAGAAAGGCCTGGAATTTGGACAGTTTTCTGTTAGAGGAAAGGGAGGCATTTCTAAGGGAGTGAGTATTTATATTTGCTTCTGACTAATAGGGAGAAAAAGACTAAGAATCTGAAGGTGAAGGTAATTTGGGTGAGAGCGATTGTGAAATGGGTGAATTCATGGTTCTAAGGAAAGGAAGGAGGGAAGGAAGCAGAAGGAGGACAACAGATTTCAAAAATGATTCAGCAAAGTCATGGACCTAGTAGAACTTCTTCTGAAGAGAACCCAGCTAACTGAAAAAGGAGCACAGGAGACATGGCAGTTAAAAAAGGAAAAAAAAAAAGGGCACATCTACACATGCTATTTGTCTCGGCCGGCCAACCAGTCAGAGCTGACCTAGGGGAACGGTGTTTAAATAAGCGGACGTCAGGCAGGCTGGTGGATGGAGAGGCAAAATAAAGCATATTGGTTGCAAAAATAACTTTTACTTAAGCTTTACTTATGCAGCTGGTGGCTGCAACGCAGGCGGTAAAGTTGCTTGTGTAGTTACAGAAAGAAGATAGTGCAACAAGTCAACAAGATGAACCTGTAGATGCAACCGGCGTGCAGGACAAGGAATACGTCGGGAACAGACGGGGAGATGTCGGTGGGTGATCAGTCCGCCAGCTTCTCTCTGCCGCGTGGCGAGGTCCTCTGTACCTTACTACGTGTTCAGAGCTCTCCAACTTGGGCAGAAACAATGCAACCTTTTATACCTTTAGAATAGTCAAAGAAAATTTGCCAAGTAGGAATACTTAATTAGGTGGAACATACAAAATTTAAGATGATGCCAATCATTTGGAGGGGCAGTCTATTGTGTCAGGGACACTCACTTAATTTGATTATGACATACCCCCTTGGCCATGACACAATAGATTAAGCACATAGATTAGGGGTAGTTTTCATACATGCGCTTGTCGTCTTCACAAGGTTCAGGTGGCAAACGAGTATATACATAAGCAGATAATCGAGGACCGTTTAATAGTTAACTCCAGAATACAACATCCTATATAAACAACTAACACAATCATTACAAGGTTGACTAATGAAATTAGGTTAGTCACGAAAAGTCTGACTGTTAAGGGTTTCGGGTTCATGGTGACGTCATGCGCCAGGTTTGTGTGTCCATGGTGACGCTGTTCCTTCTGCCTGGATCTGTTGCCATCGTGTGTGCCTCAGGTTTTCTAACGCCTGTTTGCCTGCCTGAAAGACAAAACTAATAACAATACTTAGTTATCTTTAACATTTACTAGTGGGGCACACCAGGTCAGCCAATTACGATGGGCTATTATGAGGGGACGATCGGGCTTATTCTCTAACAGGATGGAATAGGTATTGGGATACTGTTCCGATCAATTGAATTATTCCCTTGTAAACTTGTGGATGAGATTGATGAGGGTGCGGTATCGAGACCCGCACTAACTCATTGGGATGGAATTTAGGTTTCCAGGGTGGAGGTTTCTTAGCATCAGTTTCATCCCATAGGGGCTTTGCGGTGTTCAGTGAAATCAGGACGTCATGATTGTGTTTAGTCCAATTTTTGTACATCCCTCCTCCCCTGAGACGAAGTTATTCTTTGTACAAGTTGATGCATCTCCCCACGATGCTGTTTGATTGCAGATGGTATGGTAGATGGAGATGCCATGCGACATTGTGAAAACGGGCGAACTTTTCCAGGGTGTTAGAGTTGAATGGGGGTCCTCTGTCAGATTGAATTTCATGAGGCAGTTGCCAGGTGGCAAATGCAGTGGTTAAGGCAGAGATAATGGCAGTGGTGTTGCTTTTCCGCAGAGGAATGACTTGCAGCTGGTGCGTTCCCAAATCAACGATGACTAATCCCTTATTCAGCGGCTTGAATCCCAGGAGTGGTCCGAGCATGTCTACCTGCCAGGCTTTTCCTGCCTGGAGTTGTGAGGGGTTGAAAGCTCTGGCTCAATGTCTAGTTTGATGGCACTTTTCTTCAGCATACATTTCAAAGGCTTGCGCTACCTTTTGCCAGTCACGTCAAACTCCATATGAAGTAAGCTCTGTAGCGGTTTGATACCAGCATCAATGGCTGGCCCACGGTCCCGGGTGACCCCAATTTTCATGAAGCCACACAAGGAACGGACTTAATTCAGGACCGGGAATAGCGGTGATAGGCACAGCTACGTCAGTCCGGAATGGATCTTCTAAAAGTTTATCAATGATCTCGTGCACTGGATTGGTGTGACTTAATATGCTTAACTAATAGAAGCCGTGTTAATTTGGTCAAGGTTTCCCAAATGTCTTCCCAATTACTCAAATTTTCAATGGGCAAAGCAGTACTGGTGAGGATTTTATAAATGTATTGTGAGTCGATTGCAATGATTGGAACTGGAAGTGTATTGTTATGATGAGATAGACAGTGTTACAGCACTTTAAGAAATCCTAGCAGCTCACATTTTTGAGCAGAGTTGTCATCTGGGTGAGCTCAAAATATTTCCATGTCATGACAGGCTTTACAATAATACCCATAGCCTCCACCATGTTGGGAGGTCCCGTCTAAGGCCATCCAGGCTGGGGCGGAAGTTCCATACGGTGTTGGGGTTTTTTTTCTCATCCTCTGGGCTGGGGTCGGGTGTTATCTCTTCAAATTTCCAGCAACACCAATTATAATGATGGGTGAGCACCAACGTGTTCCACATCTTAGGCTCTCCTTGAAAATGTGGGTTGACTTTTTCTGCATCCAGTAAAGGCAACAGAGTAGCTGCAGGAGCACAGAGCATTCTGTGCCCTCGTGCTAATGGCTCCACTTGCTGTCCAGCTAGGAGGATTTTCCTATGGCTCCATACCGGTGTTGTGCTGCTTGAAGGGTTTTATAAGCAGTATATACCAGATCATTGCAAGGATTGTGTGCGATAGCCCACACATGGTTGGTGGTGAATTCGAGGGTCACAATTAATGGTTCACCTAGATTGATTGTGTGGAGCTGTGTACCCTTGACAGCAGTCAACAGGTGATGCAGGTTCCGTTGATCCCCTTCTGTCCAAGGCATGGATTTTGAGTACTTGTCACGGATCTGTCACTGCAATTTAGCGAGGAGCGGTAGATGGCTAGGACTGACATAATGCCGGTACCAATTTAAGTGACCTAAAAGCTGCTGAAAAATGTCTTTTAGTTATTGGCAAAGATTTCTTTAAAGGGTCAATGTCGGGACCATCATGCGAGATACCATGACGAATGGGGCCAACAAATCGGGTACCAAGGAATGTGATGTCGGCTACAGGATGTCTAGGCACAACTTTTCCTCATTAACCGTCCATCCTTCACTTTGAAGATGGGCTACTAGTTGGTTGACTATGCTGGTAACGATGGAGCTGTCATGGCCCATGATAGCGATGTCATCAACATAACTCCAGACTCTTAATTCCTCTTCTGGTGGAAGGGCGTGTGAGGCACGAAAGTTCTTCAGGGTATTGTTCATGGCACCAGTAGCCAATGACAGGGCATTGCAGTACCTCTGCGGGCAGACTGTCCACTTATACATTGCGCCTTCAATACACATGTTCAACACTTCCTCGGGGTCAGTACTTGGAATTGAGAAAAACATGTTCTTTAAGTCCAGCATGACCCCGACCCACTCGTCTCGCTGGAATTGTGCCATTTCAGATATGCATTGTGGTAGGGTGGATGGGTTAGGTTGCTGAAGCACTTGACACTTGTTGGCTTCCCTATAATCAATGACTAGCCTTGCTTCGTCGTGTCTTCCAGGTTTGGCGACTCCCCATCCCAGTGGTAGATAGGTGCTAGCAGTTACTGATTTGGTGCAACCTTGTTGCTTGAGTCGCCGCAGAAGGTTGGTGAGGGACCCTTTGAGGGGTTCTTTAGTTGGGATTGGCTGGTATTGCCAGATGGAGATGTTGCGGAGTATTGGCTGATGCTATCCCAGAACTGGATTGGCAATGGGGAGCCTGTAGTACTTGTTCTTTCAGGTTAAGCGCTTTGATTCCCAGAATTCCCAAGATATTGGTGCCCCCTAGCACTGCCTCTAGGGTGCGTCAATGGCATTGGATTGCAAATTTGACTTTTGTTGTGACTGCAACAGCATTGAGTCCTTGTACCCTAATTGCTTTTGAGGTTTTCTGGTGGGGTGTCATTGGAGTGATCATGTTGACTTGGGCTCCAGTGTCAAGAAGAAAGAACACC
>JAGPOW010003685.1:40094705-40127985 GCA_030014935.1 Caiman crocodilus
TGAGTCCTTGTACCCTAATTGCTTTTGAGGTTTTCTGGTGGGGTGTCATTGGAGTGATCATGTTGACTTGGGCTCCAGTGTCAAGAAGAAAGAACACCCATCGTTGGTCACTTGGGTTGGTTGGGTCATAAACTGTGGGTTTAGTATAGGGATGAAGGTCAGTAGGTTGGGTTTAGATAGGCCGCTGGTGTGTCCGGTGGCCACCACTACTCGTGGTTTGTTTTTTTGGGGGGGTTTTGTTTTTGTTCTTTTTTTTTTTTTGCTTGTTACTGAATGTGAAACCCAATGCGGCCGCTAGATTTCATTGACCCTCATCTCCTAGGACACGCAATTGATGCTTCGTGAGTCTGGAGCAGATCAAGAGGAACCAGACATGGATCCTTCCTTGGGTATTCTTTGGGGAGATGACCCTAATTCCCGTGGAGGGCTGAGTTCCTGGCGTCTTGGTCTCGGAGCCTTGACCAGGTATACCGAGGATTGATGCTCTGCACCGCTGAAGACTTTTTCGGCAGGCTTCATGAGGGCCTGCAGCCGTAGGAGTTGACTTAAAAGGTTTCCTCCTGGCTGCCCCACCATTGGGTTGAGGAAGAGTCAGAGTGTGATAGCATCTGCCCCTCCGTACACCTCTACACAGGCGTCTGTGGTCTCCAGAGTCGTTGGAATTACTCCAGGGTGTATTAAGTGGCGATGAGCCCATTTGTCCCTGCGTTGGGCCTCTGCCAGTCCCAGTGGATGTGCCCTTGGATTCCACGAAAAGTATGACACTCCGATTATGGCCAAGAGAAGTTGTTCCGTACTGGCACTCTGTGGGTGACCTTCATGCCAGGCGTGGGATTTATGGCTCACTTGTCTCACTACAAGCACCGGGAGTGGAATGGGCCAATGAGTGTTTTCTATGACTATGTTCAGATCGGTGGCATGTCCTCCGCTCCACACCGCTTGCCAGATCAAGGTACTTGCTTCTTCTGAATCTAGTAAGTCAGATCCGAATTCCACAATCAGTCGCCCCAGCCATAAAGTTTCTCCGAGCTTTATTTTTGATTCCCTACAAAGTTCTTATAACTCTAGTTAGGTGTGCATGCGATACATATGAATAGTACGCGTAGTGCCTTGCACATCTGCAACGTGCTTCACTAATGTTATCGGGTGGGCTGAGGCTGGGAGAGGGTTAAATTTGTCAGGCAGGAGCACTGGATACAACTTCCCTCCCTCACACGGTGGCGGTTCCACTGCTGGCGCCATGCCAGGGGGCGGGGCTTCTTCCGGAGTCACTCTGAGGGGCGGGGCCGTGGATGGTGACCTGCCTCCCAATGGGATTTTCATGCCCTTTTCACTTTCCTCAGTGCTATTTTCTGCTGGTGGCACCATGCGGCCAGTGCCATTTTCAGGTGTCGGCTCAGAGCTCTCTACCGCTTGCTCCAGTGACTCCTTACTTGCCGTGTACAACTGAGCTTCTAGATTTGCATTATCCCACAGTAGACCCACCACTGAACAAAACAATGCATTCATCATCTTTCCTTTATTCCACTTTGAGCGTCCCCACCTTGCCACATGGCAGCCTTCAGTCTCCAGGCCTTCCCCGAGCTGGCTGAGGAGTTCATGACTGCATGACCCAGACGCTAAAGCTGGACAGTTAAACCAATCCGGCGGGGTGGATTCCCCTCCTTCCCTCATGTACCGGGTACATTGGGCAAACTCCTGAGTGGGGGTAGGATTTTCCACCTTCTTTGCCTTCACCCCCACTAGGGACGGGGTTGATATTTCATCCAGGGGCCGATAGTGAACCTGGCCTCTGGCCCTCAGGGGAGAGGCTTGCTTTCCACTCCTTCATAGCTGCCTCTTTCCCCTTTTACCGAGAAGTAGCCTCCGAGGAGGTTTTCTTCTCCCCCTTTAGCTGCTTGGCGATAGGTGATATGTGCCCAGAGTTCATTTGCAGTATCCACGCGGCAGACCCCAGTGCACCAGGGGCAGCACTTAATTAAATTCTTCTTCTCCACCACTGTGCCCTTGGATCCTGTTTGTGATGCCATGTCTCGGCCAGCTGACTGGTCAGAGCCGACCAAGGGGAACAATGTTTAATTAAGAGGACATCAGGTGGGCTGTTGGATGGAGAGGCGAGATACAGCGTATTGGTTGCAAAAATAACTTTTACTTAAGCTTTACTTATGCAGCTGGTGGCCTCAACACAGGCGGTAAAGTTGCTTGCGTAGTTACAGAAAGAAGATAGTGCAAGTCAAGATGAACCTGTAGATGCAACGGGCATGCAGGACAAGGAATACGTTGGGAACAGACGGGGAGATGTTGGTGGGTGATCAGTCCACCAGCTTTTCTCTGCCGTGTAGCAAGGTCCTCTGTACCTTACCACGTGTTCAGTGCTCTCCAACTTGGGTGGAAACAACGTGAACTTTTATACCTTTAAATAGCCAATGAAAATTTGCCAAATAGGAATACTTAATTAGGCGGAACATACCAAATTTAAGATGATGCTAATCATTTGGCGGGGCGGTCTATTGTGTCAGGGACACTCGCTTAATTTGGTTATGACACTATTAATATGCTTTAGGCTACAGAGCAGCAATATAGTGTACAGTAAGCCCTTCTGAGAGCACATCTACATATGCATCCTGTTAGGAGCAAATTTACTCCTACCCTGCTCTGACCCTCTGCTACAGCCAGAGGGAGCTCCAGGCTCCCCTTAGTGCTTGCCCAGGGGCTGGCACAGGGCCAGTCCCAATGCACATGGGGCCAGGAAAGCTTTGCTGGCTGCACTGGCAGCTGTCTCCTGGCCCTGCACACATCAGGACAGAGGGGCCTGGAGATGGCTTAATGTACATGGGGCCTAGAGGCAGCAGCAGCAGCAACATCTGACAGAGCTCTCATGGCCCCATGAACATTAGGACACAGCTGCCAGGAGAAACTTTGCCAGGAGCTCTCCTGAGTGTGGGGCAGCTGCTGGCAAGCCTCCTGCCCGCAGTTGGCCCACTTATGGGACAATTTCTGGCCAGACCCCTGCTAGGCAGGGAGTGGGGAGCACCATGGGGCTTGCCAGTACCTGTCCTGCTTGGGTTCTCAGCCCCTGCCTGGCTCCCAGTGCAGCTCTGCATGGCATGGAGCTGGGAAATCTGGAGAGGGAGCAGGAGCTAGAAGCCCAGCCCAGCTCACACCCGCAGATTTCCCAGCTCTGTGCTTCACAGAGCTGCTAAAGGCTGCATGCAGGGGCTAGGTTCTTAGCTTTCGCTTGCCCTCCAAAGTTTCTAGCTTTGAGCCATGCAGAGCTGCTCCCAACAGAGTAGAGACTGGATTCCTAGCCCTACTCACTTTAGAGCCCCCAGCTGTGCACTGGGAGCTGGGAACCTGGATGGGGGCAGAAAGCTCCCCAGTTCGGGTACTGGTCAGCTCCCCGCTCCTGGAGGAGCTGAGCAGTGCCACGGCTGGGGACAGACAGCTCCCTGTCCCCTGTGGCCCCCTGCTGCTTAGGTTGACCAGGAGCAAACTGGCTCCCAGTCAGCATCTGTACATATACTGCTGCATAGTAGCTAACTGCGCAGTAGCCTAATTTACTGCACAGTAAGTGCCCTTCACATGTAGACTAGTCTACTGTACAGTAAAGTATCTTGTGTAGTTGTGCCCAGTTATCATTACAGTTACAATGGCAAACTGTCCAGATTCAGGAATGAAAGACTGAAATATTAGAAATCAATATGGCTCTATCAGGAGCTCTTCAATCATCTAAAAATAAAAAAGGAGTTATAAAAAAAAAAAAATGGAAACTAGTGTACATGACTAAAGATGATAATAATAGAATAGGACAACCATGTAGGCATAAAATCAAGGCATCAGGCAAATGAAATAAGAAGTCTAAGATACAAAATGAGTTATAGCTGGGATGGGACATACAAGATGTTAAGGAGAAGAACTTATAAATTCATTAGAAGTAAGCAAAGGAAAGTATAGCTCTATTTCTTAATGAGGAAGAACTGATAGTAATGGATAACAGAAATAAATACATTTTTAAGAAGAGTGAAGCAAAAAAGGTAATTGTGAACAGAAACTCATTACAATTAGTTTTAAAAGAGGGGAGGAGAAAAGCCTAGTCAGAACAAGGAAAGAAGATATTAACCTCAATTATAGCTAAATATTCTTTTTCATGGCTTGATGAAATTCACCTTAAAGTACTTAAACTAACTGAAGCAATCTCTAAGCTATTAGCAATCATTTTTGAGAGCCCCTAAAGAATGGGGAAGTTCCCACATTCCAGAACTGGAAGGTTAAAAATAATGGAAGACAGGAGACTCTGGAAATTACATATCAGTTAGTCTAACTTTGAAAGACATTAGAAAGATAGCAAAACAAATTATTCTGTAAATCACATAGGAGATAAGATGATAACACCCAACCAACATGGATTTGTCAAGAAAAACAAAAAAAACCCAAAACACTGTCTCAAACTCAATATGAAAGGCCATACAATTTCCTTCTTTCATAGAATAGCTGGCCTATTGAATAAAGAGGAAGTGGAAGATGTAATATCTTGACTTCAGTAAGGCTTTTGATACTCTCTCACATGAGATTTCATGAGCAAGTGAGAGAAATATGACTTATGGTGATTTCCTCTAAGGTAGGTACACAGCTAGTTGAAAAGCTGTGTACCAAGAAAAAATAGTTAATGATTTCCTGACAGACTGGGAATTTAAAAATGGAGTTCAGGAGGAAGCTATCTTGGGGTGGTTTTAATCAATATTTTCATTAACAACATGGATGATAGAATAGAGATTACTCTCATACAATTTGCAGAAGTCACCAAATTGAGAAGGGGTCATACGCACTTGAGGACAGGAATTTAATTCAAATGGCTGGAAATCAACAAGATGGAATACATGAGAACAAGCACAAAAGTACAAACACCTCAGATTTATCAATCCAAAGCATAAATACAAAATGAGGAATATCTGGCTAAGCAGAAAGCAATCTGGCAGTTATAGTGGATCACAAATTGGATAAGTAAACTGTGATGATGCTGATGCCAAAAAAGGTGCATTTAATTCTGGTATGCATTAACTGGAGCGGGAAGTAGTTGTTCACTTCTACTCACCAGTAGTGAGGAATCAGCTGGAATAGCATCCAGTTTGGGGCAACACATTTTAGAAAAAATGTAGACAAACTGGAAAGGATCTAAAGGAAAACACCAAGAGTGTTAAGAGGCTTGGAATCCTGATCTATGCGCAAAAGGTTCAAGCAATTGAGTTTATTTCCTCTAGAAAAACAGAAGATGGAAAGATCACAATAAGCTTCCAATACACATAAAAGGTGGTCATACAGAGGGCAAATGTTTCTTAATGACCACTGAGAGCAGGACAACCAATAATAAATAAGCTTAATTTGTAGCCAAGAAGATTTAAATTAAATATTCAGAATTTTTTTCCAACTCCAAGGATAGTTAAGCACTGGAAAAGTTTCCCTAAGGAGATTGTAGAATCACTTTAGCTAAAGATAAAGATACAGACACTATTTTTTTGTCATACAAAAGAAGCTGAAGATTAAGAATAGTTTAGACAAAGGCTGTCCAACTTCTAAGTGGCTGGGGCCACATGCTTTTCAGGCCCCTACAAGCAAGGGCCACACTGGCAGATGCCACTCCAGCAAGGGCTTCAAGGGCTGCACATATCCCTATCCCTACCCCCCACCCCATGACCATGAGTACTGCTGCTGCAGCCCACACAACCCTGCTACACTAGGTTTAGGATTCCTCCACTGCTGCACTGTGTGCCTGGGAGCCCCCACCCCTACTGCACTATGTGCCTGTGTCCTCCCCACCCCTCCACTAAACTGCAGTGTTCAGCCACCTTTCATGCTGTAGCCTGTGCACCCGACTGCACCACATACCCCCTGAAGCCACTCCACCCCCTACTACACTGTGTGCCCAAGTGCTACCCCGTGCTGCAGCTCCCCAGCCCTGCTTGCTGCGCTCCATGCCCAGGCACCCCCTCCGCTGTATCATGTGTCATGCAAATGCATCAGGCAAATCAACTAATTGGGCAGGGGAAGGGGATCAGAGTGGAACTTGGAGAGGATGTGGGCTAATTTGTGGCATGCCTGCAGAAAAGGTTGGACCCACTGAATTTGATGGTGACCCTAAGGTCACTTTCTGTCCTGTATTTGGATGATTTCTATAAAAGCATCACCACACAGGAACTTGTACTGCTTTAGCTGTGCTGATATGAGAAAAAAAAAGGTAGCATTTGTGTGTAAATGAAATTTAAGTAGAAAAACATGTCAAGTATGAAATGCTACAAATAATTAGGCAGGTGAGGTTCTTTGAGTAGATGTGATATCTTTTATTAGACCAAAATAAATGATAATCACATCTACTCAAAGAACCCTGCCTGATGATGTCATTAGACCAACACAGCTACAACCAAAAATCCATCAAACAATTAAGGAAGTAAAGTAGTACTAATCATTCACCTTACTTTCCTGTCAAACTATATAAAATGTGTTGCTAAAGAACTAGAAAGAGATCACTAAAAATCAAAATCAATTTTAAAACTTCTATTTTTTAAATCCTTTTTCTGCCATCTTTCATGTCTACAATCTTCAGAGCTCTCATATACAATTCACTGTATTTTGTTGACGTGAGTGCTCTTCAACTTAAGTGAGGAACTGACAATGTCACACTGATGGAAATAATCAGCCATAAAGAAGTTATAACACAGTGTTCAAACCAACTAAACAAAATTGTGTTCCTGATTATTTAAACTGTCTTAAAAGCACAATTCCATTACTCAGAAGTTTCATTTAACATGGGCTCTGAAATCAAATGCATTTAAAGATATGTTTTTATATAACTAGGACAGTACAAATATTTTGACTTTATAGTTTATATGCTTATTTGGGTTTATCTAAATAGAAAACAACCTAAAAGGGATGCCAGTAAATATATTTAAGGTAAGACTTTAACAAGAAAAAAAAAAAAAAAAAGAAATCCAAAGGAAAACTATGAATGAGACTGAGTCAATACCTCAGGGTTATGATGATACCATAAATCACATGAGAGCTCTTCTCTTCTGTTTAACATGTTCTCACCAGGAAGTTTCAACATTTATACACATTAGTCTGGGGTATCACTGTTACTGGTATCCATCCATTTACACCCCCCTCCCCCAATGAGCACAGTGTGAAGGTCATGATGAAAGTGTCAGCTTCTCAACAACTAGTGATAAGCCCCCCTCAGGGATGGCTCTCTCTCATCTAAGACCATTTACTTTTTTTTTTTTTATTTAATTTTTTTAAGTTCCAAAACTCTCTCTCATCCATTTTCCATAATTGCCAAAAGCACATTTTTTAAATTATCTGAGCATGAAAGTCTAGTCTATTAACATTTTTAAAGAAGTGTAGGTTGTAGCCATGTTGGTCTAAGGATCAGATCCACCAAAAGAACCTTGTAATTTTTAAGGCATATTTTTTAGAATTAGTTTCCTATAACCCTAAAATGGCAATATTTTGAGAATGACCTTGTAATAGTTTAGAAAAATGCTGTAATGACAGGCTTTCCAGTTAACACATCATAGCTCAACCCCCAGAAAAGACTAATTCCTTGCTATTTGTGCTTTCTTTCTAGACATACATTTGGTGGGATACAGTGAGACAACAAAACAGTCAACACAGGACTTCCAATTCAAAACATGAGATATATGACCGCAAACAGAAAAAACCAAAGGGAACTTACCCAAGAACAATCTGGTCTTCAAATTTGCCCAATCCAGTTTTTTGCAAATATGTAGTGTTTAGTTTTCTGTGGATATTCTGGAAGCTAGTGTTAGGCCCAGCTGATGGTGTGCTAGCAAAGAAGGAATTTAGCAAAGTAGCAGGAGAGGAAAGCAGACTGCCTGTTTTTGTCATATTGTGACAGAAGGAAACCAGATTTAATTTCCAGTCTTTGGTAGACTCATGACTGCACCCGAGATTTTTTAAATAAGAGTGTTTATCAGTATTTTCTCTGATGGATGCCAGTAATTAGATTTCACTTTCCTGGACCAGGTTATTGGTCTAGAATGTAGGCTTATTTTCAACCTTGTTTAAAAAGGTAAGAAAGAGATGGGAACTCCTTCATACCTTTTAAACAAAAAAGGCATTCTAATAAACATTAGAGGAAGTACAAAGTATGTATTTGTTCATCTAAATTAACAGATGATCAAAATTAAAACCTCTGCATGTAAAATTCATGTTTTTCTGGGTAGAATGGACATATAAACATTTAGAACGGTTTCATGTTTGACCAGCTAAAACTGGGATTGGATTTTGAGTTCTCAGCCTCTCTCCCTCTGGGATTAGAGTAAATGTAGTGTAAGTGGCATCCTGGGAAAAACATTTGTTTCTCTCAGTTTTTCACCAACATGTATTCTCGGTGACTGTTCCTGGATCTCATTCATTAGCAAAAACTGCAAAATGCATTCACCGGGACTACATCCATCTTACTTTGCTGTTTGTGAATAGCAGTAGCGGAGACAAAAATGCAATCCTTCAGAGGACAATTGTACACAGCCCACATCTAACTTAAAGCTTGCTTCTTTGAATAGTTATTGTATTCCTCCTTTCCATGTATTCTTATCTTCTTCTCAACAACAGTCTGGGTGGCATTTAGGAATAACCTTCCCTGGAGGACAAAAGCTTCGTAGAGAAAAAACAAAACAAACAAACTCCACATGGTGGGGGGCAGCAGAAGAGGAAGAAGTGGGGGACCTGTGACTTATTCTCTAGTTCAGGTTTTCAACCTTTAACATGTGTACCCCTCCTGTTTCAAAGTTTCAGCTCATGTGACACTTTATATTTTTTTCTTGTTTTTAAAGGGGCCAGGGGGCAGATGGAGGCCCCCATGGTGAGAGAGGGGGTCGAGGCTGGAGCAGGGGCAGGCATTGCACAGCCAGGGTGAAGCATGGGATAGAACTGCGAGCAGGTCATCTGGGGGCCATGGGCAGGGGGCAGCTTCCATTGCTGCATGCACCCTGGGAAGGCATAGGGGGAGTATGTCCCCAGATCTGTGAGGGGTGGGGCAGACTGCCACTGCAGGCTGGGGCCAGAAGTGCACTGGGTTGCTCCCTGCTGGGTCTGGGCCAGGTTGTGCTTGGGGTAGGCAGCAGCGGCACTGGGAGACGGACTACAGGAGCAGCTGCAGCCACTCCAGAATAGCCCCTCAACCACCCCAACACCGCTCACCCCAACACCCCTACTGGGAACAGCCCAGCACTGCCCCAGCCCCAGCTTGCAGCAGCAGCCTGCTCTTGTCCTATGCACAGATGCAGGGACACACACCTCTCCCCATGCCTCTCAAGGGTGTGAATAGTAGCAGAAGCCACCCCCATATCTGTGCCGCTCAGTTCTGTGCCCTACCCCAACTGGGCAGCCCCTGCCCTAGCCCCACTCCCTCCTCCACCACTGGGGCCTTGATATACCCCCACCACATGTCCCTTCCCTCGCAACAGACTTACCAGTCAGACCCAGCTGCTCTCTATGCTGCCGGGCTACACTCCCAGCCGCCTGCATACTACACTGTGGCTGCATATGCGTACATGGCATTTATTGGCCACATTATTGCCCACATCAGTTCTGCATACTCCCTATGACTTTTTTGAAGTACCCCTAGGGTTATGCATATCCCCAGTTGACAACCATTGCTCTAGTTTGTTGCACAAATGGGAATCATTTGCCTCTATCTTCATCTCTACCTAGCATGCTGATGTCAGAAGGCAAGGTAGAGTTGCATTTACAGACTGAATCAGAGATGCATAGGCTTTCATGAACAATAGCTCACATTGTCAGATTCTAGGAAAGGACCTGCACAAAGTAGGCTATCAAATAGAGTAATTTGAATACAAAAGATAGGGAAGTGGGGGATAGAAAGGAGAGAGGATGGTGCTGAGAGATGCAAAGGGAGTTGAAAAGATGTATACTGATGACAATGATTAAATAGGTGTCCCATTACTCTCCCAAGCTTGCCTTAGAACAGGGGTTGGCAACTCTGCTTTTGGGCAGTGTCAAAAACACCTGCAACCTCGACTTGTAAAATGCCGGCGTGCCAGAGTAGACAGCAGAGATGCTGTGAGAAACCTGATCCTTCTTGTGGAAGCACAGCCCCAGCCCTTCCCTGCCATCCACCTGAGGCTTGCTGGCCAAACAAAATGCCTTCACATGCTACGCTCTGGCACCTATGCTGAGGGTTGCCTACCTCTGCCTTAGAATGAAGGATGAATGAGTTCAGCCAAGTAGAAAACAATTAAGCCGTGCAAAAATCTAAAGATTATATAAACAACAAACCTTGATTGTTTGGTGTCTGATTACAGAGAAGACTTTTTTTCCTTTTCCATCTGTCCAAAACAAATGCAAGAAGCCATCCAGCCCATTAACTCCCACCTTACCTGTTTTACTGCAGCCTTGAGTTATAATAATGCTTTTTGGTAGCAGAGCTGCAAACAGCAATTTTGCAATTCAAGTGAATTTAGTCTTGAGAACTGTAGTGAAAGGATAATTCATATTGAGCTAGAGAATCTGTCAATAAGGTCATAAGCCAAGGATTCAAATTGCATATCTACCTATGAGAGGTAGAGTAGATATTAGACACATCACAGCATATAGAAATGACACTGACTTTTACCAGCACCTAATAAAAGAGGCTCAAAGGGCAAGAGAGACTCATTCATCTTGAGTTTCTCATCTTCCTGATGGCTGTCTAGCAGTGTTTCATAGTAGCCTTAAAAAAAAAAAAAAAAAGTCAGATATGATGTGTCAATAATCAGAACAATTAATTAGAGACACAGAACAGATTTGTAGGTCACCCTTTCCATCCCTTGATTTGTGCACGGTTTTTCATAACGTAGTTTCTATCAGTTAGTGTGATCCCAAGTAAGGGGCTGTAACAGGTTGCTTTCCCTAGCGCCATCTTCCTTGTTCATCCGTGCCTTACATGGGGCGCCCTTGGAGTCCTCTTTAACATTTTTATGTCCCGCTCTCTACTTGCCTGTCACGTCTTGATGGAAATTATTATGCTGATGTTCCTGTGAGCAGGAGACCGCCTATTGTATTTTGTATGTTGGGACCTTTTGCCTCCACGGGCCTTGACCCTGGTCTTTTTCTAATTAGGCCTCCCCATCTAAACCACAACACATGGTTCGACTCCGAGGCCTTTTTCAGTGCCTTGAGGCTCTTGGCCTTCTTCCCTACTCGAACCTGGCCCAGAGACCCATCCACTGGTCCACAGCCAGGGACCACAAGTTCAAACCCAGAGAATGGCCCTGAACTCATGCCACCCCAGTCCAGAAAAGGAGGAAAAAATAAGTAAAATTGCCCCCACATGCACCAGACCACCCCAGACTTTTAAAATTGCCCCTTTCTGGCACCAGGGTCAGTGCACCCCCAAAAACCACACCCTCATGGCACCAGGGGTCTGTGCCCCCAACAAGCTGCGCCTCACTGGAACCAGGGTCCCTACTCTGTAGTGGGATTGCAAATGAGGCCTTCTCCTTCCCCTAATATCCTCACCCAAACCACCGGTGTTATTCAATAACCAAAAGAAAAATAAACAGTCCCATCCATAGGCAATAACTGCCACCAAAACAAATGTGATGAAGGAAAGCAGCATGCCAGCTTACATTTACACAGGGTTCATGCTTCAGCTCCCCACTGTCAGCTACTGTCCTTACTCTGAGGCATTTGCCATCTCCCCAGTGGCTTCCATTGTTCCCCCCCTCCAGCCTTTAGACCACTCATCAACCCTCTCCATGAAGCTCCAGGACACCGTCCTCCCCCTTTGGCCACTCAGTCTTACTGCCACTGCCCATGGCTTTTATAGTCCTGGCCTGCCCCTTCTGGTCAGCTGGCTAGCTGGCCAGGCTCAACAGTTAACCACCTCCTTACCAGCATCCCGTGCCCAGAACATTCTGGCCTTAAAGGGGCAGACCTGTCTTCTGGTGACAGGGCTAGGGTTCCCTGTTACAGGGGCCTCCACTCATTCATTCAGGAGATTATTCTGTATCTGAAACAAACACTACCATTACAACTATTTCCTGATATTCTGCTATTGTTATTGTTTTTACTTTTATTGCATTACTTTCAGTGATAACTCATCTGCAAAATAAGGTTTCATCTCTACAAACTTCTTCTTGAGTTTACTCCATTAATGTAAAGCTATGTTAGACCACAGCTTCTAGATTTCCTTTTTAGGTGCCCTGTAGTCAAACAATACCTATGGCCACTTGTACACACTACAAAATTGGCCTTTAAAGCAGCTTAATGCCCTTTTGCACCACTTTAATGGTGCAGCTGTTTACACATATCAGCGGCATAATGTGCTTTAATGGCGTGACTGTTTACACATGTTGGCGGCATAATGTGTGTTGCATGACTTTGGGACACAGTAAAATAAAACATGTCCGAGGTGTTTTAATTTGCTACCTTACAGCTGTGGAAGGAAGCACTGAGCCCCATGCAGCTCAGGCTATGCAGGCAGCCCATGCAGGCACTCCAGCAGCAGCCCATGCAGGAAGGCACCACTGAAGGAAAAAAAAAAGCAGTAAACCAGATCTTTTTTTTCTCCCTGGAGTCTGCCTGCCTGCCTGAGCTGTGTGGGGGCCCGGTGCTTCCCTCCGTAGCTGCTGTGCCCCCTGGAACTGCCCAGGCTTGTGCCTGTGGGTGAGTGCTGCCTGGGGGGCACTGCTGCTGCCGCAGAATTAAACTGAAGTAAACCCCTGTGGCATGTACAAATGGTCTATGTGTCCTTTTCACAGGCCTTGAATTTCAGTCTCTTTTTGGTTCTTCTCTGAGCTCAGATTTGTTGACACCATTCTGGTAATGAGGTATCTGAAATTCTAACTGTGGTCTTACAGATTTATAAGGTAAAAATCTATTCTACCTTCTGATAGATTTATGCCAGGGATGAATCTAGCACAATGGTTCATATATTAGACAACTATACTCTAACTATGCAACCACCAAAAACTTTTGAAAAAGCTACTGCAATACATAATGCATTTCAGGGGCATATCACTGAAGACAATGACTGTTTATATCAGAAATATTAAACAAGGATGCCACTATTGAATACCCCACAAAAAAACAAATACAGAAGATATGAGTTATTCTAGGATTCAAAGATGCATCAAAAAGTTTCAAGATCCCAATATTAATCTCTCTGAGATTTCCATTAAATTAAATTACACTAGGGACAAGTTTTGCCTGTTATTGACTAAAACTCCAGTTTTGCTTCAGGACTCTTTGCTGCTGCCATCTTGTTCTACTACCCCATCTCTTTGTGACTTAATATTTAACTGCTTTTGGCTATATTTTGGGAAGTTATCCAGTACTCCTTTCTTCCCTCTTCTAGCTTTCTCCACTACAATAAAAGAGAAGACATATCCCTTCATGAGATGGGTAAGAGAATTTCCATTTGTACCTAGGAAAGCTTGATGTTCTTAAAGTGGATCACTACAAAGCAATTCAGAGGCTAGCTTTATTATGAGCTTTATTTCATCATTTACAGTGACATAACTATTCCCTAATGTAGAGAATAATCACTGCCAAGATCAATGCTAGAGGGCACTAGTCTGTATCAGAGCCATCTGATTTCAACTTTATAATCAAATACAGGCCAGGAAAAGTGAAGATTGATGTGTCGGATTCTCCATAATTTGGAAGGAAACATAACACAATGCACTGAAACACTGATTATAGCTGTTATTGCCAGAGCTGGAGGAGTTCAGCAGGAGGTGAACTGCATTGCTGTGGCTATAAGCACCCAGACAGTATTCTGAAAAGAAAACCAAGTGCTTCCTTATCAATAATTCAGCTGAGAGGAGCAATGAGACACACAAAATAAGGATCCAATTTTGCAGAGAGGGGATGAATTTAATTTGGACTACTTGTAACAGTTACCTATGGAGGTAGTAGGATGCTACTATGCATTCTAACCTCATTTATTAGTTCTTTCACATGAAACTTGCCAAGGAGCCATATTGCTAGTAAAGGTTATATATGAATCTCTTCAAACAGACACATTAAAAGGAAAGAGCACTAATCTCACCTGTGGTAATATTTCAAGGAGTTTTTCCTTTGTTTTCACTTGGTGGAGAATGCCACACAGAAATGTGTGCACAACAATACTTGGTTTTCAAAAACAAAGACCTGAAGAATGCAGCTCAGGGCTGGAGGATCAGAGAAAAATGGCTGCATAGAAAAAGACAAGGAAAGACTTTGAAGAGCTTCAAAAAGTTTGCTGAATATGTATGCTTATTCATAGAAAAAAAAGAACAGCATCACCTGAAATACTGTGATGAGCTTCCAAAAGAGTAATAATAAAATAACTGATATCCACAATCCCCTAAACACCTGTAATTCCTCTCACTTCCACAACATTAGAGTATGATGAAATTAACATTAAACTCAATCAGCAAGTTGGCAAACAAAATTCATGGATTGCTTTATTTGCTGCCTAAAGCACCTATTAATGGCCATGGCTGTTGCTTGTTATTTTCCCTCTTCAGTGACAATGTATTGGCAGAAGCTCTACATTTGCTTTCCTGACACTGGCAGCAGATCTGCACTATAGGAGAGAAATTCTCACCCTATTGAGGTCTGTGGCAACACTCACATAGCACACAGTGTAGTTGAGAAAAGACTTGAAGAAGCAACTCACTCTGGGAAAGGGCCTGAGAGTTACAGGACTGCAACAAGTGGCAAAAAAGGGAAGTGAGGAGAAGACGTCAAAATGCAAAATACAACTGATTCATGTATGCAAATGCAAGAAGTATGGGGAATAAACAAGATGAGTTGGACAGCCTTTGAAAAAACTATGATCTGATAGGCATCACTAAGACCTGGTGGGACAGCCCCTGTGATTGGAATGTGAACATCAAGGGTTACACACAAGGGAGACTAGTGTAGCTGCACAAGGAACTTCTAAAATGCCTCAAATCCAAAAGGAAAGAATACAGGCAATGGAAGAATGGGCAGATTACCAAGAAAACATACCAGGAAATAGGAAGAATCTGCAGGTACAAAATCAGGAAGGCAAAGATGAGCAATAAGTTGCACCTGGCAAAGGAGGTTAAGGATAAGAAGAAGAAGTTCTACAAGTACATTGGCCAGAAAAGCAGGACCAAGGAAACTGTGGGTCCCTGTGAGCCAGGGGGAACTCCTAGTTGAAGATACAAAGAAGGCAGAGCTACTCAACAGGTACTTTGTTTCAGTCTTCACAAAAAATTAAACTGTAGCCGAACACCTAATAGGAATTATCTGGATAAGGAAGAGGGCAAGCTGAGGGGAACAAGTGAGATGGTCAGTGAGCTTTCATTGGGTCTGAATGAATTCAAGTCAGCATGGCCAGATCTTGAAGGACCTGGCAGAGGAAATCTTGGAGCCTTTGGCAACAATATTGATTAAGTTGTGAGAGATGGACCAGGTACCAGAGAAATGGAAAAGGACCAACATGGTGGCCCTCTTTTAAAAAAAAGGCAAGAAGAAGCCACACCTCAATACCTGGGAAGTTACTGAAGCATATCCTAAGGAAAGCCATTTATAAGCATCAGAGGAGGAAAGGCTGATCACAAGCAGCCAGCATGGATTAATGAAAATCATTTTAAACAAACTTGATCTCCTTCTTTCACAAAGTAACTACTTGGGTAGATGAAGAAAATGCTGTGGATATAGTGTAGCTAGACTTCAGCAAGGCTTTTGACAAGGCCCCACATGATCTCTTCATACGCAAATTGGAGAAATGTGGGCTGGATAAAACTAGTACAAAGTGGACTGATAGTCACAAGCAAAAGGTAATTATTAACAAGTCCATGCTAGAAGGGCAGGAGGCTTTGAATGAAGTCCCACAGGGGCCTGTCCTAGGCCCAGTGCTGTTCAATGTGTTTATTAATGATTTGGATGCTGGCATAGAAATCTTCTTGAGAAAGTTTGCAGATGACATGAAACTAGGAAGGACTGTGAACATGTTGGAAGATGTGAGTGCAATTTAGAAAGATCTTGACAGACTAGAAACTTGGGCTAGAGCTAACAGGATGAAGTTCAGTGCAGAAAAATAAGAAGTGCTATACCTCAGAAAGAATAATCAAAAACATAAATACAAAATGGATGACATTTGGCTGGATGGCAACTTTATGGAAAAGGACTTGGGAGTCTTGGTAGACTGCAGACTCATTATGAGTTTGTAGTGTGATGCAGCTGCACAAAGGCAAATATGGTTTTGGCCTACATCAATAGAAGCTTTAGATGCAAGACACATGAGGTGATATCTCCATTCAGCACTGGTTAGGCCTCTTCTGAAGTAGTGTGCACAGTTTTGAGCTCCACATTTTAAAAAGGATGTGAAAAAGTTACAGAGGATCCAGAGGTGGGTAAAGATAATAAACACCTTGGAAAGCAAGTTGTACAAGGAGAGGCTGAAGGAGCTAGGCATGTTCAGCTTGCAGAAAAGACACTTAAGAGGGGTCATGATAGCAATCTTCAAATATTTGAAGGACTGCCACAAAGAAGATGGAAAACAATTTTTCTCTCTTGTTACAGAGAGGAGGACCTTGGTGAAGGACTGTGATTGTCAGGACAAATGGCCTGAAATTGTATCAAATTAAATTTAGATTGAATATCCAGAAAAACTTATTGACTGTGAGAATAATGAAGCAGTGGAATAGACTGCCTAGGAGAGTTATGGACTCTCCATCACTGAAGGTGTTCGAGAGGAGGTTGGACAGACACTCATCAGGAATGATCTAGGCATGGCTATGCCTATATCCTACCATGGGTATATGCTGGCTGCTTTCTCCCCTCCCCCCATGTTTCTTTTTCTACTATATGTGTCAGAGCGTTTTTAAGCCTCCCCAGAGGCACTGAGTGTTAGCTGCAGTCAAGGCTGAGGACTTCAACTGGGGCATGTCAATTCTCCTGCTAAGAGCAAGGTTGGAGGTTCCTAGCTCCAGTAAGGGTCAGACTGATGATCACCATATTCCAGGTCAGGGATATACAGAACAATGCACACACACTGTGATGATGCTTTGTCTTTGTTAGAGAACACATAATAAAAGAAATGCCTCGTGCCCTTAAATAAATTACAAAAAAAAGTGCTTCCACTCTGAGCTTCCCACCTGTGTTTTATTTTCTCATCTGCCATGACTTGATGGGAATTATTCTAAAAAGTAACATGGTGGTAAACTTCCAGTTCTTAATTATGCTTGAAACTAGTCCACTTGACACTCATATTCTATTAGTGTCTCTACATCTGGGGGTCTGATTATTCTCCCACTATGAAACCGCTCCTGGGTGTCACAGGGCACCAAGGTACCCTGCTCCTACAGAGCGGAAAACTGCTAGAGAAAGCCCTAGCAGGGTACAAGGAGCACTGCTGTGGGATGCCAGGGCAACCAAGAGGTCAGCTGACCAGAAGGAGCAGGGCCTGGCTCCCTTTATAAACCCAAGGAGCTGAGGTCAGAGGTAGTTCCCTGCCAGCAGCCATCGAGGAAGGAGATCTCTGCTGGAGAAGAGAAGAGAAGAGAAGAGAAGAGAAGAGAAGAGAAGAGAAGAGAAGCCTGCTGAAAGAGCAGCACATGATACGGCTGTGGGATGAAAAACCCCAGTAGGCCAAGTGTTGTTACAGCAAGGCAGCTTATGTTTACATTATAGCCAAGAGGCTTGTGTTTCTGTTACTGTTTGTTACACCAGTGGTTTGGGTGAGGCTATTAGGGGTTGGAGGAGGCCTCATAGGAGACTCACAGTGGAGTGTGAGGACCCCAGCACCAGTAAGGGCGCAGCATTTGGGGTACATAGGCCCCAGAGAAGGGGGCATTACTGAGAAGCCCCAGAGCGAGTGTGGTGAGCCCCAGAGAAGGGGCATTACTGAGAAGCCCCAGGCCGTGCATGGTGAGTCCCAGAGAGGGGGCATTACTGAGAAGCCCCAGGCCGCGCGTGGTGAGCCCCAGAGAGGGGACATTACTGAGAAGCCCCAGAGCAAGCGTGGTGAGCCCCAGAGAGGGGGCATTACTGAGAAACCCCAGAGTGGGCGTGGCGAGCCCCAGAGAAGGGGACGGCTTACTAGCGAGCCCCAGAGAAGGGGACAGCTTCCTGGTAAGCCCCAGAGAGAGACCGAACAACATCTATTCCAGCTGCAAGGCTTGGGGCATGGTATAATGGGTGGTTGGAGCCACGCATAGCGCTTAAGGCTAGGGTGACTTTGAAGCACCCATCGTAGAGTGAGACCCATGAAGAGTCTGGGAGTTCACGGTGCCAGAAGTAACTGTGTCCAAGGAGACGTGGGGCAGCCTCTCTAATATAGATTGAAACATCAAAGACATGGCAGGCCAGAATCTGAGGGTGCCTTTGGGCCAACTTGGCATGGGAAGGGGGCTTTGAGGAGATCATGGCCCTCCTGCAGGACCCCACCCATGACACTGGGCATCAGGGAACACAACTCTATTAGTACTGGGGTCTTACTGAGGACAACTCTTCCCCAGGAAAGCAACATGTAACTAATTACCAGTCCCTTCAAGAGTTGCCTTTCAATTCTCTCTCTCTCTCTCTCTCTCTCTCCCCCCTATACCATCTGCAAGACACACTTTTAAAGCTAGCCCATGTATATATATGGTCCAAAACATCTAATCAGTGATGTTATTGGCAAAGTCTCCAATTCACTCTGGGTACCTTTCTGGGAGTATGCTGAGCAGGCTCCGATTGATATTTGCCAAATGAGAAAACTGTTCCATTGCTCTTTTTCTCTCTCGCCACAGTTCTCAGTGCCTCTCCTAGGGATCTGCTGATTTAGTCCTTGCTTCTTTATCTGGGTCCTCCTAATTAGTAATTTACAAGTTTCTCTGCCTCACCAGTGCGGCAGATGCTCCCGGTGCCAGCTAATGATGTCACCCTCCCCGTCATCCTGCCACCGGTCAAGTAAGTTTCTATCTTTCAGTTCTCTTCCAGTAACAGGACCACACACTCCCTGTTATACCCTTTTAACAGTAGTGAGATTTGTGATAGCCGTTAGTTCTTGTGAAAGCTCGTTCTAGTCTTTGACCAGCCACCAAGAAAGTTCTGCTTCTGTACAAACTAGCTTTTTCATTATTGCAGTAAGTTCTGTGGTGACAGATGGGTGAAGTTATCATCTACAGTGCTTTTTAAGTATTGAGGACTTCATGCCCAGGATTATCACATTTCTGTAACCCAGTCAAGAGGTAATAGGAAAATGTAACTACTGTAGCTGGGGGTAGGCAGTCATTATCCAGAGTGGGTTAAAATGTTCTAGACAACTGGAGCTGGTGGGGCCTTTAATTCATATATACTGCCATGCGAGTGTCCGTACAGAATCCCAGGAATGAAACAGTCTACTGTTGGTGGATATCAGCAGGAAAATCCAGACTATTGGGATGCCTTCTTGATTCAGTTTCACTAAAAAGGTGATGTACAATCATCTTTATATTTAGGTGTTGGCATTTGGATTTGCTGAGTGTTTTAGATATGCAGGTCATGCACATAAACAACATGGAGAACTCCTTGGGATGGGATTCAGCAGTTTCAGAAGATTGAAATGAACATTTTCTTGGTGTATAATATAGTCTCAGCACAAGTGTAGTGCAACAACTTTTGGACCATACAGGAGCACAATATCCTGCTGGGGTATGCATCATTGCAAGTATGGTGGTTCTGAGCACTTTGAAGTTAGCACCCCATGGCTAGTGCACTGTTAAGTACAGTGTTAAGCAAGCAACCATATCCTTCCCCATGAGTATACCCTAACCTACCTAGAAGTCACATTAAACTCTTCCCTCACCCATGAACATCACATTCAGAAGGTCAGCAGTAAAGTTTTTTCATGGATAGCTACCTTAAGAAATTTTAGGTGGTGGGATCAGCCACATGAACCATGACCCAGGCTGTCTCTCATGCCTGGGCCACACAGGGCCAGGGGATCCACAATGGGCTGAAAAAAATCCCTAGGCACCTGCTAGATCTGGACTGCAGGCCATGTTTTGCCCACCCCTGCCTTAGACTCTTTGGTTGACAAGAACAATATATTGCAAGTCATCATAAAAACAAAGCTAACACAGAACTGCTATGCAGAAGTTTGAACACATTGCTTTCTACTAAGGCTCTCACATGATTAAAAAAAATTATTGTGATAAGTTGTGTAATTAAGAAAAGTCACAATTAATTGCTATTTTAATCACACAGCTAAAAACTCAAAAGTCTGTGCAGAAAAACTAAAAAATATGTAAAATTATGCAGGTACTTTGTATGGTTTGGGGGTGGGCATGAGGTGTGTGTGTAGGGGGAAATCTGTGAAGGTGTTGGAGGCTGTGCATATTTGTGTGAAGTTTGGAGCTCAGGGAGGGGGATCCTTAGCAAGATGTGGGGTGTAGCAGAAGGCCACCTCTGTTTCTCCCCATAAACTCTGCTCTGTGACAATTTGGTTAGGATGGGCCCAGCAGAGGATACACACCTTACCCTATCTCTACATGCCTACAGGGAGCTAGGAACTGCCAGTCTGCCCAGCAACTAGTGATGCATTTCAAATTGGTTGGCTGACAGCCAACAGGTGCTGGCTTCCATTGGACCAGGTAAATGAGGTCACAAGGGCTATATAAGTTAAGGACTGCCCAGGAGGAAGGCTCAGTGAGAGAGAAGAGCTGAACCATCTGAAACTTGCTCTCTCTCTCTCAAAACTCATGATCAAGGAACTGTCTGCCTCCAGAGGGAATCTCCACCTACTTCTGGTTGATACTTGTGAATAAGCTACCTGAGATCTAACTAGATATATAGCTTGCAGTAACTCAGATGTGTAATCAAAGGCTACCCAGTCATGGGACTTTAATCTATGGGATTTCTCTGATATTGCTCTACTCTGTACCCTATTCCAACCCTACCCCTTGAAACCAATAAAGTTCTCCTTTGTACCTAGTGTGGGAGACTTATTGGGGGTGGATCTAAATTGTGCTTTGCAGTCCCCTTGGTTTGGCTGACTAAGGGAGACTACTACTTGCGCTTCTGACTGAGGGAAGCATCCCAAATTCTTGAAGTGAATCAAGTACCCTTGAGGGCTAATAGGCCTGTGTTTCCCAGGGTGCACAGAGACAGAATCAAGCCCAGTCCTGGGTAGTAGCAGTGGAACTCCCAGGCTAGTGGGTGTGCTCCAGGAAGGGGGTCAGCCAGATATGAAGCACCCCCAGGGGGGCACTCAGAGCCTGGAAGGTGGTCAGGCACAGTGAGGTGGGTGACTCAATGCAGGAGCGCCCCATACTGGCTCACTGCATAGGGAACTGTGGGTCAGGAGTCAGAGGCAGTAGCAGGGCTGGGTTAGCTATGGTTTGGGAGTGAGGGGCAGAGGCAGGGACAGGCACGAGAATGTCACTTCCTCCTCCCACAGGTGGGGTGAATAATATAATATGATTATATTACCCCCCCACAATCACATTGGCCCCCTCCCACAGGTGTCTTCTTTTTTGAAACTAGAAATATGGTAACCCTACAGGAATATAGCCTCTTGGCTTGTAGAGCAAAGCTCAGTAGGTATGTTTGTAGGGGGGAAGGGGAAAGGGCAGGGGGAGATGGAAGGGGGAATCAGACAGAGGCCCCCACAGTGAGGGAGGGAGTGGGGCAGGGGCTGGGGTGAATAGGGTGTGGGATGGAGGTGGAAGAGGCTCCTCCAGTGGCACAGGGGGGGGCACAGCTCCTCACCACTGCACACACCTCCAGGGGAGGCAGAGGGGGGCATGTGCCCCCTGGATTTGTGTGCAGGGTGGAAACGGGCTGCTCAATGCAAGATGGGACTCTGCACCCTGTTGCCTTTGCCCTGGGTGCCATGCACTTGCTTCACTGTGCATCCCCTACCCACCCAGCAGTGGAAGGCACAACATGGCATCACGTGGCTCCCAGGGCATAAAGCCCCAGCCCACAGCGGGCAGCCCTCCCTTATCCCATGCACATGCCCCCCATGACCATCCTGGGGGTGTGTGCAGCAGCAGGGAGCCATGCCCCCTGTACTCCTAGACAAATTCCCCACTGCTCCATCCCTTGACCCACCCCAACTGATCCTGGGGCCCCATTCACCCCAGGCCCTGCCCCTGTTCCACTTTCTCCTTCACCATGGGGACCTCAATCTGTCCCTCCACCCCTTTCCTCTCCCCGTGCCCCTTCCCCTCCACAGACTTGCTTGCTGAGTACTGCTCTACAAGCCGCCAGGCTGCATTCCTGGCCATGTGCATGATGTGGCTGCTCATGTGCACATCTGTGTGTCCATGGCTGTGTCTCTGTGTGTGCCCCCACCCCACCACCTTTCTGCAGCAGCCTGGAGCCCACATCTCTGTGGTTCTTCTGCACTGCCACCGCTGCCCCACTGGGCAGCCCGGAGGTGGCGATGACAGTGGCAGAGCGGAGGATGGACATGGGCTCCAAAACCACGTGTGCAATTAACTCACTAAAAAAATTAATGCGAGAACCAATTAACATGTTAATTGTGGATGTTAATGGTGATTGACAGCTCTACTTTCTACCTTTTCTTCAGAATCAGAGCTGAACTGCCATACACACTCACATACGCAGTTACAAATAATCTTTATGAAGTCAGCAATCTCTACCCTACCTAAGGTAGTAGTCAGCAAAGTTTTCCACCAGCAGGATAGAATGACATAACTTGAGTCCAAAGCAACACTAGGACCTGGCCACTAATACTGCCGCTTCTTCTCACTGCCCAGCTGCAGCACACATTGGGAAAATCTCCCTTCCACTTAGCCACAGCATGGGGAAAACCCCGTACTGCCCAATGGTTCCAGTTTCCTCACTCCATACCAGATCCAGCCTGTAAACCATAGGTTGATGATCTCTGACCTAATGATATTCCAATAGAATGTTTCTGATGCCTGATACAGTGAATCCAATTTACATGCCTCTCTATTCATCTAGAGTGTAATTTAACTGATTAAGAAGAATACTTTTGTATAAAGCAGTAGCCAAGTTTGCATCACATACCTGATCCACCTGTGATTTCAATACAGTTTTGTTTAAGAACTGCTCTGACTAGTTCCCAAGGCAAGCATTAAATAGATTCCTGAAACATTAAAGGTTTCAGTCATCTACTGAGGTTCTTTGCTGATCCATACTGGCTTTGTATAGACTGCTCAAGAGCATTACACAGCCATAGTGAAATTAAAAAGGGACTGAAATAATCATATTTTATATAGCTTGTATATACAAGCAGCCAGCTTTATTATATCTTGCCTGATCTACCAGGACAATACTCTCCCAGCTACACTCGACAATAAGATTTTTCTGCCAATGCATGACAAAAAAATGATTGGTCTACATTTTAATGATCCTATTTGACTTCCCAACATGGGTGCATCCAGGATTGCAGCAATAGGGGTGGGGTTAAAAATCCCTTTGGGGGTAGGGCCCATGCACAGTGAAGAGCTCATTGCACATGCACCACACAGTTAAAGGGGATGTGGCCACAACCCCTTACTGTGATCCTAAATACCAGTAAGCTCTCAGCAGCTCCTGCTGGAGCTCTGCATGTGCTGTGAGCTCTGAGCTTACCAATGCAGGCTCTGCCTTGAGTCCCTGTTTTCAAGCAATTCCAGACTCTGCTGCTCTTCTATCTTCCCATTCCTCCTCCTCTTGCCCCCTGCCAAGTTCACCATCAAGGAAAGGCAGACACAGGATTAGCAGCAGCAATGCAGAGTCTCTGGAGCTGAGTGAAAGCAGCAGTTGCACATTGCTGGGTTCTCTTCCCTGTCTTTCTCCTGTTGCTGAATTAATCAGGGAGATGGGGAAAAGGGACAGGAAGAGCAAAGAGCAGCAGGCTTCAGTGCTACTTGAAAGCAGGGAAATCAGCAGAGCCCACGCCAACCAGCAGTGACCTCAATAGAGCTTGCAACACATGTGGTACCCCCTGCAGGAGCTGTGCATGCAGGGCACAGCCAAAGGGCCATCACACCACCATGCTTTCCAACACATTCCTTTTCAACAATAATGCAGGTGATGGTTCAAGTTTGACATGGAAAAGTTTGTGGAATTGAAGTGATGGGAACCTTCAGACCTGCCTTTAATTCCTCAGCTGGATGAAAGAGTACCATAGGGGAGAAAAGTGGGTAAATGGAGTGCCAGTTGCTGCATCACAGAAAATAACTGTGATGTTCATGTCCACAGGAGCAATATTAAATCAAGTTGTAAGGCATCTGCACTGCAGCTGGGCAACTAGGTCAAGAAATCTTAACCTCTCAGGCAGGGCCAGCTGAGCCTCTGTCTGCTGACTCATTCTACGGCTGCTTTTAAGTAGGGTGACCATATGTCCCAGTTTGGTCAGGATAGTCCTGGATTTTGTAAGCCATCCTGGCATCCCAGTCAGTTGGTGCAAATGGAAACAAAAGTCCTGGATTGGAGCCACCCCACCTGCACTGCCCAGCTTGGGTCCTCCTCAGCAGCAGCTGGAGGTAGAGGCTGGGCTGGGCTGGGCACAGTTCCTCCTGCCGGGAGCAGGGATTGGCTGGGGCACAGCAGGGTTGGGGGGAGAGTGCTACTGTGAGCACAGGGTGCCTGTGCATATGCATATATGTGGGGCACCTGGGGTGAACTTGTATTTTGGCACCTTTGGCTGGCTCCCTCCTGAGCAGATGCTGGAGACTGACAGGGGTAGGCAGGGCTGGACAATTCTCCCTGCCCTGTCTGGGGCAGGGATCAACTGGGGGGAGGGAAAGTCCAGTATCCTGGATTCCTCAAAAAGAATACGGTCACCCTACTTTTAAGGAACAAGACCTGATCCCTGCTGCGCAATGAACTGGCTTCCATCCATGAGTAACTCTCACCCACATTCTTTACCTGGTGCCTGTCCTTCATTCTTGGCCATTGTGGTGAAAACTTACCAGAGTCCGGGGAGAGGCAGCGGGGCACTGAATGAGCAGCTGATTGCGGTGAAAGTGAAACCGCAAGATCAAAGGAAAAACCCATGGCAGAGCTGGGAGGAGCCAGGAATAGCTTCCGCATCTGCCTGGGTGCGCTTTATGAAAGTGTGCTGAGGGCAATTGGCTGGGTGGGCACCTGGTACCAGGAGAAAAGGTCCAGCCAGAAGGAAGTCAGAAACAGTGTCCCCGGATAGCCCGGAGGAACCAGAGCACCCAGACGACACTGGGAAGGAAGCCTGGTGGCTCCTTTGGCAGGGGAGAGGGAGGCAGCATCAAGAGAACGCTGGGCCAGCAAGGGTCCAAGGAGTCGCTTACAGAGCCAGCGTGGGCTAAGGGCGACACCCGCAGCGACTGGGACACCAGTGAATACAGCGAGGATGGGACCCTGGCCCGGATGATAAGCAGCAGGTACTGAACTCAGGGAGCAGATGACGTGTTAAGGGGGGCTGGGCCTGGGGAGAGTCTGGCTCCACATAAGCCGAGAGCAGAGGGGGGCTGCGGGGAGTGCTCGGGATGCGAATCATCAATAGCTAATGACTGCAATGCCTAAGAAACTGAGCATTAGGGAGGGCCCGAGCATCAGCCCTGACAGGCAATACCACAGTTGGTGTTAGGTGGGGTGTAGGCGAAGTAGAGCCATGAGAAGAAATGACCGCAAGGACGGCCAAGGGGAAGTACCAGGGGAAGCAGCACCTGACATCGTCCTCCTGATAGGAACCTACTTATCAAAGACATGGCAGATGAGACCCCTGGGGAGCTGACTCAAGGCCACTACCCATAACCTGGCCACGCCACCCAAGAAGCCATGGCGAGATTCGCGAAGAACCCAGTCATGCGATGCTTGAGGGAGAGGCATGAGAGGCTACCAAGGCCATGTAACATGTTTCTGAACTTCAAAACCTTGGTTTGACTTTGACTTGCTTCCTGACATCCACTTCTGGTAACTCCTCTGGCTTGGTGTGTGAGCCCTGGTTTGACTTCAGCTTGCCCTCTGACTACAGATACTGGTAACAACCCCCAGCTCTTAACCACTAGGCCTAACGCCTTGGTGGACCCTGACACCTGTCATTTCGACCATGGCAGCATACCTCAGCCAAGCAAAGGAATTGTTCAAGCTGCTCTGGAAGGGCCTAGGAAGTTTGCACCATTCAGTTCAAAGTCTTTCATGACTTCTAGTAGATCAAATATAAATATAAGGCAGCTACACCAAATTCCAAAGGCTAGCCTTTCATTCAGGTAAAGTATTATAGATGCAAAAAAAATGTACACTAGTTACAATAATCTAACATGGATTCAATAACCAGTTGAACAGGAAAGGCACAGACTCTCTAAATGCAAATTATTCAGGTGCAATCTCAGTTTATTAAAGGTTACTCTTCAGTTCCATTTTTGTCTAATAAATGAGAACACAGAACAGTTTAGTTTCCTTTTTCAGAATTCTTTGTATTATTAACTTATACTGCTGCTTCTATTACCAACCTTCTCCACAAAGTTCAGCTCCAAGTTCCAAGCAGTCTTTCTCCTTTGCAGTCTGAGAACCAAAATTAATCTCTTGTTAAGGCCCTTTTGAGAAAAAGTTGAAAGCTATATTTAAACAGTGAATATAAAAATCTGAAGACCATTAACCAAGTGTGAAATTCTAACTGTGCTCACGCATATTAAAAACTGGGAATCTTCCCATCCCTTTAATTTGTCTTATACTTCTTGCCATTTCCACCCTGGAAGAGTTAAATTACAAATATCAAAAAGGTGCAGAAAGAAGAGCAGCCCGATATTCGGCTTCTTAATAAGCCAGATGTAAATGAGTTTAAGTGAGTAGCAAGAATTTGGGTTTTCCCTTCACTGTGGAAAAATGTGGATTTTCTCCTCTAACAAAAGAAAATGTGCGTTTTCTCCTTCAAAGAAGAAAATCAGATTTTTCTCTTTAAAGGAGAAAAATGTGGGAAATAGTGGGTTTCCCATGCAGGCTGGCAGAGTTTCAGCCTGCAGTGGCTGCTTGGGGATGGGGACACTGGGACACAGTGTTGGTTACAAATGACCAACTCCCAGGATCCTTAAAAATTCTGGTTTATTAGACAGAATGTGCAAAATTGATAGAGTCAAAAAAAGATAAATACAAACCTTCAAATTATGAGGGGTACTGTCTGTTAAATACCCACATGCACGTGCACGCACACATATACACACACACACGTAGTGGCTGCAATAGAGCACCGATGTCAGGTATACCTATCCTAAGCATTGGAGTCTGCCATCAATGGCCAATCAGGGTTTCCTCCAAGCAGTATTGTTTCCAGAAGGGGGTTGTCAGCTGGTCCTTCTGGATGGGTAGAGTACTGGTCAGGTCAAAAGGGTGCCACCAAAGTTCATTCTTCACTGCCCCTTATCCTCCTCTAGCAGACTTCCATGCTCCCCCGAGTTTTCAGATTTGTCCAATCCAGGGGTCTTTGACTTTCATGAGAAGTCCCTGGGGTCACGTCTGTTAGTACATGCAGTTTTCAGTGTCCTTTGGTGATTTTGCTTAATTTAGTTGCTGTTGTCTGGGCTCTGAAAGCAGTCAATTGGGAGATATTCAATCCCAGTAGCCAGTCTCAGGCATTGATTAATTCAAACTGGGAATTCTGTTCTTTTAACAATGCAGTTTCAGGGAGCTCCCAGCTCTGTATCGATCCTTTTTTTCTTGTTAGTCTGCAGTTTTGGAGTGTTAATACTGGCTCATTATCTTGTTATTGTAGCTAGCTACTGTCCTTATGCAATCACTCACATACTCCCATTCATACAGAGATCAGCCCGATACAGAGAGAGATTCCCACACTTTTTACTATTGTTGCAGGGTACAACTTAGGTCTGAAAATAAAATACATTCATTACAAGATTGAAAGCATATAATGTAAAATGTAAAAGATGAAATGCCATGGCACATACAATAGATAGAATACCAAATACAATGGGGGGGAAAATACACATGCAGAATACTGTACTATACCTATAAAAAGGATCTGTAAAATATAATTTCATCAGAAGTACAAACTTATATCCTTTAGAATACCCAACTAATTCTATGTTCTTATTCTTATAGTGGAAAGTGGAGAAAAGAGAGGAGGAATGAAGGAAAAGGTAGAAGAAGAGAGACATACCCCAAAGAGGGGAAAAGCAATGCAGGAAAGGGGCCTTTGGTATCCATGTCCAGAGGGGAATGAATGTATGATATATATATATATGTGTGTGTGTGTGTGCACGCGCGCACACATGCGTGAGGGGGGCTTCTTGTCACACTGGGGAGATAGACAGAAAGGGGGCTTTTTGTTACAACGGGGAACTACATGAATGTGTGCACACGCATACATGCACATAGCAGCCAGGCAGCATGGTGGAAAGCAGCTCCCACAGCTCACTCCAGGTAAGTCTATGGGGGCAGGCAAGGGAGAGGGCACAGGCAACATGGCAAAAGGTGAGGGGGAACACAGGGCAGGTGTCAGAGGGGCAGGGGAACACAGGCAATGTGGCAGGGAATGGAGGGCATGTGCCCCCTCCAGATTCTGCACCCACAGCAGGGCACGGGGCTGCAGTGAGGCTGGACTAGCTCCAAAGAAGCTGTCTCTGTGGCCCAGTGAGCAGAACCTGGCATGGGAAGGACCTCTGCACTGCCATGGCCACGGAGGTGAGATGCCCCCTGCCTGCCTGGCAGCAGTTAGGGGCACAACTCTGCGTCACCACTGCTGCTGTACCTCACCATGGTGGCATGGTGCTCCCTCCCATGCTGGGTCCTGCCTGATGGGCCACGGAGGTGGCTCCTATCTTGAGTTGATCGGGCCCCGCTGTAGGTTCAGAAATCTCATGGGACACATGACTCTCCTACCATGTCACAAGTGTCCCCCCTTGCACCTCCCATGCATTACCCACACCTCTCTTCCCCATGCACCCATCCCATTTCCCACACACCTACTCCCTTCCTCACACAGTGGGGGGACTAGGGGAAGGGGGCTGTGGGTTGGGAGTGAAAGGCACTGCTAGGGTCAGGATGCTGTGAGTCAAGAGTGAGAGGCAATGGCATGGGCAGGGCACCAGCATATCAGAGCTGCTTAATGCCACAAAGCAGCATGGGAGGGGGCCACAGCTGCAGTGCAGCTGGACCCACATCCTGGTGAGCAAAGGGAGCAGAGGGAGCTCTTTTTTTCCATGATAAACAAACCAAAATCAAATGCCAAAATATACAGATATTTATAATGTATTTTATTATAATGACTGAGGCACTGGTAGGCTTCCAAACTGCTTTAAAATTGTAAGTATATTTAAAAAACATTGTGTTCAGCTAGCACCTATATATATAGCAGTGTTTCATTTTAATTGTGGAAAAATGGATTTTGGGTTTTATAATCAGAGAATTTGCAGGGGTTTTTTTTTTTAAATTGGAGAGTTTGCAATTTTTAAACAGAGAAAATCAGGATCCATGGTGAGCAGTAACACATAATTATTCCAAATTCAACTATTTGGTCACTATTTTCTAAGATGAAATCCTAGCCATCTGAAATTGATTGCAAAACTTTGATGACTTCAACAGAGGTGGGATTGCAGCCTTACTTTATATGGGTATAATTAACTGTTTTTTTACATAGTGTTTTGGGATCATAATTATTAAAAAATGCATTCCATTAACAATTCCGTTGAGCTGCTCCCTGATGTGCATGATTGACTCTTAAGATAGAGAGAGTACTTTGGTGCTTAATTTGTTAAGAGCTGTCTAGTTAATGCCATTGACTCTAGGATGCTGGCATTGGCTCTTTTTAGCACTGACTTTTTGATTAAAGAAAATTTCAGTAACATTTAGTATAGAAAGTATATGCTAAGTAAATGTAGTTTTAGAACATGGCACATGAAAAGTATATCTTTGGGGCTAATACTGCCAATCAAGTCTTTAACACTGAAAACTAAACCAAAAAAGACAGTAAAAATGGTAATAGATGCGTTAAGAAACAAAAGTACAAATGATGGGGTTGGCTTATCTGTCCTGCAGCTAAGGAGAACAAAGGGATTTACTTACCTGTACTGAGCAGTGCAGATAAATGCTGTGCCATATTATCACAGGCAACTGAAACTTGAGCTCATTTAAAAATTGTTAAAGGGAGAATGTTAATAACAAGGACAGAGGTGGATGAATAAATCTCAAACGCATACTTTACCTCAGTTCTCAGGAGTGTGCATTGTGACATTCATTCCCTCCTTTTCTCATGGTCTGAAACATTTACATAGTAACGCGTTAAAAGTTGTGTTAACCTAAGCTTTGCAAGTACACCAAGTATTTAGGTCTTAAATTATATACAGAAAACTAAGCAAAACTAAGCAATTTAATCCTATTATAAGTACTCTAATGCAAGATTGCTAAATGCCAGGCTACTCTGCAGTCAGAGCTTTCTCTTTTAAAACTGAAAATACCAGTGCACAAGGTTGTATAGAAAACCTTACTGGTGCTACTATGGCTTCCCTAGTGTGTGGAGAGACTGAACCAGCGGATTTAAGAGGTATGAATTTCCTCTCCCATCTCCTACTAATCTCAAGTGGGTGTTAACTCTAAAACATAATAATCTTAATTGACTGCTGCTTATTTTAGTAGGAGCAAAGTGCATGGGAGTTGGAAATGTGGAATTGTTACACAGAATATAGAGGAGAGAAGGTGGAGAGCCATAGAGACATGGAAAGCATATTTTCCTACTAAGTGATTGAGTGTGATAATCAGTACTGAACAAATAAAAAGTTTAATTACTACAAAAATAATCAAATATAAGGGTTGGAAAAGGCAGGAACTCAGGAGGTCACCCCTGCTCAAAGCAGGACCATCCCCAACTATATCATCCCAGTCAAAGCATTGTCCACTCAGGTCTTAAAAACCTCTAAGGATGGAGAATCCATAACCTCTTTGGGTAAACTGTTCCAGTGCTTTACTGTCCTTCTCATGAGAAAATTTTTCCTAATATCTAACTTCTTCATGGTGAAGATCACTTTTTGGAAGTAAAGGGCATCCCAGGATCCACCATGTCTCCCACTCACCTCACCCCCAGCCCAGTGGCGGCAGAGAATTGGGGTCGGGCCCCAGCCTGGGCTGATCTGGGACTCTCCACCCCACTCTGTGGGGTGCAGCCCTGTGAAAGCCTAGGGGCCCCATGCCCTACCACCTGTGTTCTGGAGGCCTGTGCCCCACAGAGTGGGGTGGAGAGTCCCAGACTCTGGGGTGAGGCGGCTGCTGCTGCAGGCTGGCTGCAGCACCCAGAGCACAGGTGGGTGGGGGCACAGGCTTCTGAGGCTTCTACCAGGCTGCACCCAGCAGCGGGGGGGGGCCCCCATGCACCCCTGGGTGGCAGAGAGTCTCAGATGGGGCCAGGCCAGGGCCCAACACCACATGAATCCCCACTGCTGTGCTGAGCCACACATGGCCAGCTGCAGCAGGGCTCAAGACAGCAGCAGCTGCTTCTGCTGCCACTGCCACCGCCTCTGCCCCCTTCAGAGATGGGGTGGAGCCTCCCTGGTGTTCCAGTCCTCCTACCACCCAATGGGGCTGGGGCCGTGCTTACCTCCCCCTGCTCCTGCCTGAGCCACAGGAGCCTTGATCTGGTCCCCGCCCTTTCCCTCCCCAACAGATTGACCTGCTGGGGCTGGGGGCGGTGGATATGAGCATGTGTGCACACCCAGCTTTCTCCCCAGCTCAGAACTGGCCTAAAGAGGTTCAAAGATCAACCAGATCACTGATCTAACCTAAACTTCCCATGATGCAACTTGAAACAATTGCTCCTTGTTCTCTTATCTGATGGTGTGGTCAAGTTGATCCCCAATCACATTTTACAAGACCACAGCATCAGTTCCTTCAGCCATTGTGCTCAGTTACCTTGTTGCCTTATTTTGTCCTTTGTCATAAAGGGATCAGGATAGAATGCTATTATTAACTCTAAATACCAGAGGCACAATAAGCCATTTTAGCACCCTGGCTCTCAGTAGCAATTGGGCTGGCAGTGGCAGTAGCCATTCTTGCTCCATCTTAAAACTGGCACAGGGGGCTGGTGCCCTGGTCACCCTCCCCTAGTTATGCTATGTTAAATCCCTTTGCAATGTCCATGTCCTGCATTAATTGACATTTTGCAATTACTGACCATAACCTTGCCACCTATTTGAACTCTATATTCGTATTTTATGAATAAGCAGATTGTTTCTACATTCTAAACAATAGTATCAGTAGTACTTTTGTTTTGTCTCTAAGATGACTGTCAGAGGATGTTAAATGTATGATATCTATTAGGCTTTTGTTTTAATATTATGATAGAGCTACCATCCTGGACCCACAATTAAAGTTTTCCCCAGGGTTACAGTCCTAGTATATTGACACGAAAATGCCTTTTATCCTGAAAATTCGCCTAAATCTTACACCAAAGGAAGCTAAGTTCCTTCGAAGTTTGATGTAAGTCAATCAAATTATTTTCAAATTAGAAGCCAGAGATGGAGCACACTTCTAATTAAAAAAGTGTTTTAAAAACAAATAGTTTTTTTGTTTCAAATGTTAACACATTTTCTTAACTCTTTGTGGCTTTGTGACACGCACACAACTGACTCACATTTCAAACCTCAAAGTTTGCATGTCATTAGTACCCATGTAAACTGAAGACACAAGCTCATTTGAAAGGACACCTCATCGAAAGGGACAGAAAAACATTACTACTAATAGATCATCTGTGCATGAACTGCAGCAGTACACAAAATATGGCCTCAATCATGTGCTGTCTAATTGTTCACATGTTATTCCTTTCAGGGTGGTGTAGTGTAGCTTTTAGCTGCTCAGCCTAATCAGCTGGGGGAAGGATTCTGTGAGTCTGTGGGGGCCCTGCCTCCAAGATAGGTAAGCAACAACAGAATTAGCATTAAGTACATTCTCAGCCAAAAGCTACTGCCAATTTGCCAGTGCTGTGAAAGTGTTAATTTTGTAGATCTGATACACAACAAAGAACACTGTCCCTCCCTCCCTCGACTTGACCAGGGAGAAGTGGGCTAACCACTGTAGGTCTCCATGATTCCTCCATTGTGGTGCCAAAAATCAGCTTTCCTACTTAAGACACACCCACCCCGCAGTTTTGGAGGGCTGATTTTTGGGGTAAAAGGTGAGTGTCAAGTGCACAGAAATACAGCATTAATTTTTTTGGTTAGTTTTAGGTTACTAAAACTTTTTTGTATGAGCTCTCTTGGAGCTCTGGACAAGTACCGGAGGATTGGAGGGTGGCCAATGTGGTTCCCATCTTTAAGAAGGGGAGGAAGGAAGACCCGGAGAACTACAGGCCAGTCAGTCTCACCTTGGTCCCGGGAAAGATATTTGA
>JAGPOW010003685.1:40128085-40157204 GCA_030014935.1 Caiman crocodilus
ATTAGATAGGTACTTGGCTGGGGTCCTGTGACCCTGGCACTCATTTCCTGCCAATTGGCGGGGGGTCAGACTAGATGGCCTGCTCTAGGCCCCTTCTGATCCTAGGTACTATGATACTATGATACTCTTTAGTGCTATGACTATGTGTCAGTGGGCACATCCACACGAGGTTTTATGCACATTAGCTTATTTTAATGTGCATTAAAACATCACAAAAATTATACTTTTGCTAACATGCATTAAAAAAGGCTAATGCTCTTTTTTTCTAGTCCTTCACAACAGAGGTATTAAATTTCATGCATGTTAGAAAAGCACCTTAATGAACATACAGCCCAGTGTTTTTCAACCTTTTCAGTGACAGGGCACCCCTCCACCATTTTTCTGATGTGGTCACACCCCTGGTTGAGAAAAACTGTTGGTGAGCTTACCTCAGTGCTTCTCAAGCAGGTTCTGCTGCCTCCTGATAAAGTTGCTCCACACTTGCACAGCCAGCCTGGTAGGGCTGTTGCAGATGTGCATGCTCCTGTTACATATGGGTTGCAATCAGCCTAATGCTGGCAGGAGCTGCCTCATACTGTGTAGCCCATTTTGGTCTGATCTCTTCTATGCTGCTCCTGGAAACAGATGCAGATGGGTGGAACTGCCCCACACACCTGTTTCTGGGAGGAGTGTGGGAAGGGCTGGACTGAGAGAGCTAAAGCAGCCCAGCTCCTGCCTGCTTAAAGCTGATGAGAGTCCTAATGCATTATGAGTGCATGCAAGGCAGTTTTACCTAGCTGCCGTGGTGGTGGCAGACCCTGTGTCACAGTACCTCCGTGTGGAGTTTGCATCACTCCTGTTGAGAAGCACTGCTGTGTGATATGGACCCAACTAAGATCCTGATCTTGCAACCTCCTAGGCATGCTTTTACTATGGGAGTAGATGCATTGAAACTAATGGAACTATGAATGTGCTCACAGCTATCAAGTATGCCCAGATTAGGGCTTCTAGATGTTTGCTTTCATCTATATTTATATATGCAAATAAACATGGCCTGACTTTTACAACTGCTGGGCAGCCAAATCCCCCTCTGAAGTTCATATGGGTGACTCAGCAGTTCTGAAAGTCATGACATTTAGGTGCTTAAAGTTAAAGGGTCTAATTTTTAATGTTACAGCCTGTGCAGTTTCCCTAGCTAAGAACTAGTTCATTGACTTCTTTTACTTATGCCATGCTCTCCTCACCTTCAGGGAGATCTCAGAAGTGTCTAACCTTTGTTTTTAACTGTTTTCATTAAATGTTTCTCTGTAGAGTTTCTGGTTTCTCAAGCCAGTACTTCAGGAGGCCGCAGCTGGAGTACTGTATCCAATTCTGGGCTCTGCACTTTAGGAAAGATGTGGGGAAGCTTGAGAGAGCCCAGAGAAGAGCCACACACATGATCAGAGGGCAAGAGAACAAGTCCTATGAGGACAGGCTGAAAGGCATGGGACTTTTCAGCCTGGAGAAGCAAAGGCTCAGGGGGGGACTCGGTGGCAGCCTATAAGTATATAAGGGGTGTGCACCAGGAACTGGGAGAGCATATGTTCACCAGGGCACCCCAAGGGAAGACAAGCTCTAATGGTCACAGACTCTGGGAAAACCACTTTAGGCTGGACATAAGAAAAAATGTCTTTACCTTCCAAATCCCTAGAGTCTGGAATAGACTCCATCCATGGTGCAAGCACCTACTCTGGACACCTTTAAGACCCACTTGGAGGCTTATGTTGCTGGGATCATTTGACCCCAGCAGACTTCCTGCCCCTTGGGCAGGGGGCTAGACTCAGTGTTCTTGCAAGGTCCCTTCTAGCCCTAATGCCTATGAAATCTATGAAATCTACTTATGCTATTACAGTAGAAGCCAGCCTAATTCCATTTGTATACATCCCAGGCTGCTGATCTACTTGTCTGTCTATGACTTTTTTAGCTTTTCTCTCTCTCTCTCTCCATTTTATACCCTTTTGGCTTGCTTTGACTACATTTTTGGAAAAAAACCCTGCGGTATACTGAGCTCTTTGGCAGTACTCAAGCTCTGATAACAATGCAACTCTAGGCTATCCTAGAAAGTTTGCAAACTTACTGCTGATCTCGCCTGTTAGGCTTAGGATGACTACCCAAAAGCCTGAAATTGTTCCTATTCATATAGTTATGTATGGAAATTTTTGTTTAACTTTATGTTTATTCACTCTTTTAATACAAACAATAACACGACACTTCTAGAGCATTTTCCACGTCAGAATCTCTGCATAGTTTACTAATATGAATGAAGAGGTCAGAGTAGCTGAAGACAAGACTGGTAAAGTGGCACAGTAGCTCAGAAATCACAACGAATGATGTGTGTATCATAGCAGCCTTAAAAAACCCTGCAGATAATCCAATCCATTTCATCTAGTTGAAAACATCATTCAGTTAATATTTACCACTGTTGTCACCTCATAAGATTTTGGTTTTTATTAATGATGGGATTTTTCAATTGGACACCAAGGTTGTGCTAGGAGAAAAGCAACAAAGAGAACAAATGTGAATCAATGCGATCCCGCAGCCTAATGTAAATAGCAATTACATTGTTTTACTCCCTATTTTCATGATAACTTCACATTTTTGAAGTAGAGCAGCATGGAATCATCTATTTTAAAACTGACTTTAAAAAGTTGGGGAAAATAAATGGCTTTGCACATTTTGTTTTTTTAATGATGCATTGAAAAGTTTCAGTGTTTAAAAATATTTGGATTTTTCCTGCTCTTTTCCTCCTGATTGTCTCCAATTCTGCTGCCAAAGTTGCTGGGGTAGGGTATGGTAGAGATGGAAATTCAAAGTAGAATAGAATTTTTCTTCAATAGGTTATTTTTTCAGACACTTGAGTAAAAGAGGCATTAATAAATCCCCAAAAGAAAGAATTTAAAAATGCTTTAATTAAAAATAAATCGCTACTACTCTTAGTTAATTAGGGTTCACTTCTTTTGCTGCTTGGTCCTTATTAGTGATTTAGAGGAGGGGCATCAAGTTCTAACCAGCTGGAGGGCTGCATTCCCTCCTCAGGTGTCTGTGGGCCATGCACCAGCTCTCACACTGGTAGTCCCAGCATATATGGGCAGAACCTCCACCACTGGTGGCGGGGCTTCTTGTGGTGGCAGCCAGTGTCTTTCCAAGAACCAGTGTGTGTGTGGGGGGGGGTGCATGCATGCACATGCATGTGTGTATGCATACAAGGTTACCTAAATTGGCCCTTGGGAGGCAGTTGTAGCCCTGCTGCTGTGGGAAATCCCATTACTGCAACCAGAAACAGCACTCTGGCTGAGGTGTTGGGAGTCTGATGCTGGGGATGCATGTGCCCTTGTGGGGTTTCTCAGAGCAGGAGTTCATGCTCCAATGAGAGCCAGGGTATGGGCAGCCCCAACAGCACTGCGGGCAAAGCCCTGCCACTGTGATCAAAGCTAGAGCTCTGACCACGGTGGCCAAGCTTCCTGTACTGGTAACTAGTTTCTTGCTGAGAGCTAGTGGGCAGGCACCTCCAGCAGCACCATAGCCAGAGCTAGGACTCTGGCTGAGGTGGCAAGTTTCATGTAGTGGCAGCCAGTACCCCAACTCTTGCTGCCTCAGGAAGCCCCATCACCATGGCCAGCTCCAGGATAAAAGTCCATGGGCGGAATGAACCAGTTCAGTGGACTGGATCTGGCCCATGAGCCAGATGTTTGATGCCCCTAACTTACAGGTTGGAACTGAATACACATTTAGTAAATTTCCAGATCAAACATGGGTGGAATAAGCAGACATTTCAGAGGACAGACTTAAGATTCAAAATAACCTAGATAAACCTGAAAAATGGTCCAAAGTAAATAGAATGAATTTCAATAAAAAACAAGTGCAAAGAATTACATTTTGTCATGGTGGGAGTCCTTCAGGTGGGCCGTGATCTCCTTAAGGTCCCTTCCTCCACGCCAAGTCGGGCCAAGGGCACCCTCTGATTCTCGCCCACCATGTCTTTGCTGTTAGATAAGGTTGGGACGCTGCCTTAAGTCTTCTTGGACATGGTTTGTTGGGACGTCTGTCCCCTTGGACTCTCGGACCCCTTGTGGGTCTTGTCCTGCAAATGGGTGCCCTGGGCACCCTAGCCTTATGGACTATGCATGACTCCAACCACCCCTTATAACACACCCCAAGCCTTGCAGTTGGATTAGATGTTGTTCAGTCTCTTGGTCTACTCTCATGCCCCACTCTCAGGCCTTCTCTGTGCTGCTGCCCCCACCTGGGGCTCTCTATGCCCACTCTGGGTCTTCTCAGTACTGCGGCCCTCTCTCCTGGGCCTTCTTAAGAATACCGCCCCTCTCTTGGAGCCCTCATTCTAGTGCCGCCCCTTTTCTGGGGCCCTCTGTGTCAACACTGGACCTTCTCTATGATGCTGTCCCTCTCCTGTGGCTCTCTGTACCCACTCTGGGCCTTCCCTGTGAAGCCGCCCCTATCCTGGGGACTTCTGTGCCCACTCTGGGACTTCTTGGTCAAGCCATCTGTCTCTCAGGTCCACCACACTGCTACCCCCTTTCTCCAGGGCTCACTACACTATTACCCCCTCTCTCTGGAGTTTACCACAGTACTACGCCCTTCTCCAGGGTTTACTGCAGTACTACATCCTTCTTCAGGGGCTCACCACGCCCACCCTGGGGCTTCTCAGTAGCACCCCCTCTCTGGGGCTTGCCACGCCTGCCCTGGGGCTTCTCAATAATGCCCCTTCTCTGGGGCCCACCATGCCTGCACTGGGGCTTCTCAGTAGTGCCCCTCTCTCTGGGGCTCACCACGCCCACACTGGGCCTTCTCAACTGCCCCCTCTCTGGGGCTGGGGTCTATGCACCCTGCCAGCTGCACCCTTACTGGTGCCAGAATCCCCACACTTCTGTGGGTCTCCTATGAAGATACTGCGCCCTCACTGGCGCTAGGGTCCTCACACTCTGTGAGTCCCCTATGAGGCCTCCTCCAACCCCTAATAGCCTCACACAAGCCACCAATCACAAACAACAACATAAACACAAGCCCTTTGGCTATAACAAAAATAGAAGCCAACCAACCCAAACAACATTCGGTCCTACCAGTGACCCTTTAACTCCCCGATGCAGCCCCTGCATCAGGTTTCCCCTCTCGCCCAGGGCAGAGAGCTCCTTCCTCTTTGGCAGCTGGCAGGGAAATGCCAGCCTGGCCTCAGCCCTGGGCTTTATGAGGGCTAGGCCCTGCCCCTTCTGGTTAGCTGACCTCCCAGTTGCCCCAGGCAACCCACAGCTGTGCTCCTTATTCCCTGCCAGGGCTCTTTCCCTGGCAGTTTCCCCTCTCTAGGAGCAGAGCACCAAGGTGCCCTGCAACACATTTATAAAAGAACAACTAAATATACAAATACAAAACGGGGAATGACTGGCGAGGCTGCTATTGTACAGGAAATGATCTAGAGTTTATACTGGTTTTCAAGCTAAGTATGAAACATCATTGTAATATTATTTTTAAAAAACAACAACTAAATGCTGACTGGGATATACATGAATGAGAGCCTTGTGCATAAATTATTATCTGAAATAAGTAATGTGTCCAGGTTTGGGCACCATATTTTAAAACCACTGTTTATACTGGTAAGAGTCCAGAGAAAGACAACAGAAATAATTAGACATCTAGAAAACATGATTTATAAGGAAAGGTTGGAAAAATTGGAATGACTTAATCTGGAGAAAATAAAAGGGGAGAATTTGTTAACAGTGTTTAAGTTACATAAGGGTTGCTAAAGAGAGATAAGAAGTAATGGATTTAAACTGCAACAAGAAAGAGGTAGGCTGATTATTAGGAAGAACTTTCCAAGTATGAGCATTAAATACTGAAACGGATTACCCAGGGGCTGTAGAATTTCCATCACTGGAAGAGTAAGTGCATGTTTGGTAAATATTTGTCTCAGGTGGTTTAGACAGGGAGAGTCCTGGTTTGAGCAGAAGGTTAGATTATATGACGGGGTGGACAAAATGGTGGATTGAGCCAGTGGCTTGACTCCATTTCCCAGCAGTCCCTGCCTGTGTCACTGTGGCTGGTTTCCATGGAGACCCCAGCAGTGTCAGGGCCATGACAGCATGGGTCAGGGTTTCCATAGAGACAGAACCAAGCAGTGCTGGCAGGTTCTGTCTCTATGGAAGGAGGAGAGGGAGTTGGGTCCCTCCATAGAGGAAGAGCTGATCTGGGTCTGGGATCTTGTATCAGTGACAGTGTGGCCTGGAGCCATGGCAGAGTGGCGATCCATGATCTGCTACCTGCACGCTCCACATGTGGGCAGTGGATCACAGTTCTGCCCTGGCTCTGGACCATCCTGTTACCATTGCAAGATCCCGGCTCTAGAGCAGCTCTCCGTCCAGCCACATAGCCTGCCAGTGGTGCTGGGGCCAGTCTCCATGGAAAACCTGGCCCCGGGCTGTCATGGTTCCACTGCTGCTGGGGTCTCCATAGAAACCAGCCATAGCGACGTGGGCAGGGGCTGCTGGGAAATGGAGTCCACCATAGGCCCAATCCAGCTTGCAGGCTGGAATTTGCCTGCTCCTGCTATGTGACCTCTAGATGTTTTTCATCCTATGATTCTAATAGGTCAATTGTTCCCAACCTTTTTAGACTCAAAGCACCCCTTATTAGGCTTGAGGCCGCTCACTAGATTTAAGGCATCCCTCAGAAAATGCCAGCTCTTAGTTTTCACTCATGTTGTGACTATGGAAAAATAATGGAGCAATTTTTCTGTTGCAAGGAACTTAGAAAGACCACAACAAGGCAGAATGTTTCTAACACTATGGATTCCTATGTTCACCTTGTTTGAATACCCAACACTGCTAATGTGGGCACCCCGGGGCACCCTTGAAAGGATCTCAAGATACCCCAAGTTTCTGTGGTGCCTTGGTTGAGAATCACTGTAGTATACAGTATCTGGCAGTAGGCATTAGAGGGAGTACTTCAGTCTAGACAAGGCCCAAATTCTTAAAGTAAAGAAAAACATAAGGAAAAATCCAAAGACTTAACTATAAAAATAATTTCAGGCACTTTGCAAGTGATTTTTTTAAATGAGATAATTTATTAGCCAGATTCATTTTTGGGGACCTTTAACTGTGGAAGTGAATTCATCCCTTCAAATTTCTTCTATAAAACAGTTCCTCTAGATTTCAGTGACAATTGACACTAATCATAATGTAAATCCCTAGTATGTCTGACAACCTTACTCAGAGTCCTGTGGATGTACATAGGCATAACCGGTATCGCAAGCTGGATATCAGGGATTTTATATTTGCATGAACTTTAAGGCCCTCTCACTAAGCTTTGATTGTTTCAAAGCAAAACAAATATTTACTGTGTCTGATACCCTGTCTCCAGTCAGCTAATAAAAGAAGGGGACAGATTGGCTTACTACTTTGTTAAATGCCCGTAAAAGCACAATACTACATAATGCTTTATATGATGTCTGTGCTTTAGTTTAATTTTATTTCTTCTCATTTTGTTTTCAAATTAAATTCACATGGAATAAAATAAAGTTAAAAATAAGACTCCTGTTGAAAATGCCCATTGATTTCTAATACATTGTGGTAAAATAAAGCACAGACTTTATTGCCCATGTGATTCTGTTTTCTGTGTACACATGATCGAGAGAATGATTCCATTTAAAAATAGACCTTATTTCACAGTTTGGTAATTGTCACTAGATTTTCATTCAACTGGCATTTGATTTATCATAAATAAATGTATTATTGTGTTTGTCACAGTTTTCATTTCAAACCAAATAATGTCTGATGACCAATCACAGCTTCAGCACCTCAGACTGTATTAACACAAAACCTTTGTGGTTGTTAGGTCACAGAAATGCAGAGAGAATTGAAAGTGACTGATTTGGAACAACCCCACACACCGCCTTGGAGCTTAGTCTGCCTTGGTATAAACAGGCTTAGCCATAGTTGGCTTCAGCTGGAGTTACACCCACCTTTGTGAGGGATCAGCGTGATCTCTCTCTTGTGCAGTCACCAGAGCGCCAAGTGAAAGATTCAGCTTTTCCTTCTATTTAAAACTAACAGTCTGTTATTTTATTTTAAAAGGACAAAGAACATAGAGGGGACTCAAGCATTTTAGACTCAACATGGAAACATAGGACTAGAAGAAACATCCTGGGTCAGAGTTCAGCTCTCTGTCATTGCAAACAGCCATTCATACAATCTCTTCTACAGATTGATCAAATTCCATCTTAGAAGTAGCTAGCTTTTTTTTTCTCCTGCTATTCCTATTCTGAGGCTGTCCTCAATCCTCTAATGATTAAAAAACTTCATCTAATATACATATACAGTTAATATCCAGTTGCTTTTGTGTCGACACTATCTTTTAGCACAAACAGTTCTTTTCTCTGCCTGCTGATGTATATATAGAGGCCAATCATACCCCGACCTACTTTGTTTCACTATGTTGCATAAGCTAACATCTTATGGTCTCTTTCCATAAGAAAATGTCTCTCATCCCCCAGCCATCCTAGTCCCTGGTCACATTTGCCTTTTCCACAAAAGCATCACATTTGTGTATTAGTCATTTTATGATTGACTACAATACTGACGTTCTCCGCATCTTCTGTCATTTCCAATTGAGGCACTCCCAGTTTTTATAGTAGAATTTCTTGTTACTAATCCTTAGGTGCATGTCCTTGCACTTAGAACTATTCAATTTAATCTTGTTTCTATTATTTCATGTCTTTAAAGTCACCAAACTCTCTCTACCCTGATACTCCTCTACTCTGACAATGCCTCTCCACTTTGTGCCATCAGCAAATTTCATTATACACTCCTACTTCTTATGACATAGTCATTTTTTAAAACAAGGTTATTTAATGTTGAATTAATAAATAGGATTGATCTTTCAGGAACTCCCCACTAGCCTGAAACTTCTTATGCTGCATCATTTCCTCTTTAGACTATTCCTTGCCCACCTCATAATTCTCCTATATTTCCTTCACCTTGAAAATATTATCTAAAACACCTTGTCAAGATTTCTGATTAGCCTAGCATAATCTATTTTTGGTAAACTCATTTTAACTTTAATACAATATAGACCTGTTTCAAAAGGTTCTCCAAAGCTTAGTATAATTAGGAACATTTTAATTAAAGTGTTTTGGCAGCTCAATACTTCACTGCCAGGATTTGCCCATGTTCACATGGATCATCCAAACTTTGTGGGGATCACCATGCCAGACACTCACTAGCACACACAAGCACTGCAAATGCCACAAATGGGTTTGAAAAGATCCTCAGAACATTAACTGCAGCTAAATTCTAAAAACAAAGCAAAAATGTCCTCGGTGGGTGCATCTACATGAGAAGCTTAACTTAGCATTAACACAGTTTACTGCAAAGTAAGCATGTGTGTCTACAGGTGCACATGCTTACTTTGCAGTAAACCTCCCTAATCCTGAGTAAATTTGCTACCTGCAAATGCAAGTAGCAAATTTACCCAGGATTACTAACAATGCCATAGTGCTCACGTAGACACCTGACCAGAAGCACTTCTACTGCTGCTGTGCCATTGGCAAGCTCAGCAACCAGCTGCTGGGGGGACCCACCCCCCAATCGCTGGCTGGCCACTGGGGGCCCCCTCCCCCGGTTGTGCCCTGCTGGTACGCCCCCAGACTCAGGAGGCACCAGTTGCCCATGCTGCTGGTAGAGGCAAGGGAGTCTGTTCCTCACCCAGCTCTGTGAGCATGGAGCTGGGTAGGGAACAAGCTGGGGTGCTTGTTCCCTCCCCAGGTCTACGCTCCTAGTGTTGGGTGAGGAACAAACTCCCCAGTCCCTTCTCTGTGTGCCTGGGTGGGGACAATGTTCCCCTGCCCCAGCAACAGGGAGCTTGCAGCTTTATTAAGGGTCCCCAGTAGCAATTACTGAGTGGGGGCTGGGAGCTTGTTCCCAGTCCCCACTCCGCAATCATGAAGCGGGGGCTGGAAACAGGTTGGGAGCTTGTTCCCAGCCTCCCCACCCCCATGACTGCAATTGCAATGTTCAGTGAGTTGCTTGCCTCCAGAGGGAATCTCCACCAACCTCTGGATGATACTTGTGAGTAAGCTACTTGAGATGTAACTAGATATATAGCTTGCAGTAACTCAGATGCGTGATCAAAGGCTGCCATGCCACTGTTTGCTCTAAGGGATTTCTCCGATATTGCTCTACCCTTCATCCTATTCCAAACCTACTCCTTGTTACCAATAAAGTTCTCCTTTGTACCTAGTGTGGGAGACTCATTGGGAAAGGGTCTAGGTTATGCCTTGGGGTCCCCTTAGTTCGGCTGGCTATTGGACTATTTGTCCTTCAGACTGAGGGAAGCACCCCAAGTTCTTGCAGTGGGTCAAGTACCCTCAAGGACTACTAGGCCTATGTTTCCCAGAAGGCACAGGTCCAAGATCAGTTCAGATTCTGGGTGGTGGCAGTGTTACCCCCAGGCTTGCAGGTGTGCTCCAGGATGGGGGTAAGCCAGACATGAGGCACCCCCAGCCTAGAAGGTAGTCAGGCACAGTGAGGTGGGTGGCTCAACACAGGAGCACCCCCTACTGTCCTGCCACAAGCAGCACGCAGCCCTTCAGGGCCAGGAGACAGCCATCTCTTGGCCCAGTGCTCCCTGCCAGCCCCTGGGCTAGCACCCAGAGGGAGCCTGGAACTCGCCCAGGTAGTGGCAGGGGTCCATTTCAGGGATGCAGAGAACTAGGAGCAAATCTTCTCCCTAATCCCCACATGTGTAAACACCTACCCAACAACCCTTACTATGCAGTATCTTACTCCACAATAAATCTAGGCTGAAGTAAATGCATGTGTAAATGCATCCAGTATTAATTTAAAATCTTGCTTTCATAATAATGGAAAAGTCCGGAAAAAATCTACAGATAATCAAATGTCATCTTTTTCTCTCGGCTCTACTGCCTTCAGATCTGAGGCCTCTTAAATTCTGTCCTCAGTGCAAATCACAAAAATCTTCTCTTGCTATAATTACTACTTTATCTTGAACTGGTATATCAATTAGAAGTGGGTCAGAGCCTGTATTTCAGATGGCTTTGAATCAGTTTTCTGCCCTCTTAAAAATCCAGTGCTGTAGCATGATTTAGAACAGTGGTGCCCAACCTTGAATGCCCAATCACAAATGGCACAGGGTTAGTTCACCGGCCAGATCCCATGTGGGGTCAGTCCACGGGTGCGATCCAGAATTTGAGACTGATTCTGAATGCCAGATCTGCCCATGTCCGAGCTTGACCCCATGCTGGAGCACCCTATGTGTCAGCTCAATCTAGCACACAGTGGACCATGTTATATAATCAATGGTTCCAGAAATTTAGCATCTGGGAAATGGTAAGTAATGCTGCCACTTCTCTTCTCATAAGTGACTGGTTCTGCCTTAGTCAGGGGAGGCACGTATCCCCTCTGTGACCAGTTCTGTGGACCGAGGGGTGCAGGGGTCCCCTCGCGGGCAATCCTGCAGACTGGGGGAAGGGTGGGGGTTCCCTCTAGGCAATTCCGCAATGGCCGATCACTGCAATTGCTGCAGCCGCTTCTGGGAGTGGCTGTGACTGCTTCTGGGAGCAAAGCACCGGCTGATCGCTGCAGCTGCTCCCAGATGCAGCCACAGCCACTCCCGAAGCAGCTGCAGTGATCACCTGGTGCTTGCAGGGTGGGCACTGGCGCCCCTGCATAACCCCCTGCCCATCATCTAAGTGGTGAGTGCAGCAGGTCAGAGAGTGGCTCTCTCAGGGGGTGCATGTGCACCCCCATGCACCTCCTCCGTGTCACCACTGTCTCCTCCACTGCCAAATTTCCAGAACCACGAGGAGTGCTGTGGACCAGATAATACAACTCTATGGGCCAGATCTAGCCTACAGGTTGATGGCTAAACACCACTTATTTAGACCATAATTACATATGGTGTAAATCCTGAAAAGTATGTTGGATTTGAGGCCTGCCATGTAGTAACAGCTAAGTCCCTGGTGCAGCCATTTTTAAAGTAAACACAGGAGTACCTGTGCCTATTAGATTGTCTCATGACAAGAAAACAGAACAACCTCAAAAATAAATTCATGGTTGTCTGGGAACTTATAGGACTCTGAGCCTGTCATTGATCTTGTATAAGCTCTGATCCAGCATGTGACAGGGCAGCATTTAAGCCCTACCGTGAAGAATTGAGCAACAAATACTCCAGAGACGGAAAATTTCATGAAATCAAACTAAAACAGTTAAAGTGAATTAAACAACAGGTTGGGCAGGTCTGTTTCTCCAGAAAGGGGGACTGGCAGGTGCAGTGATTACCTGAGCTACCTGAGATAGTGACAGACAATAGAGCGGAACAAACTTACCAAAGGTGGGGCTGGCTGCAGAGCATCCTATGAAGTCCAGCAAGGATCCTGTCGGTGAGTAAATCTTCTTTGTATTGGTAGCCTAGAAGAAGGAAGGAAGTGGAGAGACAAATGAAGTCAGCCCTGTGAAGGAGGGCTTCCCTGTGAAGAGGGACTTAATTTCAAGTAGAATTAATTACAGACTGTATTAATTGAGGGACAGGGCTGGCTAATGTATGTAGAGCCCAACTGGCCCCTGAGTCTGACACTGAACTGATTGCCTTGAGGCATCCCCTCCACCGGGATTCTGGATGGACTCAAGAGAGGCACCGCCAGGCCTAGGGTCAGGGAGGATCAAATTAGGGAACTTCTGGTGGGGCTGGAGGTGTTTAAATCAGCAGGTCCAGATGATCTCCATCCAAGGGTGCTGAGGAAATTAGCAGGGGTCATTGCAGGGCCCCTGGAATAGCTTTACAAGCACTCATGACGCTCTGGCCAGGTGCCAGAGGACTGGAAAAAGGCCAATGTTGTCCCCATTTTCAAAAAAGGGATGAAGGAGGACCCAGGTAACTATAGGCCCATTAGTCTTACCTCAGTCCTGGGGAAGCATTTTGAGAAGATTATCCAGGAGCACACCTGTGAGGGGCCAGCAAGGGAGATTATGCTCAGGGGCAACCAACATGGGTTAATTAGGGACAGGTCCTGTCAGACCAACCTAGATGCTTTTTGCGATCAGGTCACAAAACCTTTGGATGCAGGTGTCATGGTGGACGTAGTCTTTCTGGACTGTAGGAAGGCCTTTGACACTCACCCCATTCTCATTAAAAAACTAGGCAACTGTGGCATTTACCTACACAGTCAGATGGGTCACAAATTGGCTAGCGGGCTGCACCCAGAGAGTGATGGTGGATGGGTCAGTTTCAACCTGGAGGGAAGTGGACAGTGGAGTCCCCCAGGGCTCGGTCCTTGGGCCCACACTGTTCAACATCTTTATCAGCAACTTGAACGAGTGGGTGAAAAGCACCTTGTTCAAATTCATGGACAACACTAAGATGTGGTGAGAAGTGGGCATGCTAGAAGGGAGGGACAGACTACAACTAGATCTGTACAGGTTACAGGGGTGGGCGGATGAGAATAGGGTGGGATTCAGTACTGACAAGTATAGGGTACTGCACCTAGGAGAAAGAACCAGCAGCATACCTATAGGTTGGGGAACTCCCTTCTCATCAGCACAGAGGCAGAAAAGGATCTTGGAGTCATTACTGATTCCAAGATGAACATGGGCCACCAATGTAAGGATGCAGTCAGTAAGGCTAACTACACCTTGTCATGCATCTACAGATGCATCATGAGCAGGTCCAAGGAGGTGATCCTTTCCCTCTATGTGACACTGGTCAGGCCACAGTTGGAGTACTGCATCCAATTCTGGGTGCTGCACTTCAAGAGGGATGTGGCCAGCATTGGAAGGGTCCAGAGGATGGCCACTTGCAGGGTCAGGGGGCAGCAGGGCAGACACCACAAGGAGAGGCTACAGGACCTGAACCTGTTTAGCCTCCATAACAGAAGGCTGAGAGGGGATCTGGTGGCCATCTATAAATTTACTTGGGGGGGATCAGCAGGGAATGGGAGAGAACCTGTTCCCCTGGGTACTACCTGGAGTAACTAGGAATAACAGCCATAAGTTGATAGAAGCCAGGTTCAGGCTAGACATCAAGAAGAACTACTTCAGAGTCAGAGCAGCTAGGACCTGGAACCAACTTCCAAAGGAAGTGGAGCTCGTTCCTACCTTGGGGGTCTTCAAAAGGAGGCTAAATAATCACATGATCCCAGCATTAAGTCCTGCCCATGGCAGGGGGTCGTACTTGATGATCTGCTCAGGTCCCTTCTGACCCTAACAATTATGAAACCTGGGGTAAACACAAGAGGGGAGTCACCCAAGGATATGAGAACTAAGTAATATTGAGGCTAAAAAAGACTGTGATAGCCCTTTTTGTGGGGCATGACTAATTACTGAGAAGCTTGACTCTGTGAAATACAGGTGACTAGACCATAGAAAGTCAGGCTCAGGAAGAATGACGCCTGTAATATGAATAGCATCAGAACATCTGGAGTGGTAAGGGCAGGGTATGAGGATGGAGGAGTCCTGTGAAGAGGCTAGGTGACCAGTTAAATTACACAAAGAATCAGCTGATCTACTTCCCAAGATTTATATCTTTTTTTAGTTTCCTTTTTTCCTTTTTTGTTTTAAACACCAAAGGTGTAGCAAGCAAGTTCCAAAAGGGGGACCAACCAGTCCTGGTAGATTAGCTGCAACCTGCTGCTCAGTGAGAGCAAGTACCTCTACAGAAAAACACCAATTCATATGCCCACTGTTGTCAGTTATCATGATTTTATTGATAGAATCATATTTGGTGTTTTCCATTAAGGCCCCAGCTCTTATGGCACCTAGGACACATGTGACTACATGAGACGTGTAGGTGCCATTTTCTAAAATGTTTTTAGCCCCAGTGACTGTAGAGAAGTCTAAAAACATGAAACATTGATACCCTACAGCTTCAGAGACCAGCAGGCAAATAAGCCCACATTTATTTTTTAATCATAGTTTTTAAGCCAGACTCATGATTTTGAATGTTGAGGTTGGCAATACTACATGCTGAATTTTACCTACGGGAGCAATTTAGTTAAAAATTCTGCTTTAATGGGAAATATGCCTATAACATTCTCCAAAGCTACCTGGTGTTATAAAGAGTATAACTGGCCTTGCCAGAATCCTAATGTGCTGACAACACAAAACAGATTTAAAACTGCATAACTATAATAGTTTTGGACTGTACCATTTGTCTAGGCCTTTTCTTGATTTCCTTTAGCAATAAAATTTATATATGATACTCAGAGTTCATGGATGCCATATAATATTTATCATAGCTAATTCTACATGATCTTGCTATTTACTGAAACCACACCACATAACCTACAAAGTCCTATTCAGACCCCCAAATAGGAATTCCAACTTAAAGAGTTTTGAAATCTGGATCCAAAATACAAGCCAGATTTTTTTCAATTAAAGCTTTTCTCTTATAAGGATATGAAGCAGAACCCAAGATCCAAACAGCTCCAAACTTTGTTGGCACAGGTTCTAAATCTAGAATAAATTTAGCAACTTAGTGATTCTCTAGTTCAAGAAGAGCCTGGAGTGAATAGTCATCCATTTTGATGGTACAGGAACACTGAATGCTGTATTTGTGAAGGGGATTAGATGATCCTTGGGGTCTATTCCAATCTTAGGATGCTAGCTCCAAATGGAAAAGAAAAAAAACATTTTTTCCCCAAAAAGCTGTGACCCTGGTGCCACAGTCAGGATGTTCCCTCCTTCTTCCATCCCAATTTACTTACTTATTATTGTCAGACATCATCCACTTCAAGAAAACTGAACTGACTGATTATTTAAAATGACACTTAACTATAAGCTTATCAGGGGAAAATAAAACTAAGAGAGCCACAGAAGTGCTATAAAAGTTTCCACATGTAAAACTAAAGACCCAAGACCAGACTAGTGGAACACTGGGTTCAGATTCACCACCTCTTCCAGCTATGGCTCACACAACTGGACAGCTGTTTATGAACACCCAAAGATTCAACTCACCTATTTAAACAGTGTTTCTAGCTGAGAAGAAAACAGAGCTCAAAGAATGTCCAACAATAAAGAAATGGAAAATGCACATCAACTTGCACTTCTAAATCCTCAAATACAGTCATACTTTATTACACATAATAAACCAATTTCATATATTTATCAAATTAGCATTCTTTTCATTTCTCCAATTTACCTTATACAAATATCTGCTTACGAAATGACAGGATTACCAAAAAATTGATAGATGGTGTCAGACCAATGGTATATTCAGCTTTGTAACTAGGCTCTGATAAAAGCTAATACACCCAGACTAACTTTATTCAGAAGAACAAGGTGAAATAGAAAATTATGGCATCAGCCTAACCATGGACATTATTCCAAATTACATAATATGAATTTTTGCATTGCGCAGGTCTGTGTGCATGTTTGCATGCATCACACACACACACACACCACACACACACACACACACACACACACACCCCTACCTGGAAGGCATGGCCATTTCTGAATCTTACTAACAGACTAGCTCTAGTGATATCTTCCAGCACTCTGTTCCTCAGTGTAATACATCCAATGCTATTCCCTTTTATCAGTCTATTTTTTGTTAATCAGCTTGATCAAATAAACTTTATTTCTTGTGCTATATAAAAGGGTAAATGGAAACACTAAATTGAATAAATTCTCCTGGATACTTTGCATGATTTAAATGCCAGTCTATCTTCATATGGAGCCTGTTAATGCTTCTAACTTTCACCATGTATTTTTGCTACATCTTTTCTGAGATATGGTGACCTCAACTGAACACAGAATGCCACCCAACGTACAACAGATTTCTCAAGCCAGTATATTTTCAGTACTTTATCCAATTTACACATCTTAAAGTTTTGCTTGCTTTTATAAACTACCAATACAGTGTAAACTGAGTTTCACTGAGCTGTTCATAAAACATGCAGATCTTTTCCCACTGTGGTTACAGCTAATTAAGAACATAGCAATGAATATGAACAGTCCAGATTATTCTTTGCAATATTCATTACCACATTTTGTCAACAGTTAATTTAATCTACCATTAAAATGCCCATTCACTCTGCTCTCCTCTGTCTGTCCCAATTCCTCACCACCTTCACTAATCTAAACAGTTGTGTCATCTGCAAATCTCACCACCTCACTGCTCACCCCTTTTTACAATGGAGTTACACATGGGATGCATTTGGCTCACAGTGAACTAAATGATGTGAAAGATACAAGGCTTTGTTACACAGATATTAGCTTTACCACTCTTTTGGAACCTGGAGAAGTAGCCCGAGGCCTACACCCTCTGGATTCATGTCTCTCATTAATTGAATGTTTGTGTTTGGCTTGCCTACTGTTTTTTTAAATAAAAAATGTTAAGGACAATGTTATTGTTAGAATCCCACATAAAGGCTCAAGGATTGCTCAGCTGTGGTTTCTTTTTAAACAACATTTTGAGCTTATACGTTTTCATTTAAATTCTGTTTAACAGATGCAGGTATAACATGAGCCAGCATCGGGAGGAACTTCAAGGTGCTAATCTGGAGACAGTTTTGATTTAAACAGGACAATGTCAGAACATATGGAGTACATTTAATTGTCCTACCTTGCCTGAATAAACATCAGTGTACAGACTTCTGTTATTTTTGCATTAGCTTCCCAGGAGGTTCAAATTGTAGCTTCTGTAACTATAGTTCTTGAAAGAAGGAAAAACATTTTTCCCAAAGAAAAAGAAGATGCAGGTGTATCATAAACCTTCCTACACTGTTGTGAACACATACATATGGCACATATAAACTACAACAAATAAAACATTGTTTTTATTCTAAATTGAAATACCCTGGGCATATATGGATGAGATATGGAAGCAGATAATATTTCACCAAAAAGTGCTACACTGTATTCCTGAGGGCTGGGTGGAAAGGTACAAGAGGAGGACATATTTTGAAAATGGGCACGAAGAACTTGATTTGCTTTAGATAACTGTTGTGTACTGTGACCATAGGAAAGTTATTTGCCTTCTTTGGCCTCACTTTCTCCAACTTAAAAATGAAGATACTGCTCGTTGCCTACGTTTTGAAAGTGCTTTGACATTTAGTAAGGAAAAATGATGGATGAGAGCCAGGAATTAGTACTACTGCTCAGATTAGAATTCCCTCTCTCTGCTTATACATGGCCTGTAGCAGGCCTAGACCTGTAGCAGGGAGCCACGTGCCCCACTGGCTAGCTGGCCCACTCTCTCCCCTTTCCTAGCTCCTCCAAGGGTAAGCCACTACCTTCTCTCTCACCTGCTACTTTCTGATGTTATCAATTAAGCAAGTGGCTCCGGAGTCTTGGATGACAGGGGTATTCCATTGGGCCACTTTCACACTTGTCCAGGCCCTGATCCTCTTAGCAGGGCCTAATATGCTGTAGCTGCAATGCATCTGCAAGCAACCTCCAACTCCTCTCCCAGTCACTCCTGGTCCTCCTGGGCTAGGGACAGATATTATACATAAACCAACTTAAGTGATCAGAAACTGGTTTAAACCTGTAACAGAACAGATATTCAGTGCACATAAACCAGTTTGAAAATGGCTGAAACTGTTTGAGATAAACATGGTTGAATGTAGTATCAGACTTAACTGATTTGGGTCAAACTGGTATATGAAATGTCTGTCCCAGACCCCTTCCTGGTTTAAGTTAAACCAGAGTGCCCCAGCATCCCAGATGCTTTGCAGCCCTAGTTGGGGCTGTCTGCTCCCTGGCTGGAGCTTTGGCAAGCGCAGCAGGATCTACTCGGCTTCCCCTCCACGACACCTCCCACCTCTTCCCTGCTTAAGCAGGGATTCCCCCTCTCCCCTAGCACACACCATAGTAACCAGCATGTGGTATCATAGCTAATGCTGAGAGGTGTCTGTGTGAGACAGACAGGACAAAGACAGACAGGACAGTTTCTGCCTAAGACTTTTTGGAGTTAATCAACAGGTCAGCTGGTCCCTCCAGTCCTTCCTTGGAAAAAGTTGTTTAAGAAGAGCTTGAACTAATGAGAGAGGCTTTTGTTTTTCTGATGGGCTGATAAATACTCTATTATCAACTCCCTGCTGTGCTGGTCAGGAGCAGGGAGGAGGGGGCAAGAATGGACCCCTCCCTATTCAGAACATTCTGCTGGGGCCACACACCCCTCAGCTCAGCATTGTCGAAGGGAAGAGAGGGCTGCTCTAGCACACCCCGGCTTCTAGCCTGAGCCACTGTAGGCATATGCCTGCATTTTCTAAGTCCAGATAGGATGTGTGTACGATTACAAATTGTTTCAGCCTATTCTAATCTGCAAAGGTTGAATCAATTCAGGCTTTTTGAATGTCTATCTGTAGCCTGGGTATTCATTTAAAAAAGAAAGAGAAAAAATCTCAACTGAAAGTACTTCCCTTGCTTGGGGATAATGGACACAGGCTTTACTTAGGGCTTCACCCCATAGGCCTGCTGTCTAAACCACCCAAAGACAAAAGGGAAAACTGAAATAAAACATACTTCCCTTCTGAGGCTACTTTCAGTGTCCATTTGGGTTTTCTCTCCTTCTGGCAGGGACCATCCTACTGTCTCATTGATCAGAGCTCCACTGCAACCTGCCCCCCCCCGACCTGAGGACAAGTCTATTTACCCCTGGGCCCTGCTTTTTCCAGCCAGCCTGGCCTAGTCACTGGCCTGAGCACAAGGGATGCTTGCTGGTCCCAGCCCTGTCAGCTGCCTTTGTCCAGACCATAAAAACCCTTCTCTTTAAGGGACTCCACCAGTTCTGCTGCTTTGTAGCCCTCCCATAGTAACGAGGGTTCCATGTTCCAGGGCATATCTATGTAGTCACATACAAAAACCACTATTCTAAAAGAAACACTATTAAGAGGGCAAAGCCAAGCATTCAGAACATATGACTGTTTGTACAACCATTTATTTAGCCCCTTCATGAATATGCAAGAAATAATCTCCAGTGTTATGGTCATTTAATATTTTCTTCCACAAGAATCCTATCTCATTCTGTCCATATGATAGGCAGTGTCCACTTAATGAGCAACATTTCAATACCTTGCCTTTTCATAAGTGTCCTTTTTATTGAATTCAAAACCAGGTACATGGACTTATATTTAAAAGTCCATAAATTCAGGAAAAGGTTCTGCTTAAATTAAAAAAAAATTGAAAACAAAAATTAAGGTGTTTATCAATGTCTCCCTAGTCCCCAAAATGTCTTATTTGCTACACACTATTCAAAGCCTGTTTTGAAAACAGAATTAATTTCTTCACTATAGTCAGAATGTATGCAAATCTGACCCTACGGTTTTTGTAAGGCATCCATAATACTAAAAAGTCACACAATTTGTGATCACTTTTGAAAAGTTAAGTACATTACCACATGCAGATAAAGGCAGAATGGGATCTAATGAGAAATCCATACCATTGTGCCTCCTACTATGCTACACATGCATGACAGGTGTAATAGTGGGATCATGATTTAGAACCCATCATACCTTATTGCTGGTGCAGAGGGAGTCCAATAAGTCATAATGTCAGAAAGTAAGCTCCCACAGCTGGGTGTCCCTCATCTGATGTTATCTCCCAGCCATGAGACACATTACTCACTTCTGCAGCTGGGAGATTATATCAGCTGCTGTTTGCTAGGGGTGCATGGCCCCCCACTGCAGCTGTAAGCCCTGTCAGCTGGGAGTTCCCAGACTTCAAGGTGCACATGGACCCCCTCCCAGCTGGGAGCTCTGATCAGCTAATGGGGCTCACAGACATAGGAGTCCCTGGCCACTTGCTCAATTAATGGTGTGATAGGAAGCAGCTACAAATTTATTACATGTATTTTGTCCAATAACTTTGTAACTTATTCCTCTTTCTATCATGCCATTAAATTGATTGAACCTGTGGCTGGATGTACACTTCCTGAAGTGTAATCAGTTCCTGAAGTGTAACATGTAGATGGGACCAGAATTACACAGAAACTTTGGGACACAAGCAGAAATAAAATTCAGTCACCCAGGACAGCAGTCAGTAGCTCTGATGCTGAGATTATACTTTTCCCCAATCTTCATTTGCTACCTTGCAACTTACATTCTATCCATCCTCTTCTCCTCCTTCTCAGTTCCAGTTCCCCTGCCCAAATAGTTCCAGTTTCCTCCCTTTCAATTACCATCTAATCTAAAGTAACCTCCAGTCAACCCCAAATTTACAACCCCATTTTCCACCCCATCTCTTCCCACTGACTCCCAGTGCCAACCTGTTTCTTTATCTAATCTTAGTGCCCCTCAAACTGTTTGCTTTTTAGCATTTTTGCTCAACCTATCCCTGTTCCCCCACACCTGGGTTCCTTATCAGATCAGTCTCCCTTAACCACCTTTGCTCCATCCAACTGGTTATCAGGCCCCATCTAATTACCCAGATAATTTCAGGCACATTTCCCATCTCTTTACCTGATGGGCTTGTCCCCTACAGACAGAGTCCTGTTCACCACTTCCCTTTCCAGCTTCCAGGCCTCTTCTTGTCTAGAGGTCCTATTCTTTCTTACTTCAGCTTCCAGGATCTGTGTCCCTCTCACCTATAGTCTACATCTCCTACCCCACTTGCATGTCCAGTTTTTGTGCCTTTTGCATTTGAATCAGGCAACTTCTTTCTCCCTGGGCTCAGCCAAGTCTTTGTGAAAGACTCTCAATAAGGGCATAAGAAAGACAGGCATATTTTTCTCAGTTCAGTAACCTAGACTACAATAGCCCAGAACTTCAGCAGCAGCAAAAGTGATGGTCAGCAAGCATGCAGTCTTCAGGGAAACTTTACTGCAAAGTTCTTGCAAGTTTTTACTGAGCGTCTGTAAACTGATTTTTGGACAGCATTGTAACTTGTATTTGGTGCATTTTCATAGGGATGGGAAAAGGCTAACACAAAAGTCTTCCTCCTACTCCACAAAGCATAGGAGAGGGGGTTACAGCTTTTCAAAGAAAATGTTGCCTTTTTTTAACACAGGCAAAACTATGTATTTTTCCTTAAACTTTGTCCTTGGAAAAAGCTAAGCAGCTAAACCATCTTGCTTAAAAAAAGGGGGGGGAAAATCAGCCTAAGGTAGACACCTGGCAGATCATTTCAGTCTAAAGCTTATAGCTTGGCAAAGCTGTAAGTAACTCAAACATGGTTTGGCAAACGTAATAAGCAGTGCTATCTGCCCCACCTATATTATCCATTGACATATCCATCTCTCCAGAAAAGATCTCAGTGACGTAGTTCCCTCAGTTATTCTGGAGCTCTTCAGTGTGGATGTACCCAAAGGTTTTTAGATTTATTTGTTCCATAACAGAAAGCAACAATTCTAACAAACCAGCCTGCTGTACACGATCAGTCCAAAAGTTAGCAAAATGCATATCAAATAACTAGGAAGAAGATAGGGATGCTAAAAAAGAGAGACTCATCAGGGACCCTTATTTTTCTCTGTTTAAAAATTGCAAATTCTCTGATTAAAACCCTCCCCAAATCTATGTTTATCCATGATTAAAATGAAACACCACTATATATATGTATGTGGCAGGGCACTGCTGGTGCCTGTCACTTTAAAGGCCGTGTCAAGCAGCCAGTAGGTGCTTGATTGCAGTGGCCATTTTACAACCACGGCTGCCTATATAAACAGAGCAGTTTGCTACTGGCATGCTGAAACATTGCCTGGCTAAACTGCTGAATGAAATTTCTGCAGGTAGGAGTAGGATGCTCTTGGTTCTGGGCATGATCTAAAACTGCACCCTGCTGAGATGGAGTGGTCTGGTGAGACTCCCAGTGGTGTGGGAGCCCCCAGAAAATACCAGGCCAGTTACCACCCTGGTGAAAGGTGGCTCAGGGCACCTTAATAACCCCAGCTCTCACATCTCTGGTAGGTTCCAGTGGTTCAAGGGAAGCCCAGGATCATGGGAGTCCTGAGGCAAGGCCCAGGTCAGCGGAGGGACCTGGAGCAGCGCCCAGGCTCTTCATGAGTCCTGTGGCTGCAAGGACCCTGGGAGGGGCCAGGCATGGCTATGGCCACCTAAACCTCACAGGGTGTAATACCCCAGGGCAGAGGGCCAGGCAGGGCTCTGGCCACCTGAGCCAGATGGGGTGGCAGATCTCAGTGGGCCCCAGTGAAGGAGCATTGTGAGGAGCCCAAGTGAGGGGGCAGTGTGGGGGTATAAGACACTAGGGCCAGGCAGGGTTGCAGCCACCTGAGCCCCAAAGGGTGGAAGACCCCAGTGTGGAGCCCCAGTGGGGGGGCTGAGGGCTTGAAGCCCAGTATGTGTTTGTTTGTCTGTGTGTATGTTTTATGAAAGGCTCAGTGCAAACCAATGGCAGATGCCATCTGCGAGGCTTGGGCCGTGGTGTCGGGGAGGAATGGAGTTGCAGATAGCATCCCCTGGCATCGGAACAAGAATGGGCAAACTTCTGCCTAATTAGAACTAATTAAACAAGGCATGGCAGATGAGCGAGGCAGACAGTTGGCCCAGAGACAGGTGGGCAGGCCAATGGTGGACTAGTCCTGAGAAATCCCCCTGTCACAATAGGTATCAGTTTATCATGGAAAATCAGAGTTCCCCATGCCCTCTTCACTCACCAGGACATGGGTCCAGCTGCAGCTGTCTCTGCTATGCTGATGCCCTCAAGCCTTGCCAGAGGGGGCCACTAGCTGCCAGGTCTATTGGGTCAGGGAACCAGATCTACAGCCCCCTGCCCCTTGCAGCAGTGCTCAAGCCCCATCTACCACCTGAGGGAAGAGGTGGCTGCTGCAGCAGAGCAGAGCCTGGCTCTCTATCCCTCACAGCTGGCACAAGTGGAGCAGAGCTTATCCGGGGGGGCGGAGGTGGATGCAGGCTGAAGGCTGCAGGCTCAGGCTCCCTGCCCTGCTGCCCTTCCCCCCAGGGCTTCCAGGGCCCAGTGGGCAGAACCCAACAGAGCAGAGCAGGGCCAGGCAGGGAAGCTTGTTGCCAATGCTAGGAGCTGTGTATCACCATGATAAGGTGCCCCTGCCTGCCTGGCAGCAGCAAGGGACACAACCCCACGCTGCCCACCCTGCTACTGCTGGGCAGGCAGGGGGTGCCTTGCCATGGCGGCATAGGGTTCGCAATGGTGACACGGAGCTTCTCTGCCTTGCTGTGTCCTGCTGCACTGGGTTCTGCCTGCTGGGCTGAGGTGGCGCTGGGGGAGGGCAGTAGGGCAGGGTGCCCCAAGCCTGCAGCAGGAAGCCTGCCACCACCCCTACTTTGCACACAAATCTGGAGGGCATGTGCCCCCCATGCTCCCCCAGGAGTGCATGCAGCAGTGGGGAACCATCCCCAAGACAAGCCACCTGCAGCTCTGTCCTGCTGTCCTGCAGCCATGTATTCTGGCCCTGGACCCCAGGCCCCACGCATCAACCTGGCTGAGCAGCAGCCCCAGCCCCAGCCCTGCTCAACTCCCTTCCTCCCTATGGGGGCCACAATTACTGCTCCCCTCCACCTTGCCACCACCGTCAGACTTACCTGAAGGGAGCTGCTCTCCAGGCTGCCTGGTGGCCGTGTGTGTGTGCACACGTACAAGGCAACACTTTGGCATGTTTTTAAATAATTTACCTGCATAATGAGTCCATCCAGTACTTCCTATCCTGGGAAACCAGGCATATTGTGAAGGTGCTGTAAAGAAGAACTACATAAAAGTAGGACTGTCAAATTCTTCTGGTCCAGAGATCAGGCCCATGGACTCCCCTAATCCCACCCCCATGCTGGATCCAGTACATGCAGTGTGCTTCCCTCTCCACTACCACATACAGCATCTGCCCTGGTCAGTCCAGGACCCAGGCTTCTGTGCTGCACATTGTGCCCCTCTCATGGCTGGTCCAGGACTGGAGGAAGGGGTGGGGGGATGAGCTGCTATGTGATTCCCAGAGCAGGCACTATATCCAGTAGAGGTTCTGGAGCAGGCACCACCTGCGGTGAATGTCCTAGACTCTGTGCACAGGGTCAGTCCAGCAGTATGTGGGTCAGCTCATACCCAAGAGCAGCACTGGAGGCTGGACAACAGGGCTCTGTGGGCCAGATACAGGCCACAAGTTGTATCTTTGACATATCTATAATAAAAGAAGTATTTTTATACTATCATGGATGTCATTCACATACCAATGAATTTAAGATTAGAACATGTGGGTAATACCTCAATATTATCTGAGAAGCTGAAAAAACCATTTCATTCATGTAGCAGGAATAAGCTATATATTCAAGCTGAGAAAGAAAACTTTGCTTTAATCTTACAAATATCCTGTACAGCAATTTTTGCTTCCAAGGTCTGTGCAGATTGGTCCTATGAGATGGTGTTGAATTATGGAGGATGTCAGTATGTGAATATGGCTCGCTCAACTTAACAGCAGCACCAGACAAAGTACACACCATGGTTCCAAAGACAGGAGGAAAGACACGAACCACAGAACCACTTTTGGCATTTAATTAAAATTATAGGTGTACCTGGGCGGTACTCCAAAAGGTACCCCTCTCCAATTGAAGGGATCAAAGCAGGTGCACAAGCGTTGTGGGAGGTATATGGACTCTCCTCCCCCTATAGAGCAGAGCCAGACCACCAATGAGGACTTAACCATATACCTTTAATGAGGGAACAATACTGGGAACATAACAGGCATAATTGGGGGGGTATAGTGGGCACCACAATGCCCCAAGGGGGTTGGATTCAATAAAGGTTAGACACTTACAATCATTGACAAAAGACAGGGTTAACAAAATATAAAACACAAACAGCAGAGCAAACAATACTGGTTGGTGAAATATAAAAAGGCACAAAAATACAAAATGTCAAAGGACAAAGAAATACAGGACCTAGGTACCTGGAAGCTCCTTCCTCGTAGTCCCTCACTGGTCTCTTCCGTGAGTCAGCCATGCTGCCCCTTTTATCCCCCTCCAGGTGACCCAATGGGCTAAGCAGGGGACATGAGGGGTGAGTCTCTGGGGCCTGATTGGTGAGGAAAGGGAATCTCAAGTCCCCCAATCATCTTTTGCCCTTTCAAAACCCTGGGCTAGGTCACTGCCAGCTAGCCCGTCACATAGGGTAACTTAGAACAATTTATCAACAATCTGAAAACTCTAGAGCAGTGATTCTTAATCAGGGTGTTGTGCCACAATACTAGGTGTGCAAAGATTCATAAGATCAACTCTGAGATTTCAAATAGGAGTCCATAGTGTAAAAATCATTATGACCTCTTTTGGGCTTTCTGAGTTCCTTGTGGCAGAAGAATTGCCCTGTTATTTTTCTGTAGTCAAGAAATGAATGAAGACTAACAGCTGGCATTTTTCAAGGGGTGCCTTGACTTTACTGGGGGCAGGGAAGTGACTTGAGTCTAAAAAAGTTGAAAACCACTTCTCTAGGGTCTGCAGATTAGTTGAGGAATATTCAAAGGACAAGCTTTTGCTTTCATGACAGTTTTCACAAACAAAAGTAGGAAGTGATCTTTGATGTAATGGGGTCTGCTTGGTTTCCTGAGATGCAGAAGGTCTTCTGGTTTGGTTTTATAATATGCACAATCATGGTGCCATTCATAGGAACTGAGCCTTTAATAGTACCTGTTAAGAAATTGGGCAATTTTGTGGACTAATTGCTTAAGAATTAGAAATTTAGTAACCAAGGTTGTCATTTTCTTAACAGAAGTAGCCTTTTGTTCTGAACTTACCTGGAAATCTTGGTAGTCCTGTATGGTACGTTCCCTCCACTTGTCATAGAGCTAATAAGGTATGTGGGAGCTAAGCAAAGAAGAAAATATCACTGCCAGAAACCAATGCTTAATTCCAGCGTGTTTGTATTTTCACTCTTAAAGTTTTGCTCAGTCAAAATTACTTTACCAAACCACACCTGCTATCATCTGCTCTGAGTGCTAACACTGAGCTCAAGACCTAAAGATGTGTTGACACAAAAAGGCTGTGTCTCCCAAAGAAGCATAAGAGGCACATGCATGCCTCATTAATGAATAAGCTTACATTTCAGGAGAGCAGCAGCATTTTTTTATTTTGCATCCTTAGCCTACACTAAGCAGATCTGTACATTGTAGCCTCACATTCAGTTTCTCTGTACATTCATTATTAGCCTTATTTCATGTTTTATTTTCTACTATAGTTCTCCATGGTTTCTTCCTTCCTCCTGTTCCAACAACTACTTCCAGTCTTCCTTTGGCAATACTGGTAATATATGTTCTCCATGCCAGCTCAAGAGTGCTTTGTCATCCTGAGCTTGATTACCATTTGATAAATTTCACAAAGTCAAGATATATAAAGTGTTATCCAGTTTAAACACTTTAACGTTCTCATTGGGCAAAAAAATATGCATCTTCTATTCCACCTAGTGTCAGTAATACAGCATTTCAAATTTCTCTTATAATTCCATTTCCATTGAATTGAGAACAGTCCTTGTTTAGTAGCCTATCCGACTGTACTGAAACAGGCACCATTTCATGCTCTAACTTGAATGCAGGGAGGAGAAATGGCCAATAAGTAAAGCTAACACTACTCAAGACTGTAAAGAAAATTCTGTCACTCACTCCTAAAAGGCAAGTTTAAGTTTCTTCAAGTTTAAGTTTCTTCTTATTAAAACTAAAAAGTTTAAAAATATAAATCCTGCCAGAACCACCATCTTGTTGTTAAGGTTTGATGTCAGTAGGATCATATCAATCTGGGCCTATGTTACCCATGCTGAATAAACTGAAACGTCACCCTTACAACTGCCACCTGGAAACTTCCATAACAGAAATACTTCCTGTGTCAGGTTTTAACTCAAGACCCATTTTAACAACGTAGCTCAGCAAGTTAAAATATCAGCAGATATAATTATATTCACTACTACTTAATCCAGGGTAATTCTACAATTGCCTAAAATCTGCAGCCAAATTTAGAGTTTGTGGGGAGGGACAAGGAAGGAAGAACATGCAAAATTAAAGGAACTGCAGCTCAGCCCACTTCTGCTGTGAATTTGGTAGGGCCCTATCCCAGCAAATTAAGGACAGTTCAATCTGGTTCTCTTTTTATACATGATCTGCAAGTCACAAACTAAGGTATTTTAACTATATGTTAATTATGCTCTATCTTTCCAATTTATGATCCTGCAGTTACACTTAGACATCTTTATTTTATTCTCTAGTCCAAAATAAATAAAACACTTAATATTTCTTGTTTTGAGACTAAATATTAATAACATTAATATAATTAATAACTGTTCCTGCTTTGAGCAGAGGGTTGGACTAGATGACCTCCTGAGGTCCCTTCCAACCCTAATTTTCTATGATTCTATGACCATCATACAGTCATTGCCTCTCTGTGGGTCTATAACTGGGGGCTTCTGGTAACTGCTAGCACCTGCCCCCATCACCACTCAGCTATCATCACAGGACTCACTGTAGAAGTAAGATATCCTGTCTTGCAAAGTGGGAATGCCATTGCACATCAACAACCACACCATTCTTTGGGAAGGAAACTTGAATCTAATGGCAAGAAAAACCTAGATGACTAGAGGCTTCTATTCCATGCAGCTTTCATCTGCTTTTTCAGCCATGGTGATATATTCTTTCTTCATATGCCTGTGCCTCTGTGGAGGATTTTAATTTTTGGATTGCTGTCATTCTAGAAATCTCGCTCTTGACCTTGCTACCATGGCTGACCCTATCAGGAGTACAAACCTCCAGACAGTATCACTCTTGAGGTTCTTGGTAGTGTAGAAGCCTCTCTGCTATGTCAAGGGTGTAATCCTTGGGAAGACATGCACACAGACATGCACACACTGGTTTGAGTGGGCTGGACTCAAATAACAAAAGGAAAATTAGTTAAAGTTGATACCAGTCCCACCAGCCTGACAAAGGAAAGTGTCTCTAGTGGGTTATGGAATAGAGAAAATCCCATACAACTTACTGATTCATTGGATGCACTGGCTGGGGAAGTAGTTAGTTGATTTCACAATGATTACACACTCAATTCATACAACACAATTTTATTTTAAAATTTTTTGCTACACATGTAACACTACTTAGCTTTAAGAAATACCACAAACATTAAGAACACAATAACTACATATATCAGAAACAATGCTCCAAATGCACTTCCTTAAAACAATTACAATTACAA
>JAGPOW010003685.1:40157304-40190638 GCA_030014935.1 Caiman crocodilus
TAGCTTTAAGAAATACCACAAACATTAAGAACACAATAACTACATATATCAGAAACAATGCTCCAAATGCACTTCCTTAAAACAATTACAATTACAACTCAAAGTTAAATTTGAATCAATACTATTATTTTCATAATATATTTACAATCCTAGAATTCCAAGAAGCCAAACTCCTAGATATGCTTTCATTCCTCAGTAGTACAATTTAATGGGTTGGCCTCAGAAGTATGGTTCAATGGGCTCTCCTCAGCAATACAATTCAATGGGCTCGCCTCAGCAATACGGTTCAATGGGCTGGCCTCAATACTGATAGGACTAAGTCCCCTTCCTTCAGTACCTTTCGGGTGCTCCACGGCTTCAGCGTGAACTAAGAGATTTGTGTTCACAGAGAGGGTGGTTCAGGTGATCAGTCTGATCCAGCCTACACTTGCGATTCTTCCTTCACTGTTCTGCAATTGAGGTCACTTCCAAATTGGGACAGTAGGTTACAGTTTTTATTGAGTGAGTTTCAGTCTTGGGGCCCTCCTACCCAAACCTGTCACTACTCCCAAATTTGGGCTCAGATCTTACTTAATGTTTGCTTAAGGGTCATTTTTAGGTTAACTTTGTTAAAGGCCTCTAAAGATAAAATTCAAGAGTTAAGACTTTGAGCAAAGTCAGGACCTTCCGCACATAGACCAAAACAATGGCCTAGATAAGAAGATAAATATTGTCTTCTTCCTAAACTGGCTAATGGGCAACTATTATAAGCATTCAAACTATTACATTCAATATGACAGAAAGAAAACATGCTTCTTAGCAATACTTACTCCTGTCTTTGAATATGCCACTCAGTACTAGCAGTCATGCATACAGACACCTACATGATTCACTAGGTAAATACAGTGGCTTTAAATAGAAATCCAGAGTATCAAAAGTATTCTGACCCACTGTGGTCTTACTGGGCATCTATCCACATGCTCTGGTATGGAGGGGGCACACTTTAATTAGAGGGGCTCTGAGAGCTCTGAGAGCCCCTCTAATTAAAGTTTCTGCAGCATTATGTGTATTCAGCATCTAGCACAAAAAATGGTGGTGGGAGCGCTTTAAAGCTCAGTTGATGAGCTTTATTAAAGCATCCATGTCGCCATTTTGAAATACGGGGACAACAAATACACATTAGCATGCATTGGAGCAGCAATCCATCACGTGTAGAGATGCCCTCTGAGTTCTTTGCGACAAAATAATTTCTTTATTATTTTTCTGTAGTCAAAAAATGGGCGAAGGATAGAACTGGCATTTTCTGAAGAGTACCTTGTGTCTCACAAGGTTGAGAACCACTGGAATAAGTATATCTGTGAAATGGTAAAATACACTGATCTGAATCCAGCAGTCTAAATACTTATAATATACCATGTCAGCATTCTTTAAATACATGCAGACTATTTAGATTAACCTGACAATGTTCCCTATTTATGAGGTAATAAATCATATCATGAGCTAAATAAGCCTATTAGATAATAATATAGGAAAATAACTTTGAGGCCAAAAGTCAGTGACTTCATAATAATGTTATTAACAGGAAACACTTTAAATGCAATGACTGTGATGAAACTTGCCTCTTATTCTCTCACTGCAGCCTTCTGGTTGATCCCAATATGTTCCTTGAAAATAAAATCCAATGCAAAAACTGGTTATTGTCTTTGGAATTCATATTTTTATCTATCTAAAACAAACAAGCTGAAGTGAGCATGGACTTACAAAAGCTTATGCTATAAATCTCTGATTTAGGTAATCTATAAAGTGCCTTCAACCTCTGCTTCTACATCTTTCCCAAAACTAACTTCTTTTCACTCAACCTCCCCTGATGCTACATGGCTACTGGACACAGCTCCCTCACTTAAAGATATTCCATTTAAAGTTAATTATATTTAACGTTAGAGGTTGAGTGTGGTAACTTGATGGGGAGAGGATAAGAAACTGAAATTAGCATATTTGTTGTGAGAACATTGCTGGAAAACAGAGTTCAGAGAAACATTAGCTAACTGGAGTAAATGAGTCGAAAGAGAAGGATTTGACTACTACCCCTCACAGGACATAGTGCATGCTGCTACAGGAAAAAACCCAGTCTTTATACCAAGCCAGAAAAGTACAGAGCTAGTTGTCAAACGAACCCACCTTCTGATGGAGGTAGATGAACCTGAATATTCTTCATAAACCAAGAGACAGGAGGACATAGTCATGATATGAAGAGTGGCTGTAGTGCAGGAGATGTGATTCTTCCGAAGAGAGATAACTGGGCTTGTGTTGACTCTAATGTCATTCCTGTGTTCTACCCATCCAAAACAATTCCATTCCCATGTAGTGCACTCTTTACAAATTGTGAGCTACAGCAGGAGCTTAATTGGTTACATATTTATATAGTGTCTGATTATTCATTTTCAAAAGAGACCAAACAGTGAAACGTCATTGAGATATGAACAAGTTACTGTATATCCCCTTATTATGTACAAAAAAAGGCATAAGGTACACATCATATTTATCCAGATTACTTTTGAACAAGTTCACTTAGTAAAATATATTAAAACAAATCTTTCAATAGAATATCCTGCTTTTTCAGAAGTTAACAGAGAACTTATAGGAAATGCACACTTTCAGCCTTGCATTGATCTCTGTATGTTTAGCCATGAGGAGTCCTAGTGGCATCTTCAGGTCTATTCTGAGGTAGCTGCAATGGTTTTTTGGAACTTGCTTTGTATCCAAACTCGCTGCATTTTCACCTTTTTCTTCCTGTTGATTTGTAATCATTGATCAACTAGATTCTGCACTTCAGCTAGTCCAGCTAGGGTGAACATATTGTGTACTTCACCTGTTTCTCCAAAATGAAGAATTACTCCAGTTAAAGCATGCTAAACTGGTATAGATATTGCTGTCTACCAACTGAATAGCATATAGCTTGTTACAGAAAGAACCAAGCTCTGTTTGCTAGCCCAGCGTAGGTACTGCCCCCAAGAAAGCTTTTGCCAAAAGAGCATGTTGTCATAACACCTAATTAATTATAATATATAGTATAGAATTCTATAGTATAGAATTTCATGCCTGTGGTCCGAAGTATATCAGCCAAGGTAAAGTTCTATGTAAAACCAGCTTTATTTATGATTCTCTGCAGGGGTTACTTTTGCCAATGGTAATCTATTTTTTCAGCTTCAGATTAATGATGCTGGGAGCGTCAAAAACCCAGAGAGTGCCTGGCACATTAGGGATCTGCTCTATGGCCTGTAACTCTCCTCACCTTCCCAGTCTTGTATTACAAAGATATGGGCAAGACTCTGAACTGCAGACAATGCAGGTCAGGAGGTCATAAATGGCATAAAGTCCAGCAGATCCTGGTCTTCTGTGAGCAGAGTCAGGTTCCTGTTCCAGATTACAGTGTCAGTCAACACTCTCCCTAAGGAGAAGGAGTGTGCAAAAGCCATAGAATCATAGAAAGTTAGGGTTAGAAGGGACCTCAGGAGGTCATCCAGTTCAATCCCTGGCTCAAAGCAGGACCATCCCCAACCAGACCATCCCAGCCAAAGCTTGGTCTAGCTGGATTTTGAAAACCTCAAAGGATGGAGCTTCCACCACCTCTCTAGATAACTGGTTCTAGTGTTTTACAACCTTCCTAGTGAGAAAATTCTTCCTAATATCTAACCTAAACTTCCCTTGCTGCAACTTGAAACCATTGCTCCTTGTTCTGTCATCTGCCACCACTGACAACAGTTTAGCTCTATTCTCTTTCTAACCCCGCTTTGGGTAGTTGAAGGCTGATATCAAGTCCCCTCTCCATTGCCTCTTCTCTAGACTAAATAAACCCAGGTCCCTCAGTCTTTCCTCATAAGTCAAGTCCTCTAGCCCCCTCACTATTTTTGTCACCCTCCACTGGACTCTCTCCAATTTGTCCACATCCTTTCTGTAGTGGGGGGCCCAAAACTGAACACAGTACTCCAAAAGTGGCCCCACCAGTGCTAAATAGAGGGGAATAATCACTTCCCTTAACCCACTGGCAACACACCAGCAATGCAGCACATTATGCCATTAGCGTTCTTGGCAACAAGGGCACGCTGGTGACTCATATTAAGCTTATTGCCCACTGTAACCCCCTGGTCTTTTTCTACAAAGCTGCTGCCCAGGCAGTCACCCCAAGCCTGTACTGGTACATGGGATTGTTCCATCCCAAGTGCAGGACTTTGCACTTGTCCTTGTTGACCCTCATGAGATTTCTTTTGGCCCAATTCTCCAATTTGTCTAGGTCACTCTGAATCCATACACTACCCTCCAGTGCACCGACTACTTCCCCCAGCCTGGTGACATCGGTAAACTTGCTGAGGGTGCACTATGCCATCTTCCAGGCTGTTAATGAAGACATTGAACAAGGCCAACCCCTGGGGCACTCCACTTGATACCAACTGCCAACTAGAAACTGAGCCATTGATTAGTACTCCCTGAGCCCAATGCTCCAGCCAGTTTTCTAACTATTTTACACTCCATTCATATAGCCCATACTTCCTTAGCTTCCCTACAATAATGTTGTGGGAGACTGTATCAAAAGCATTGCTAAAACCAAGGTACATCACATCCACAGAGTTAGTTTTCTCATCATAGAAAGCAATCAGGTTGGTCAGGCATGACTTGCCCCTGGTGAATCCATTCTGACTGTTCCTAAGCACAATTTTTTCCTCCATGTGTATCTGCAATTAGGAATTTGGCAGAACAGAGGTGACACTTCTAGAGCCAGATGCAGCAGCTCTGTAATCAGAAGCCAACTTCAGTGCAAAACATAGCATTGGTACCTGCACTGCAGCCCATCATCTGGCTCAGTGCTTAAACCAGAAACAAAAATAACTATTTCAAGCATAACCTTGACAGAGGAAAACATCTTAAAGACTGGGGCTTATTGTGAATCCTACAGAAGTATTGAAATAAGGACAATTCCAGTAACAACTGCAGGTCTTTTTCTAGCTACAGATTCTCAGACCCAAGAACACCTATGGAAGCAGGGAACCCCACATTGTTGTTATACTCAGCCCTGTTCCATGGGTACCTTTAAGAGGGAGGTGCTGGTCATCCATCAGTTTGTCCTGTCTATGCTCTTGAACCAGCTCAACACCCTGCCTGTACTATTGAGCATTCTGGTCATTCTTCAAAGATGGGTGCTGGGGTTCCTTTCGCCAGAACTGCATTGGATCTCTGCAGGCATCCTGTGACACCTTTTGTGAGAAGTGGGGGCAGGGCCTGGTTTGCATCTCCAGCCAAGTGCACACCTTTTGTCTCTAGACTCTAGAGACTCCTTTGCAGTGCTAGCTGTTAGGGAGCATGGTGCTCAATAGGGCATGCCTTCCTGTATCGCCTCCAAGGGTTCTGATATTAATGGCAGCTCTTGTACCTAAGGTCTCTCCATGCAAGACCTCAGCAAGCTGCCAGACATCTACCATGACTTTCTCAGGACCTGGAGGTGAGTCTTCTTATCCATATCCACAGATACAGGGATCTAGGGTACAAACCTCCTTACTGAACTCCTGCTGAAAAACCAGCAGCTGGTGGTACCAGTGATGAAGGTGTCCTGGGTGTGCTGGCGATGGTCCTGGCTAATATCACTTACATTAGGACCTCCTGGGCTTTGTCAGGCAGGGATGGGCTAGTGTAGAGAGTTGTCCACACTGCGCATGACCTGCCACTTATTCTAGGATGCCAAGACTACCCGGCTGTCAACGTTCTTTGCCTATAACGAAAAAGTCCTGTGGAAGGGTAGTTTCTATCCATCCATACCCCACCAGTCCTTCAGAGCTTGTTGTGGGGTCTCTGCCTTGACAGACCTCCCAACACTCCCAAATGCACCACCTCAGTAGGCTGGGGGACATCAAACCAATTCACTTCTGGACAGTCCATTGCTGTCAGCTCTACATCCTTAAGATCCCTACCATTCACCATCCTGCTCTTGCATCTCACCCAGACATCAAAGGTTAGGACACCTTCACTGAGGGCAAGGGTCCCCAGAGGATCAACTTGTATTTCTCCTCAGTCCTATGAGCCATGGGAATCTAGGCTGGCTGCTCCTACACAGAGTCATCAGCATGGGCATGTACCTGGTGCACTTTAGAGTTCTCTAACACTTGACCTTTCTGTACTTAAAAGGAGACCATTGTGCATGCCTAGCTTGACTGTGCCAGGTTGCACAGCCCCTCTACAGCCTCAAGAGCCTGTTATTGAGGATTTGGCCACGCTTTCCTACACCTTTTATTTTATGCACATCTACATGCTCCTTAAATAAGTTCAAAGGGCAGTAGGTACTAGTCAGCATTTTCTGATTGGTATCCTCTCAAATCATTTTCTGATTGGTAAACACCTCCTTCATTATCAGTTTTCATCTTCTGTCCCAAGAATTTAGTTTTATACAGTTAGCTGCTTCCCCCTAATTCTTGAGGGGTTTTCAGCAGGACCTAGGACTGTACTTGTATAACAAAAAGACCTGTTCTACAAACAGACCCCAAAGGCACAATCAGGCCCTAAAGGCCATTTAGTTAAGAAAATATTTTTAGAGACCTGATTTTGATCTTATGCCTATGTTAACAGCATGCATGGCAGTTATTCTTGTGCAAAATTGAAGTACAGTTAAAATTGGGCCCAAAGTTAGTCAAAACCGCTATAACAACTTTAGACCTATTTCTTGCTTAAACAAAAATCAATCCATGTTTCGCAAGTCTAAAAAATAAAAATAAAAATGGACTAGATACTTTTATGGATTCCACAAGATCAGTTTATGCTCTTTCTGCTGACTCTATGAGAGCTGAATAGATATAGAGCAATGATGCTGGTTCAGAGACAATATTTATGCAGAGCAAATAAACTCTATGGCTGTTAAATAAAAATAGCCAGACTATATCTTCAGCTTCAGCAGAACAAAGCTGGGGAAGTAAAGTAAAATCTGTCTTCTGTAAGATTCTTTAAAAACATACATTTCAAGTTTGTGAAAAAAAGGGAAAATCAAAGAAGGGGGTCTATGAGATTTACAAGTCTTTTAAGTAAGAACTTTAGCAACCCTAACAATCTCAAGAGACACTTAGTACTCTCCAATAAAGCCAAAATTCATTTTTGTTCCTTTTGCATCATACCTTTGGTAAATAAATAAGCTCTGGTACCATCTCCTTGGACATTAAAATTCTCTGACCAACAGTGGCCTAAGAGACAAAAAATATGTAAAAAGAAGGTTTAAGAGATATAAACAAACTGAAAAACAAATACTGAACTAAAAGAAATCTCTAGACAATACCATTTTTAAAACAAAGCTGTGTTGTATCATATCTTCCGTAGTCTTGAAATAACAACATCCCTCCAGGTTTCAGTAATTTAGTCAGTCTATTTACAACTCCTTGCAATCTTCAAAAACAAATATGATACTGGTGAAATTCCAAAGATACCTGCTTTATTTAGCTGTTTGGTCAAACATGTAGGTTTCTGAGGCCTCAGTATAAAGAATCTCCTAAACATGCTAGATGCTAACAGCCTCAGTACAAAAAACAAGAAGAGAGATTCACAAATGAGGGTGCAAAGGGACACAAATTTAAATACAATGGAGAGAGGAATCAAGTTCTTTCCTCCTCTTAAAAATTAAAGGATGGATTAATGTAGGGTTCTTGAGATCTGGACCTCTATGGTTAGAGGAAGGCTGGAGTAAGTTAGAGGCAAAGCAGCAGGTGTACAGTGAAATAAACAACCGTCTACCTGACTGGATGGAGTGGATCAGGCCATCTTTCTAGGTAGGAAGATAAAAGACTAAAGCGGTAAAGGAAGAGGAAGGCAGATGGGAATCCATCAAATCTCTGTATCTAGATATCCAGCTAACCTCTCTATCTAGGTATTCAGACAAGGCATATAATTGTGCTATGTGTATGTCTATTCTCTGGGAATGGAAGGGAGACTAAACTGCACTTGTGAAGGGGAATCCAGTAGAAGAAACCAATCTGGACATATTGGTGGGGGGTGGGGGGAACTCAGTGTCACCCTAAAACAACTATGGTATAATAAAGCCTTCTTGAACACAAGGAGTGAGCACAGAAGGCATCTGAAGCACAATCCCTCTTGGGGCTCCTTCTATAGTGTTGCAACTGATGCACTGATGCTTGCCTAGGGCTATACCTAATGGCACAAACTAGCCCCTGAATAGCAGCACTGAAGAATTCCAACTTACTCCCACTAATCTTGAAGGTGCTGACTATTTCTGACTTTTAGGAGGTATCTCAGGAGAAAAAGAAAATTATGAGCCAAGAAGCAGCATGTAAAAAAGATAATTTTGTTCTTTTATTTTTAACATAAGCATGGGATTTGCTTAGAAATCAAATATTTAAAAGACCTGTTTGAACACACAAAGCCAGTCCCAGTATTTCTGCCCTAGCAATAATGGTAGTCAGAATAGACAAAAATAGTAGTCAGAAAAGAGAGTTAGGCACAAAAATAAAGACTCTGCATAGGCGAATATGTCTTTTGGGCATTTACAAGGAAATCTGGACAAAACTTGCACATATATGTACAAAATGGAAATGTTCTGAAAAATATGACCCAGTAATTGCACATTCAATATAGGGCACAAAGAAGTTTGACACCTTCCAAATTATCACTTTGTTTTGAGACCAACTTCAACAGAAAAGGCTGCTAGCAGAAAGTTTTTTCTCAAAATCCAAGATGAGCAACTGAAAAAAGGAGAACACAGAGGCCTAACAGCAAAATATTACCTGATGGTTTCTAAGGCAGTAAATACAATAAACACCTGAGGAATTGACCTTTGTAGATATCCAGGTTCATTTATTGAGCCTCTTAACTATCATTCTCTGTGTTTTCTTTGTCATCTCTCAGATTTCAAACTTCTAGACAGTTTCTATTAAGAGCTCTTAAGAGCAAGGGTCTAGATTACAGTTTTCTTTATGCTATCACTTGACTTCTACATGATGCCTATAATAAATCTGGTATCTTTTAGTACACGTATGTCAAACCCATCTGGCTCATAGTGCTGTTCATGGGCTAGATCCAGACACACCTCTGGTAGCAGGGCAATTGGCAGTGGCATTAACTGCTGTGTCATCTCAGGGAGCAGCAGGGATTAACTCAGCTATTTCTTGCCTCACTGCTGTTGAAAAGCTTCCCCAACAGGGCTCTATACCCTAAAGTTCAGTGGCAGGCTCTCCCCCTGCTCACCGTACCCCAAAATTCCTGGCCCTTCCAAGAGCCCCACAGATCAAATGACATGGCTCTGCAGGCTGAATTCTTCCTGAAATCCATATACTTAACACCCCTGATTTTAATACATAAACCTTTGAAGACTGCATTACACTACAAAGATTACTACACAAAGAGATGTCTTCTGGCTCCTAAACTTCAGGGGGGGAAACCCCTTATACTCAAAGGGTTAATGTGAGGCAGTCCCCAGGAATTCTGACTAAACATTCAGTTATTCTTTCTAGTCACAAAAAGGTGCAATAAAATATATTTGGTCTAAAACCTTGCCCACTGCACTCATGTAGACTTGAATCCTCTGTTTGAATTGTGTTTGGAATATGCACCCAAGCTTTGCAAAACACTCTTCTGCTCATAACTTGTGCTCATCTTTGAACAAACAGGAAGGAGAGATATCCTATATAGGAAAATCTTTTTCAGCAAAAAACTAATCATTAATAACTCAACCACTCAGCCAAGAGAATAGTTCTCTAATGTAAAAAAAAAAAAAGAGGTGAATACTGTTCTATTGTTTGCTGAGTACCTGGAAGTCCATTTGCAATGCAGTTTGTAAAGCAAAAATCCTACCATTATAGGTACAATATGCATTTCCTTTTGTACAGTCTGGATAAATGAGGAATTGAATTGCAGTATTGAACTGGTGAGTATGAATTACATATACCCTTTGGTATTTTCCCCATAGAAGATATTTTCAAAATTAGTCAGATTTAGAAACAAAAAAGGTGGTTCATTAGATAGTGAACATGGCTTTAATAGCAAATCTGAGAGCTTTCAACATAATATTGTGCACGAAAAGTAAACTAAATGTGCTTAATCCAAACAAGCCACACACTCTTAAATTAATTTATTTTTAAGAGGCCAGCACATATGCACTTGTGTGTAACTAAATCAGCACCCAGACCTTTATCAACATGTTGTAAGATGCTAAATCAAGGATGTTTGTTTTATATCTTGATCACCAAGAGTAATTTCCCTCTGGGAGACTAGCAGTCTGTTCCTGAATTTGTAATTTTCTTGAAGCACTGTCACTTTTAATAGGTATGTGTCTTACTAGAATACACTCATTTCATTTTGATGGTGACAGGAGCCTCACTAATGAAGTAGTTGGACCAGCTTCTCTCACACATCTGAAAAGGGGAAATGGCATTTAAAATGCCCTGTATTATGCAAAATATAGCATGCTAAATAATAAATTCAAGATTCATCATCTTGCTTTGATATTCTTGAAAACCACTAGTGATAAAAGAGCTTTAACCCATTTGCTTTGCCCTTTAGTCTTCATTTACCTGTCAGGATGAATAGCAGAGAACACAAAGACAAGAAGAATGACATCCAAGATCTCATCTGGAAAAGGGTAGGGTAAAGCATCATCACACACATCATGAACAAAGGCAGAACACCAGGCTGGATTGTAGGATGAGTGTGACTGTCAGGATAAAGATTAAGAGAAGCACCAAGAGAATAGCAGCGGTTAATACATTTAGCATGACTCAAGAAACATTTTTTCAATTATTCCGTTTTGTATAACATTTCACATAAAGCTGATTCTGTTCTGGGATCTTGTTCAGGCTGTGAGACAGGCTTACTGACAGCATTCATTCTCTCCAGGCAGAACAAGACTTTGTTCTTTGGAGTATAGAAAACTCCAGTGTTGTCAGAACCATAATACCCCATTTCAAAAGGATAGTTTTCTTGTAGCCTTCTGTATTCCAGGCTTATGGGGTACACCACACTCTCAAAAATGAACACATTAAATACCTTTACCAACTCCACTGCTCCTGAAGCAAAATCACAACAGTACAGAAAGCCCCCATGAGTATCACTAGGAACACAAAATAAACAGTGGTTAAGGAATTGCTATTGTAAAGGATAAGAGTCTATGTTGATGGTCACAGAACAGAACAAGGCTTCTTGGGGAACTCTGCAAGGCAGCACTGGGTACACTGAGCAAATGAGTCAGATCTGAAAGAATACTTGCCAACTACTGGTGAAGTAGAGGAGACTCTCAGACTTTCTCCTGCACTGCCCAATAGCCAGGGAAGAAGTGGCAAGGAAGAGACAGAAGATGGTGTTGGATGGAGTTAGAGAGACATAAGTAGTTGTGATGGTACCATGATACTGCATTATGACAACAGGTCAAAATTTTACTGTGAAGTTGTTTTGTGGCTCTCTGCAGCTCCATTAAGATTCTCTAGCACTGGTCCATTCATGTCATATAATCAGTAACAGGAAAAACATTTATTTTTCCTGCAATTAAGATAATTACTTATCAACAGTTCTGAAAAGGTCTAGGTATCCTGATTCCCAGGTATCAATTATGCTGGGTTTGATCTGACTTTGTGGCTTTGATTGTTTCCTTCCATCACCTATTGCCTTCTTAATCAAATACGTGTTATTTTCTTGTAATGTTGCTACCCTTTCCCTTCACATCCACTGCAAAGCCAGCTTTTCCCTCACACCAAACAATGCAAGTGACATAGTTTTATCAACTCTTTCACAACCAGCATAAAAAAAAAGGTGAGCAGAACAGAAGCTAAGCTACTGTAAAAAGAGGATTACCCCTCAGAAAATTCATTAATTTCTTCTAAAGTGCTATGGATTTTGGACAGGATGTTATGGCAATAGAATGAAGTGAACTTGTGCCTCTGCCCAACAGATCTTCCAAATTATACAGTTTAGTAGAGGCTGTGTATAAAGAATCAATAGGAAAACTCTCTTGGACCTAAAACATCCCATCCAGAACAAAACCTTTATCAGTTTTGCAACTACTAACCAGATAAACCCAGGGATTGTGAAATCAAGATCTAGCATGGGTGAGGGCAAGCAGCTGAATTTCTGATTGATCTTGGGTGTCCATGCGGGTTTAGTTAATACTAGCCAATTGCCCATCAAAAATGATGGATGGGGGTTGCAGGCAGGGTCAGAAACCTACATCTGCTCCCCCACCACCATCAAGACCAGGCCTGCTCACCCTTCCCTGCACTCCACTGTGGGACCAGGCCTGGCCCCCGCACCCTCCTCGCCACTGTTTTGGGGCTCGGCCTACTCAACTGCCCCAGTTGGGGCCAGGCTGGGCCCAGTGTTCCTTCCCCATACCCTCCGTTTTGGGGCCAGGCTGGGATCGGCATGCCTCCACCCCTCCACCGTCCTTATGGGGCCAGTACTGGGCCCGCCCCCCACCTTCTCCACCGTCGTTTGAGGGCTGGGCTGGGCTGCTCCCCCTCACTCTCCATTTTGGGGCCAAGCCGGACCTGGTGCACCCTCCGCCACCCTCCCTGCTGCGTTTTGGAGCTGGTCCGCTCCTCCCATCCCCCCACCCCCTTGCATTGCCCTGGGTCTGCTGCTCTGCACCCCCACCACTCCTGAGGACTGGCTTCTCCCCCCCCCGGCCTGCTTCTTCCCGCCCCCGCAGTCATGTCGGCCCGGCCCTGCTGTTCCCCCCAGCATTGGGAGGGAGCAGTGCAGGAGAGAGAGAGGAGGCAAAGCCTGCAGTGCTGGCCTCAGCCCCACCCTTTCATATTTAATGCCTGCAGGAAGCAGGGCAGGGGGGAGGGAAAAGGGTGCTGGCCTTGCCCCCACCCAAAAGTGTCCCAACCCCACTCTCCCCTGTGCTGCTGCCACTGCCTCCAAGTAGCAAGGAGGGGGTGGGTGCCACCTCCAGGGAGCAGGGCAGGGGAGGTGAGGCTAGCACAGCGGCGGCGTCCCCCACCCCTTGTGTCCCCATCATCATCATGTCAGTGCTCCACCACCTCCTGTCCAAATGCTGTATTCACACTCTGATTGGTTGTTTCTGTCAGTTCAGTAAATGTCTTCACTGAAGTAGAGCTGTCTGTTTGCTGCTTGAAACTTCAGGTTGCACTGGGCCTCCCCAAAAGAGGTAAAGACCCTCTCCTAGGGGCAGAACTAGATGCGAGTCAGGGCCATGGAGAACCAGAGAGCAGGAGGGATTGAATGGCTAGGGTCTGATAGCAGGAGCGAACTTGGGATGTGCCCCTGATCTAGAAGCCTGGGCTGGCTTTGGGTGGCAGGGAGGGGGGACACAGCCCATCAGAACTGACTGACCTAGTTACCTAAATGACTCAGTCATTAGGATGTATAAACAGATGATCAGAGAAATCAGGAAGAGACCTTAATAAAAAGTTTCCAGTCAAATAACAGGCATAAATCTGGTCTGGATGGTTATCCCACAGTTGATTTAGATTAAAGAAGCAATATCTGTGTAAAGAACCATTGCTTTTATTTTTAATTTTGGATCATAAAAACATATACATCCATATTCCCAAGGAGATGAATTTTTTTCTTTCAACCGGAATATGATCCCAGCTGTTTCTACCCACTTTCTTGTATGTAGACAAAAGGCAATTTTTATGATACCAAATATAGCCTAAGTTCTACTTAGATATAAGGACACATGCCTTTGAATAGGTAAGGTTGTTGGGTTTGATCTGGGCAGTGCAGGAAAGGCTGTGAGGTAAGGTGTTTCAATGCACCTATCTGGTCACATGTATGATTTGCATATAAACTGAAATCACCAACTAAAATATTGACCAAAAGATTCATAATTACGAGAACTCTTGCATGAAAAACATCTCTTGTTTACTAAATATCAGTTTGAGTTTTCACTTCTGAACTTCACTATTATCTATCAAATGGAGTCAGCGTGTAGTAATGTGAAGAGAAGGTTTGTGTTGCATTACTTAATCCCTTGAGCCATGCCATCCCATCTGCTTAGCAGCTTCTGTTCTAGGAGGTAAGCACATTTTCTTTGCTATGTATGTGGTTAGCGTTTATTGGAAGAGCTGTGCACAGATCAGAGGAAAGAAGAGACTTCTTTCAACTCTTTTCTCCAAAAGCTAGTATTGGTACTACAGACAAATACTAATAGTTTCCATTTCCATACTGACTTTCATCCTCAATGCAAATTCTATGTTAGGCTTACAACATCTGTTTTATAGAAGCACACCATTATCAGACATGGAAACTGAGGCATAGAGTGAATTAAGTGCCCTGCCAAGAGTACATAGGCAGTGGGTTTAAGTGTTTGGAATGGTATATAGGTCTCACTACCAGACCAAACATTTTCTATCCCTTAAACACCATGTAATGAAAGAAGAAACTTTTGTTACTAGGGAAAACAAAATATGAGAGAAACACATTGGGTACATATATGAGGAAAAGATTCATAATTACGAGAACTCTTGCATTAAAAACATCTCTTGTTTACTAAATATCAGTTTGAGTTTTGTCTATGAACAACCATATGTTTCTTGCTAACTATGATTCTCTCTAAAAGTATTATCGAAAATACAGTCCTTTAGAGCTGTGCTAGCCAGTACCCCTACACATATCTACTAACAATACTTACTCTTTTAGCCCTACCAGTGATGTACTGTGATACCTCTGATGCAGGAGCAACACTGATGTTGCTTAATCTGAAAATACTTTAAGGAGATTTGCAAAGATATGGTCCTACACTCAAGAATTCTGCTCTCACAATCAGCTTCTGTATTATCTGATACATAGTTTAACAAATATTCTGAACCATCTTTATACAGCACCTCTTGTTATTAGTCACATCTCTCCTATCACTATCACTTGAAAAGAATGCTGCCTACGATCACTCCAGTATTTCAAAGTTAAACAGAACTGAGAATAGCCATTAGAGATGCTTGGATTAGGATAGACAGTGGGAAGTGCCAAGAAGGTGGCAGAATGCCGAGTACTAAACATTTGCATAATTCTTTAAATAACATTTAACACATCAAACTATCGTATTAAAGGGCAAGACCCAGCCATGCTGAGTAATAATGTAGAACTGTTTTACACTGCAAGTGCCAAGTTAATTGAGGTCATATACACTGGATTTCAATAGTCTGTGGTGCACATTCATAAAACTTATTCTGCTCAATGATAAAAATGCAAAACCAAGCCTCCTGTTCAAAAGATTCTTAAATCTGTTAGATTCAACATCTTCCCCAAAAGGTCTGATCAAAACCCTTGCTTTTAGCTCCTCAGTAATTTTTCTAAATCTGATCACTTGTTTAATAAATGAAGAAAATGGCTAAAATTAAAACCTTTAAGATTCTAGTACTGAATTATTAAGCAAGTTCTGAAACAATGCTAGCTTGTTGGCCAGACTTTTTTTTAAATAATATCTTTCTTTCATTGTACAATATCTATATGTGTAGCATCACTGTCAATTAGTTTTCCTACTAAAGTTATAGAAACTACTATTATTAAATTAATGTAGTTAACAATTTATTTATGAATTTAGCAGATGATACAGAGCAGAAAGATTACATGTCAAATTCAACGTGATGCTACTGTGCTAGTGCACAGAATTCTGGTTAAGGAGCTGCATTGGGTAATTAAATTTACACTAATGAAAATGTTAACTTTCCTTTCTCAGTTCCTGAAAGAGTTTTATGAAGGGATTATCTGGCTGGACATTAGAGGTTTGTGTTCATTTTGTTTATTTTATGAAGCAGCTCATTTGTAGAGTTTTTCAAAACATGAAAAAGCACAATGTTTCTTGGTACTCTGAGCATCCGAAGCTAGGACCAGGAAGAAATCTGTTACTTCATGGGGTTTTTTTTTCTTTAATGGAATCTTTTCTGCAGCAGCTTTCTGCTGCAACCATGCTTGAGAAGAGACTGGACATACTAATGAGTCAACCAAATGCCTGGAAGTGGGTTCATCAGTCTGTTCAGTTTTTGCTTTTCATGTTGAGGTTGGTCAGAGCTGTTCTATTTTCATATTTCAATATTGTAGGAAACTTATTTTTCCCCCCCTTACTGCAGTTTCCAAGGACCTAAAATAACCTGCTCATTAGCTTTGGTCTAGTTCATTGTTAACATAAATAGGCCAAAATGTGCTACTACTTGCAGTGGGAAGCTGGAGCTTTTTGAAGGAACATTACCAGCAATACTCACCTATTCAAGTCTTAAACAAGAAAGCATTCATAGAAAATGTCCTTGGATTCTTACATTTCTTGGCATTAAGCAAATGCTTATTTTATTTCTAGTGACTGCAAATTAAGATCTAATTGATTTTAGATTATGAGGAAGAAGGTTATGTGAACCATAGCTTAGTTTCCAGCTCTGGGTTCATTTTCATTGTTTTAGCTACAAAAAATGAAAATATTAGAGGTGAAGTCTAGAAAAATAAACATTGTCCTCATGTACTTAGATAAAAAATAAGAGAAAGGGAGAGAATTTAAAAGGACAGGATGATAGGATAGCCCTAGAATAGGGTCATATTTCAGGCTGGTAGGCAAAGTTGTTTCCATTAACCTTGAGAGGAAATTCGAGCCCTATTCTCAGTGTATTAAACGGCAAAGAGATAAGTGGCACTAGAAAAAAAAATCCCTTGGTCACATGGTATTAAAAGTGAGGAAGAACACAGTGCAGAAGATCTATTCACAGGAAAGTTAAACATGCTTCGACCTGTGCCATAGCAATATCAATTAAAATGTGGCTATTTCAACAGCCCTATAACCTTTGAAACAAATTACTGCCCCAGTGCACATATATTAATTGTTTCCAGAATAGCCTTTTAATAGAAAATAGATTACCACCCTCCAAGATAAATGCTGCAGTAGGTTTAAAGCCCAGGTTCTTGGTTACATGAGGCAAACAAAACAAACCCAGGACCCTGGATTTCTTGCACTCTGAGCCCTCCCTTTACTTATCCCAGTCAGTGTGCATTTAAATACATGCTATGATATTATTCATCACAATGTGTAAAACAATCTGGTCTGACTTTCCAATGCCTGCAAATGTGGTAAACTCTATGTTGTTTTAGTTACAAAGGACCAACTCACAGGATCATCATAAAATTCTAGTTCACACACACACACACACACACACACACACACACACACACACACACACACACACACACTCATAGTAGCTAGCTATGAACACCAAGCACCAGTGTCAAGATATACCTATCCCCAAGTGCTGGAGTCTGCCATCAATGGCCAGTGGGGGCTTCTTTCAGTGCGATGTTGCTTCAGAAGGGGGTCAATGGCTGGTCCTTCTGGCTGGCCAGGCAGGATACTTGTCAGGTCAAAGAGGGTGCCACTGGGGGTAATTCTTTGCTGCCTTTTATACCTCTCTGGCAGACTTTGGTGACTCCCCAATTCTCGAGCTTACCCAATCCACAGGTCATTGACCTCTAGGGGCGTCCTTCTTAACTGCTGGATGGCAGCTGTCAGCCCCAGGGGTCACATCTGCAGGTATGTGCAGTCTTGGGAGTCCGTTGATGAATTTGATTGATTCACTGCTGTGATGAATAGAGCTCTGGAAGTGGTTGATCAGGGGGCATTTCAGCCTCAAGGGTCTGTTTCCAGGGTCGATTATTTCAAACCGGGGCTTCCCTACTTTTAACAGTGAAGTTTCAGAGTTCCTGCCTCTGTATTGATTCTTTCTCCTCTACTTGGTCTGTAGTTTTGTAGGTGTTAATTGCCGCTTGTTAACTTGTTTATCCAGACCAGCTACTGTGTTGCACAATGAACAAATGATTCATTGAGGAACCCACTCCATACAGAGATTCCTGCCCCTGCTAACCTTGTTACATGGTACAACTTACGTTTAAACTTAAAGTATATTTGTATTTGTACAGGCTCTATTTTCACTACAAGTACACCTTATATAATAATAATAATAATAATAATAATAATAATAATAATAATAATAATATACAAGAAAAAGAGAGAGGAAGGAAAAAAGGATAGAAAAGAGAAAGCATCCCTGAAAGGGGGCAACTACTGCAAAAGGGGCTTTTGCGATATGGAGGAGCTTCACATTTGACGGGCGACAGGCAAAAAGGTTTCTTTTTAGAGTTGCATACCTGTGTGGAGGGAAAGAGCAGCTTTCCCATTGTGGGTGACAGAAGTTCATTTGTGATGCAAATTCACCGAGCTGTGAAATTCCATCATTCTCATGCCGCCAGCAGATGTGTCACATTCTTTGCTCCCCTATCCAGAGAAGCATCATCTACAACCAGGTCCAAACCCTGAGAATTTTCTCTGTTTAGTCTTCTAGACCTCTCTCCCAAGTCTCTTTCCGCCTGAGAAAGGGACTATATGAAGTTGCCACCGTAGCTAACGACAGCACCTTCTTAATTGTTAAAATAGCTATCACTACGGAACCTCCATCACTGGAAGGTTTTAAAAGAAACTTAGACAAACAGTGACTGGAATGGTTTTGGCAGAGATGATCCTATTTTGAGTAGGGAGCTGGATTTAGATGGCCTTCTGAGACCTATTCCATACTATCTAACTCTGAATGATGCAAGGCAATGCCATCTACCAAGAACTAAGCACCGTGATGCTGAAACCCTCTCAGCATAAGCTGTTTAGGGCACGCAATAGGTAAGAAGTCCTTCTAAGGTCACCTAAAAAAGCAGCACTGGGCACAGCTCACTGGGCTGGTCTGCAATCAAATTAAGATGCACCTGTAAAAATCTTACCCAAGAACTTTGGGCTTCATTGCCTCAAAATCCTTGTAACCTTACTGCCTTTCCCTGCTGGTAAGAGTCTTAACAATCACATGAATTTTAATCTGAAGTACAGCAAAAGACAGGAATCACAAATCAGGTAATTGCAGATTTCAGATTTCATCCCCTTAGACTGAGAACCTGCTGCCTCAGAGAAAGGTAACAATTCTGCAAAGGGATAAACTAAGTATCTAGTTAAAGGTGCATACTTTGGGAGAAACTCCCCAATGTTAATAAAACAATAAAAAAGAATGAGCAAAAATAGATTTAATCAGGGAAAAAACAATAGACAAAAGGAGAGCATTCCTGAAGTAATAAAATAGCTTAAGCATTCTGGATCTGCTACCTTGATCTTCCAGTTGAACTTTCACAAGCAAGTTCTCTGCTACTTTTTCCCTGGCTCTTTCTTCTTCTTGTGACCACTGCATGTGGTCCCTGCAAAAAGACAGTTGGAGAACTTGCCTTTGAATATGATTTTTTATAACCTTTTTTGGAGGTTGGTCACAAATTAGCTAGACTGTATATTCCAGTGTCATATAAGTACATTTTGGTGCAAGCTGTTCTTTCAGACAGTGCTGAAGCAATCTGGAACTCCTACAGTTCTTATGTTTAGTTTCTTTGCTTTGTTCTGAATCCTAGCAGCCCCTGTGCCAACAGATAATATAATGTCCTCTCCTAACTGTACATCCTCATAGCTGATCATTTGAATGACTGTGGTATGTTGTCTTTTTCTTGCTCTCTCTGTACAACATTCTGCAAATTTCCCTTTCTTCAGTGATTTGTTCTCACATTGGCCAAGGTGGAAACTGTAGTGCTTTTTATATTTTTGTATTTTAAATAAATTTGTTTTGATAGACTGCATTTATCTAAACTTTCCTGTTCTTGTTGAGTTGCTTTTTTTTTTGTTGGAGTGAAATATTTTATTTTATATTCATTCCAACTAGGGCTGTTAATCACAGTTAACTTATGTGATCAATGTAAAAACAAATGACTGCATTTTTTTTAATCGCACACATTATTTTGACCAGCAGTGAGGATCAACTCCAGACCAGCTGTTACCTGTGTGCACAGACCCAACCCTGGCTTGCCCTGGGCCTGCTCCAGACTCTCCCACCCATACTGAGCAGTGGCAGCAGCTGGGGAGAAGCTGCTATTTGGCATGGGGGTAAAGAGGCCCCTCTCCCTCCTCATTACCGGGCCCAGGCTGCCCTGAAGCTTCTCCCCACTGCCATCTCTGCCACCTCTAGGCTGTGGGACAGTCATGCCAGTGCAGAGGAGTTGCAGGGCAGTCCATGCACAGGCTCCAGGCAGCTGCAGCAAGAAGAGCCCAGAGGCAGTGAGGGGCCACTTTTCCCCTGTGCTGAGTAGTAGCTACTGCCCAGCCGCTGCTGCTATTCTGCATGGGCAGATGAGTTTGGAGCCGGTGCAGGGTGGGCTAGGGTTGAGCTGTTTGCATGGGTTCTGGCTGCTCCACTCCAGCCAGGGTGAGTCTGGAGCAGGCAGGGATGGGACAAGGTCAGGGATGAAGCTGTGTGCCCTTGGTGGTGGTGGGGAGGACCTACACAGCACACAGGCTCTGGACTGTTGGGTGGGGGGGTGCTGATTATTGTTTAACTGTATGATTAAAATTGCAAGTAATTGCAGCTTTTTAAAAAATCTTACAATTAATTGCAATTTAAAAAAAAACCATTTGTCAGCCCTAATTCCAACAAAAACAAAGTAGCACTGGAACTCTTTCCCTGTTAGTTTACAGTTATAAAATATGGTATCCTGGTGTGCTGAAATATGGCAGATAACTGTAATTTTTAAGAACATATGAAACAATTTGATCAGAGAATATTTTAGTTGGCATTTGTAACTAGGTTTTGCAGTTTCCATTTTGCTAAGGCACTATACATCCAACAGAAATGGCAGCTGCAAAGATGCTGCTATGGAACTTTTAATAACCAAAGTGAGATAAAGATCCTCTCTATGGCCAGTTAATGACTTGCAAATGTCAACCAGACTGGAGTTAATGAATACTGGAGCTAATGTTCTAGCATCATGCTATGTTTAGATCTTTCAAAACATTTCTGTTTTTTTCCAAATGTGAATTACTAGGACTGACACAGAAGCTAGACTGCAGTCTGTATGGGTTAAAAGTGTTGAGTTGTTGTGTTTTAGAGATAGAGATGAAACACTAGTGACTAGAATTTCCATCCAAAGATTAAGGAAGAGAGATTTCCAGCTGCAAATGGGACGAAAATCTTAGGCATTTTTGGATTAACATACACCTTGCAAGTTAGCTCTGTCTGACCATATGAATAGATTTTCTAAGTCATTTTAGACATAATACAGATTCTGATGCAAAAGAAACCACCTATTCTTCATGTTTATGATGTGGCAGACTTAAAACTGGTTTGTGAAAAGAGAAAGAGCAATCAGTTCCTGAGAAAAGACATGCCGTGGTGCAGTACTTTGTGGCTTGAATCTTTGTTACTAGGCTTATATAAAAAGTTTGGCCTAATAATATGAAATAATCATGTTATACCTTAAACGAGACAAAAAAAGGAGCTGATGTTGACCACTGCTGAACTGCAATTCCCAGTAATTCTTATCTAATCCTCAGCTCATGTCCTAGAGGAACTCCTGCTCCCAAAATTAATGGATAAACTGCTGACTTCATCATGAGCAGGACTAGCCTCAATGACTGTGCCCAGATGAGTACAGACATTTGGTTCCTCAGGGACAGCTAGCAGTGGCACACCTTGCGCCATCCACCCTCTAACATGCAGCAGGTTACCCCAGGTGCGGTCAGGGGGGCTGGGGCCAGTAACTGTGCTGGCTCCAGCAGCCTTACCTGGGTTCCTGGGGGCTGCTGAAACTGCAGCTGCATCACTCCTGAAGTGGAAGCCTGGTAAGCAGCCAGGCTTTGGCTCCAGCCAGCCAGGCTCTGGTTTTGGGTGGCACACGCTGCCTCCTACACATTTTTTCTGCACAGGTTTTTTGACTCTGGGACCTCCCCACTTTTGTTCTGCACAAGGTAGGAGCACGGGAAATGCCTCATCTGGATGTGGTCAATGTGTTTACTTTCACTTTGGGAACAGGAGATTTGTCTTCCTCTGTCTGAAAAACTTGTAGCTCAATTTGGGCACTGCCATAACAAAACAATCACTTCAAAGGGCACCCTTATAATAAAACTGAATTGTATTTTAACCTCTACATTCAGCTTGTACCAGGCTAAGTTCTTCTGCTGCAAAATTCCACCTGACTTGATATTTGAACATGTTAATCAACAAGCCAAAAATCTGGAAGGTGACATTTATTTTCAATAGGGCCAAGTTCCATGCCAGACTTTTCTAGGTAACTTATATCAGAAATCCATAGCCTCAGGCATGTTTTTATAATGAAAAAGAACATTTATACACTTTGAAGAAAAGTTTGTTTGAGAGAGGAGTAAGAGTAGATGTTTAGATGTATGTTGGTTTCAAATTAACATGTATAAAAATAATTTTGACAGTTAAACAGCACATTCACATGTGAATGCAACAAAAAAAATTCTGATGAAGAGAATTGCAAAGAGCAGCCTCCACATAAAGATGACCAGGGAGTAAATGCTGAACAAGCTTGTGGCAATATCAGTTCTACATTTTGCCCTCTCACCGATTCCTATGACAAATATCTGTTACAGGCAAAGAACAAAAACCAAACTCAGGTCTGATTACTATGTTTTCTTCTTAAGAATAAATGATATAATATAGGAGCACATTCTAGACTTACTTGCAGAGTCTGATGCCTTTCTGCCAGGGTTCAGATAGCAGGTAATGACAAGTGTGACCTTAATTCTCTGGCATCAGTATGAACTGTGGAGGACTAGAAAGGCAAATACTGGAACATGAATAAGAAAGAGGTGGCCTCAGGAACAAATGCTCATAGATGATAACACCACCAGGATGAAAGCGCAGATTATTCAACATCAGCTATGGTAGACAGCACTGAGTGCACATGCCTGATGTAGGTTTACCAAAACAACTGCTATACTCCCTGTTCAGTCAGGGACAAAGGACATGCAGGGGCCAGAGAAAACATGTCAAGGACACCCTCAAGGTGAACATTAAGAAGTGTGGCATTGACACCACAAATTGGCAAAAACTAGCCTGGGACTGGGCTACATTGCAATGCCTTGTGAGAGAAGGTATATCTTACTTAGAAGAAAACAGTCTCACCCTGGAGATAGAAAAATGACAGAAACAGAAGGAAAGAAAAGAAGACCAAAAAATCCATGGTCTGACCCTCAACCACCACCTGTGGCATTTGCCAGGAGTCTGAGGTCCTAGGATTGGCCTTCTCAGACAACAACATACTCATTTACTCAGGGTGCACTAATAAAGATTTTTTTAACTGATATTGATGGCTGATTATTAACCAGCCACATCAACTGACACTAATCCAATAGCCAACATGCAGCCCAGTAACTAGAGCGGTGTCTGGCCAGTAAGTCTGTGGGAGGGAAGGGGGGTGGCAGGGGCAGATTGAGGTCCCCACAGTGAAGGAGGGAGTGGGGCAGGGTCAGGCACTGCCCAGCCAGGCTGAGGGGTGGAGTGCGGAATGGAGCCACAGGTAGTTTGTCCAGGGCATGCAAGGGGGTGGGTGGTGGAGTGAGGAGCACCACCAGGGCTGGGAGGGTGGGAGGGCTGTAGGTTGAGAATGGAGGGTACTTGCAGGGCCAGGGGGCTGTGGATTGGGAGTGAGGGGCTTGGGAGTGAGGAGCAACAGCATGGGCTGTTCCATGGCTTGGGAGTGAGGGGCAACAGCATGGGCAGGGGCAGGAAACTGGCATATCAGAGCTGCTCAGTGCCACAAAGCAGCAGGGGGGACAGCTACAGCTGGACCCGCATCCTGGTGAGCAAAGGGAGCAGAGGGAGCTCTGATTTTTTGTGATAAAAAAACGCAAAATCAAACACCAAACTATGCAGCTATTTATAATTTATTTTATGATGATGATTGAGGCACTTGTAAGCTTCCAAACTGCTTTAAAATTGTAAATATATCAATAAAATATTGTGTTCAAATAATACCTATATAGATAGTGGTGTTTCATTTTAATCATGGAAAAACATGGATTTAGGGGGTTTTAAATCAGAGAAATTTGGATCTTAATCAGAAAAGTTGGGATTTTTAAACAGAGGAAATCAGGATCCCTGGTCATGATATCATGAGTTTGAGTATGTTTGATGTAAGATAAGGCAATTCTATTCTGAGTTTATTTTACTTTTCTGCTAACATGAGGCTATACCATCCCTATACCTCCAAATGTGAAAAAACAGGCATAGTGCTGTAGAAGTGCACCGATACATCTGTCCATATTGTATTGGCACCGATAAAAGGAAAATTGATATTATTGGCAACTGGCTTTTTTTGGCTGTGGCTGATAATGTTGCCAATAAATGGCATGTGCATGCATGCAGCCACAGCATGCATGTGCCCAGCAGTGCAGCCTAGCAGCTTGGAGAGCAGCATCTGACTGGTAAGTCTGGAGGGGCAGAAGGGGCATGAGGGGGAAGGGGTATGGGGAGGAAAGATCAAGGATCCCGCAGTGAGGGAGGGAGTGGGGATGGGGTAGTGGCAGGCACTGCCCAGCTGTGATAGGGTGTGGGACAGAGCCATGGTTCTTCCAGGGAGTGCCAGGGGCCTCTCACAGCAGTGTGCACCCTCATGGGAGGCCTGGGGGCACATGCCACTTGGATCTGCATGCGGGGTGAGGGCAGGTTGCCCACTACATGCTTAGAACCATGGGTGCTCCAGTGTCTTCCTAGGGGCTATGCTTGGAAGCCTGGAAGGGGTGGGGCAGGTGGCAGCAACATTGGGAGGGGGCCTACGAGGGGGCTAGAGCCACCCCAAACATTGCCATAGTCCCCCCTCCCAGTGCCACTGCCACCTGCCCTGCCTGGCCCAAGCACAAACGTCCAGAAGAGGCTGGAGCAGCCCTGCCTTGAGTGTGCAGTGGCAGCCCACTCTCACCCTGTGCACTGATCCAAGGGGGCACATGTCCCCCCCATGCCTCCTCCAGGGGTGCATGCAGCAGCAGAAGCCACTCCTCCCCACACCTCTGGATGAGCCATCAGCTCTGTGCCAGCACTCCGTCCTGCCCTGACTGGGCAGCACCTGCCCCTACCCCTGCCCCAGTCCCAATCTCTTCACCACAGGGGCCTCAATTTGCTCCCCAATGCCCCTTCCCAGACCCATAACACTTCCCCCACAGACTTACCAGCTGGATGCTGCCAGGCTGCATACTGGAAATTGGATTGGTATCGGTCAATATGGCTGGTCAATAATCAGCCATCGATATTAGCCCAAAAAAATCTTTATTGGTACAAAAATCTATATCAGCAGAATATAGATTTTAAGAGAAGCATATTTTTCACCATTGTTTTGTATAATTTATTATTGTCAGGAAAAATCACACAACAAATATTTAGAGACATATATATGTATAGGAGGCAAAATAAACACTTTAAGCAAAGACCCATAACTCTACCAATAAATCCCACTCAAGTTTAGCTGATAAAGCAAGGATATTTACTAACTAACAGTAGTAAATGAATCATAGGATTATAGACAATTAGGGTTGGGAAGGACCACAGGAAGTCCATCTAGTCCAACCCCATGCTCAAAGCAGGACCATCCCTAACTAGATCATCCCAGCCAAGGCTTTGTCTTAAAAACCTCCATCGATGGAGATTCCACAACCTCTCTTGGTAACTTCCTCCAGTGCATTACTACCCCCCTCCTCATAAGAAATTTTTTCCTAATATCTAACCTAAACTTCCCTTGCTGCAACTTGAGATAATTGCTCCTTGTTCTGTCATCTGCCACCACTGAGAAAAGTCTAGCTCCATCCTTTTTTGAAATCTTCCTTCTGGTAGTTGAAGGCTGCTGTTAAATCCCCTCTCAGTCTTCTCTTCTGTGGACTAAATGGGCATTTATATAGGTGGTCCAGGAGCAGGGGGGAAGGGGAGGTGCTCCAAGTGCTGCTTTAATTAAAGACCCCAGAGCGTGACGTGTATCAGCATCCCCTTGCTGAAAAATGATGGTAAGAGCACTTTAAAGCTTTCGTTAAAGCGTGCCTGCTGCCATTTTTCTGCACAGGGATGCTGATACATGTGACACTGGAGTCTGCTGGACCACGGTAATTACCATACTCAAGCACACTTGATTAATCAAGTCTGCTCTGACGCGCTGCAATTACAGCCTCACTGCACATGTATAGGCACCCAATAAGCCCGGTTCCCTCAACCTCTCCTCAGGAGTCATGTACCCCGGCCCCCTAATATTTTCTGTTGCCCTCCACTGGATTCTCTCCATTTCATCCACATCCTTTCCATAGTGCAGTGCCCAAAACTGGACACAGTACTCCAAATGTGGCCTCAACAGTGCCAAATAGAGGGGAAGAATCACTTCCCTCAGTCTGCTGGCAGCACTCCTACTAATGCAATATATGCATTAACGTAGCATAGCAACAGAAAGAAAAATCTTTCAAAACATCTCATTATTTAATAAACTTCTAAACTGTGAAATTTCCCCTTTTGAAATACCACCACCTTTTGTTATGTATAGGTACATGAATGAAGTCACAGCTTGGTCCTACCGAAGCGGAAAGCTTGCTTGTTCCACACAGCTACTAAAGGATCCAAAAAAGGTTTAGAACAATATAGTATAGATTTTTTCTTGTAAAGTATATATTTACATTCCTATGCTAATATTTTGGTGGAGACTGATCTCAGTGTTTCCCATTTAAATGACCTATTGCATATACTTATTTATTGCCAAAATTATATTACAACCAATTTGAAAAAACTGACTAGATTTACCTGACAAAATCTAGATTTACCTGATTTTAAAATATACAAACCTTATATCCCCTAACCCAATATCTTCCTTCTGACAGGTCCACACAAGATGCTTCAAAGGATGACAGGAGAACCTTGCAATAGGCAGGTGTGACAGAACCTTCCTTCCATGCCCAAAATGTTAGGTCTCACTCTAATCTCCAATATTTAGAGACTGGCTTAAACCTGACTTAAACTTGGAAGCATGATGGTTAATACCCCTTTCAGTGTTTCTTTTGGCACAATCTGTAATGATCAGATAAACTCGCTACCATTGGAATTGTCCAATTCCTTGTAAAACCTTGTTACAATCTTAGCTTCAACCAGTAATGATAAATTCCAAGGGTGAACTGCATATTGTAAAGAATGAATTTCTTTTTATCAGTTTTGAATTTCCCATCTGTTAGAATAGTGAGGTAGTGGAATAGACTGTCTAGGGAAGTTGTGGACTCTTCATCACTAGAGGTGTTCAAGATAAAGTTACACAGCCACTAGTCAGGGATGCATAGCTACGCCTATGTTCTACTATGGGTATTTCTAGGCTTTGCTGGCTGCAATGTGGGCACAAGAAGGAATTTTTCCCCTCCTGCTGTTACATGTGTCAGGGTGGGGTTTTTTAAGGCTTCCTCAGAAGCACTACATGTTGGCTGTAACCAAGGCTGGGGATTTTGACTGTGGTGTGCCAGTGCCCTTTCTAAGACTTAAATCAGGAGGTTCCTGGCTTAAGAGTCTTGTTGCTCTGCTCAGGGTCAGAATGATTGCTATATTTGAGTTCAGGAAGGAATTTTACCCCGTAGTAGATTGGTACAGACTGTGGGGGGGTTTGCCTTCCTCTATAGCAGGGGTCATGGTCCTCTTTTTGGGACCTTTCAAGCATATTTTAACAACCTTTTCAGCAGGAGGACATTGGCCACTTTGTCTCCCTGCTTTATCTGCTACAGGTTAGGGTGTTATGTTTTGTGATAGTGTTGGGGTTGACTATGAAGTTTTGCTACTAAATTAAATAATGGATTTGCATAGGATAGTTTAGGTAGGGATGATCCTGCCTCATGCAGGAGGCTGAACTAGATGACTTCTGGAGGTCACTTCTATCCTTACTTCTCTATGATTTTTATTAATGTCCCCATATTCTTTAATTATAAAATTAGAGAATAAAACTTCCTGATTTCTTTTCTCTGTTTCATTCACTTTTAAACTTTTATTTAGATCCCTCTTATTTATCTCCATGATAAAGTAAAAAATCCCAGTCTTTTCACTCTCCTTATAAGAGAGCTTTTCCATACCCTTTACCTTTAATCATTCTTGTCACTCTTTCAAATTTCCTAAATTCTGCCATATGCTTTTTCAAGATATGGTGTGCACCACATAGTAAACCAGATGATTAATTTCCATGAAAATATTATAATAGTCTCTGTATTATCTGCAGTTCTATTCTTTAATTATCCAACCTTCTTGTTTGCTTTTTTGACCATGTTATATATCATACGGAGATACTTGCTGACTTGTCTACGGTGATGCCCAAGTCACATTCTTGAGTTGATTTAATTAATTTAAAAGCCTAGAAGATGCACATGATTCCATATTCCCTTCCAACTTTTAATTTATCAATACAGGAAACCCTTGTTATTCACGGGTTTGGCATTTGCAGTTTCAAATATTCATGAATTCCGAACCCATATTTTAAATACACTTTAAGCACTTATGGGAGCTCCTTGGGAACTCCGTGCTTGCTACCATCAGGCTCCCACTAACGCCTCCAGAGCCATGCCTTCCCCCAGCTACAGCAACCAGGGGCACTGCGCTCATGAATGCGGTGCCTTATTCATGGATTTCACCATTTGCAAGGAATACAAGAACATAACCCATGTGAATGGCGAAGGTCACTTGTACTGAATTTCATTTGCCTTTGTGTTGCACGTTCACCAAGATTGTTCAGGTTTCACTGAATTTCTTTGACGTCTTCTCTATTCCCAACTAACCTGAATAATTTTGTGCTACCTTGATACTAATTACCCTTTCCAGCTCTTTAATAAACAGATTAAGCAGTACACCTCTTGTATGGAACTTTAAGGCATCTTATCAGCAATTTTTTGCCAGAATGAAGAAGGAAGGGATAAGACTGGCACCCAGAGTGGGTTTAGTGCTTAATTTTTGCACACAACATCAAGCATGAAGAGGCATCTTACCAAATGTTATGTTAAAAAACTTCAGTAGGATCAGTTAAAATCTGTGACCCAAGTGGAATGGTTAGTCATTTGGTACTCTGGCATCTTTGCTGCATCTTGCTTTTCCTCAGATATGAAGCAGAAAATCTTTTAATGAAATTCATTTTGATCAGAGACGTGTAAAAACACAGTTAAGAGAAATTATATCTTTGTTGAAACCTAATTGTTTATGTCACTTTAAAAGAAAATCTGACCAAGTAGTCTGTTTGTAATATGAGCTTTAATAATCTGCCTTTTAATTACATCAATGAAAATGTTTGGATTTTTTTAAATAATAACATCTCTCATGACTGCTGAAAATTCACACAACCTAAAATAAACCTCTGTGAGGGAAGAAAAGCTGATAGATTACCCACGGCATTTTAAAGTACCTATCGGAAAGCAATAGCTGAAGACACAGTCATATATGTTAAATCAATAAATTCATGCATTAATTTTAACTGACTAATGTTAAATGTTATTATTGTGAATGTAGATTATTTTATTTTTACCTTGATGTTATCCCTTTAAAAATATATTACAAAGAAGAAAGAAAAGCTATTTGTTGTAGTGAGAATACATTGATATTCTGTTTGACATTTTATCCTGCTCACTGGGTTATGATTTTCAAAGGATTTCATTCTAAGGCTGATAATGTGGTTTCACTTTTTCAATTAGAAAGTGAAAGATTCAGAGAAGCATTTATATATAATATACACCAGAGACCTTTCCAAAATTTCTCCTGTGTAACATTGTATTTTGTATTTAATATTTCCACTTAAGTGAATATTTGTAAATGTTAATTCTGCATTCACGTGAATTATAACATGCTTGAGATTTTTCTGTTAAACATATGATTCTGCCTTGCATCTCTGCATTCTTACATTACACTTACTAAAAAATGGTGACTCTAAATCTATTCAAACCTGTCCAATAAAGAAAGATCACAAGTGTGCTGCAGCTATTACTAGCACTCTGTCTTCTTGTTTTTGGCATGTTCTGGTTAATACAAGCTCTTTTTAGGAGAAAAATAAAATGAAATGCTCTACCTACTACTTTTACCCTGATATGCTTTTGTTCTTTTTTTTCCTTCAAATGCTCTGCATATGACTGAAAATGCTACTAACAGTCATTATTTTTAGAGTGCTCCCTCTACACAAAGTGTGCATATAAATGTGATGCACTGGGAATACAAAATGCAATCACAAAGAAGTAAGCATTATTAAAATATAGACATTTTGTAAAACACTCTGTGCGAACCTGCTGAAGAAGTGAAGATTTTTATCCTTAGAGGGAGGAAAGTAGTAATCACTGTCTGATCAGACATCTTGTACTAGGACCAAAAAAACCCATTTAGGCACATATATACAGCCACACAAAATTGTGTAAATGAATCAATTCAGTTAATTGAACTGCTCCCGATTAAAAGGTGCACTTTTGAATAAGTCACATATTAACAGTATTGAATATTCATTCTAAGTCTTTAAAAAAGAGAGAAGGTATTTCATTTTCTGTTTTTGAAGGTTTAAAAATATATTGACCTGTTGGTTGCCAATGTTTAATGAAACTACTGGTACATCAGGACTACTACACCTTCAGTGTATTAGTATTTTTGCCAATCCAGGTGTTCCTTATTGCATGCAATTTTACATGGTAAAATGTAGCATGTAATCATATAGCAGAATTATTTCTTAGATCAACATTACATATCTAATGCTGATCAGTTAATTATGACGTTGTTTGGCAACACACATTTGGGTAACTGAAACAGTCATTCAAATTTACGATAAAACTTCCAGAGTAAAATTATTTAGGCTCTGATTCTGCAAAAGCTCATGCATGAGCTGTCATACGGATTCCACTGACACTGTGTACATGCAAAAAAGCTAAGAATGCATGTAAGACTTTTGCAGGATTCAGACTGGCTATTTCATTTACAATCAAATAGCTGGCTTGTATACTAGCATGATCAGCAAAATGTGTAGCCAGGACTGCACACTCAGTTATCAGTATGAGGACTGCACATACAGAGTTACATTTTATATAGCTGCTAAAATTAAAAATAAATATAAACCAACAATTGCTGCATAATGTTGAATTTACAACAAGGTGAAATGAATGCTTTCTCAAAAAAGACAACCCTCCCCCACAACTGACAAACACCAAACCAAAATGTTTAGTCAATTTGGGGCACAGGGTGCCATGAGCATATATGCACATGCACACATGCCAGGCAGCCTGGAGAGTAACTCCTGCAGGTGAGTCTGGGGGGGTGGGAATAGAGGCCCCCCCATAGGGAGGGTGAAAGGGAGCTGGGCAGGGCTGGGGCGGTGTATAGGGCTTGAGACCCAGCACTGGAATGCGTGGCTGTAGGGCCCTGGCAGGACATAGAACAGGGCCACGGACGGCTCATCCAGAGGGGCGGGGGTAGGGCTGGTTCCCTGTTGCTGCATGCACTCCTGGGGGATCACATGTCCCCCAGATTTGTGTGGGGTGGATGTGGGCTGCCTGCTGCAGGCTCAGGCTCCCCACCCTGCTGCCCTCCTCCTGGGGCCTCCAGGGCCCAGTGAGCAGGACCTGGCATGGCAGAGCAGAGAGAGAGGGCTAAAAGGGGGAAGGGAGGAGAATCTTCTTGCCACTGTAAGCCCTGCACCACCCTGACGAGGTACCTCCTACCTGCCCAGCAGCAGCTGAGCTGCCAGTGCAGAGCTGCGTCCCTTGCAGGTAGGGGAGCCTCACCAGGGCAGCACAGGGCTTGTAGTGGCAAGGAGCTTCCCTGCCTGGCCCTACGCTGCCCTATCATGCTGGGTCCTGCCCACTAAGCCAGGGAGGCCCTGGAGGGAGGGCAGCAGGGCAGGAAGCCTGAGCCTGCAGTGGCCAGCCCACCCCTGCCCCACCTCCTGATGGGCTCTGCTCTGACCCTGCTGCCTACGGGAAAGGGGGAGCCAGGCTCTGCACTTTGCTCTGCTGCAGCAGTTGCTGCCCTCCGGCAGGTGGCAACCTGGGCTTGGGCGCTGCTGCAGAGGGCAGGGGGCTGCAGACCCAGGTCCCTGGTCCCATGGCCCTGGCAGCTGAGGGCACCCTCTTGGGGCAGGGAGTTGTATGTGGGGGTGGGGTGAGGGGCACCAGCAGGGCTGGGGGCAGGGGCAGGGGCTGTGGTTGCAGAGTGAGGGGCACCAGAAGGCCAAGGGCCTATGACTAGGGAGTGAGGGGCCTGGACCTTGCATCCTGATGAGTGAAGGGGGCAGGGGGACCTCTGATTTTCCATGATAAAAAACCCAAAATCAAATACCAAATTCTATAGGTATTTAGAATTTATTTTATTATAGTAATTGAGGCATGTTAGGCTTCCAAACTGCTTTAAAATTGTAAATATATGAATAAAACACTGTTCAATTGATACCTATATATAGTGGCATCTCATTTTAATCGCAAATTTGGGTTTTTTATCTGAGAATTTGTGGTTTTATCAGAGAATTTACAATTTTTAAACAGAGAAAAAAAACAGGATCCTTGATGGTGACATTACAAACTATTTAAAAATCAGTTCCTCCTTCACTTACCTGAAAAAAGCCTGAATCCAGGCCCTGCAATTTCTCTGCTAAGGTTGATTTTTATGTATTTTATGTTCAGTATAAAATACAAAGATTCAGCTGCTAGGCTAGTCAAATAGTTTTGGTTGGTTTTCTAAATATCTCATTAAAAGCATGAAAAGATACACAGATGGGGTGTATAATCAGGAGACTAAAATGATCTGGCATAAGTAGCAGGCTAAACACTGGGATTTTGTATGAATTTGACCTTTGCATGATAATCTGTAGTTGGTTCATTGTTCAAATCTGAACAATGATACTGAACAAACAACATAAGGATACTTGGGACAGACAAGTAAAGTTTGAGTTCTGAATGTGGGGATAATGCAGAGAAAATCCCTGGAGACAGAGAAAGCTCTGATAAACTGGTGGATCTACTGATGATGTAGTTAATGGGCATTTTAGGGTAAAAGTTATAAAAAGTGTCTTCAGGAAGGCCTTCAACACTGCCTCTCACTCCATTCTCATTAAAAAATTTGGGGACTAATTCTCATTAAAAAACTTGTGGCATTGACACCTACACAGTCAAATGGGTTGCTAACTGGCTGGAGGGCTGCACCCAGAGAGTGGTGGTGGATGGGTCATTTTCGACCTGGCGGGATGTGGGCAGTGGGGTCCCCCAGTGCTCGGTCCTCAGACCTGCACTGTTCAACATCTACATCAGTGACTTGACAAGGGGGGAAAAAGTACCCTGTTCAAATTTGCTGACAACACTAAGATATGGGGGGATGCGGGCACGCTAGAAGAGAGGAACAGGCTGCAATCAGACCTAGGCAGGTTACAGGGGTGGGCAAATGAGAACAGGATGGGGTTCAACACTGAAAAGTGCAAGGTACTGCACCTGGGGAGGAAGAACCAGCAGCATACCTACAGGCTGGGGAACTCCCTTCTTGTCAGTGCAGAGGCAGAAAAGGATCTTGGA